>CM021107.1:418830236-419043267 GCA_007115665.2 Sequoiadendron giganteum | reverse complement strand
CCTCTCCCTCTCCCTCTCCCTATCTCCCTCCCTCTCTCTCTCCCTCTGCCTCTCTCCCTCTCTCGACCTCTCCCTCTCCCTCTTTCTCTCTCCCTCTCCCACTCTCCCTCTCCCTTTGGTCTATGTGTGTACAAATCGGATATCTGATTTGTGAAACTTCATTGTGCAGAGGTGAAATCTTACCATTGTAGAACATGTTTTACAAATCGGATATCAGATTTGTGGGCCATAGAAAAACCCCATGTGGGTCATTTTTGTGCATTCCAACAGACCCTGCATTCTGTTTGCAGCACTTTGCAGGTGACAAATGTGCGGTTTCAGATAGGAAGAGACAAAGATAAACTTTTTGGAGCATCTTGTACTCAAATTTGTCATACATAATGATTTTTTAGCATCTCTTATTTGGTATAATGGGGAGCAACAGTCGTCGGAAGCAAAAATGTAAGAGAAAGCTGACAAAAGAACAAATTGAAGGATATAGACAAAGAGATAGAGAAGTTCATAGTAAGAAAAGACAAGGTATGTTAAATATTGGTGAACCTAAGCCCTATGGTCTTTCAAGTGAAGAGGAAATTGAATATGTTCAAGGTGAAAATGTAGAACATGATATTGAAATTGGGAATGAAAATGTTCAAATTGATATTGAAAATTTTCAATGTGAAAATGTTGGAATTGAAGATGTTGAACATCATATTGAAATTGGGAATGAAAATATTGAAATTGATAATGAAAATGTTGGAATTGAAGATGTTGAACATGATATTGAAATTGGGAATGAAAATATTGAAATTGATAATGAAAATGTTGGAATTGAAGATGTTGAACATGATATTGAAATTGGGAATGAAATTGTTCAAATTGATATTGAAAATGTTCAAGGTGAAAATGTTGGAAATGAAGATGTTGAACATAACATTGAAGCAAGTGTAAATTATGTTGCACCAGATTACATGAGAAATGAAGAACCTTGTGTGGAAGAAAGACGTATTCCAAATTCAAGACCTTCAAGGACCCCTAAATGGTTAGTTGAAATTGATGATAACATTATAAACAATTTTGAAGGCAAGAGGTCAACACGAACTATTCAGTTGTGGATTAGAATACTTTTCAACCAATATTTTAGCGATAAGACATTGACCGAGCAATGCAAACTTTTTGTACAATTGCTAAATATGCAAAAGATGAGACCTTTGCTAGCCAAATTGAAGATTCGTCTGTACAAGAGGACCGAAAAAAATTCTATTATTGTCAAAATCTCTTTAATGCTCTCAAATCTATTGGAAAAAATAACAAGGAAAAAGATAAGAGAGCTGCTCGGAGAGTCATTACCACCGCCCTAGTAAGCCATCAATTAAAAAAAGGCTCGCTTTATGAGACAAACTTGTATTGATTTTGACTTAAATCATAAAACTTTGGATAGAGCACAAGCTAACACAATCGATGGTTGGCTCGATGTGTGCGAGTAAAGATAAGAGAGTTGCTCGGAGAGTCATTATCACCGCCCTAGTAAGGCACCAATTTAAAAAGGCTCACTTTATGAGACAAAACTTGTATTGATTTTGACTTAAATCGTAAAACTTTGGATAGAGCACAAGCTAACACAATCATATTGGTTGGCTTGATGTGTGCAGGTAAAGAACAAGCTAACACAATCGATGGAAGATGATGATGGGTTCGTGTATCCTACAGGTTCAGTTGTGGTTGCAAGAACTTGGTTGTGAAAATACATGATTAGAAAGAATGGCATACCTTCATTTGAAGACTACGAGGAACACAAAACCATTCTCATGTATTCGCACCTTCTTATAGCAACAAATGTTAAGTTGTTGAAGCATCATGCCAAACCAAAGACAAAACAACTATGGACACTTAGTAATGCTGATCATGAAGCAATATTGGATACTCTTAAGCAAAGAGATGACCCTTCAGGCACACTTGAATAACATATTCAAGAATGGAAAGTACAATGCTTAAGCCTCTTTTTTGTTGTGACAATATAGATATATCATTTGATAAATTTTGCGATATTCTTGGCACAATTGATCATGGACCTGTTGCAACAATAGCCAACTCTGATCCTTTCAAAGAGGTAGGAGACATATTACTTTAATATAGATTGGTTATTCAAAGCATCTTTTATAGTTTGCATTACCAATTCATCATCATTTAGGATGTTTAGATTAATATAGATTTGTTAGTCTAAGCATATTTTTTGTTGTTACAATATAGATTTATCATTTGACAAATTTTGCGATATTCCTGGGATGATTGCTCATGGACCTGCTGCAACAATAGGCAACTCTGATCCTTTCAGAGAGGTATGTGAGAAATTACAATAATATTGATTGGTTATTCTAAGCATATTTTCTATTGTATGTAGTTAACTACTACCTTGATGGTTTGTACAGGTGCTTGTCACTCGAAAATGCCAACATATTACTCTTGTGGAAGACTATGCCTTGAATGCCTCAAATAGAAATTTTTTGTAAAAAATAAATTTTGAAATGTGAAACAATGTAAAAAGGTCATAACTATGTATAGGCATAATCTATATCTAGTGATGTTTTTTGAAATACGGTTCAAATGTCTGCCATTGTATAAAGGGTATGTTTAAAATGTAAAAAGATTTTTGTACTTAATCGAGCTACAACCAGAGGTTTTCTTCCTGGTTATTTCTTGTCGGTATGCTTGTTTGAACCAGGTTTTGTAATATCTCCTATTTATATATAACAAATTACAGTGGCTTCCCACTTTTTCAAAAAACAAAAAAGTAAAAAGTTCATTGTGAATTTCATTTTCCATGTAATTGATTCAAGTTGATTGGGTAAGAGTTTTCTATTGCAAGAGGTAGGACTTTCAGAATCTTGATCCAACCTTAAATATTTATGCTCCCACATTTCATTGACATTAGCACTTTGGAATCTTAAGGGAAAACGCCGCTCTAATGCAGCTCGGAGTGATTCAATGTATTTGGGTGCAAAAGAGAACCATACCTACCATAAACGTACCCATCCGTACATGTTGGAATAGTCCATTGGGTTGTATGAGTTCAATAATGAAAGTTGCACCACTTTGCAACTTTACACTGCTTGCATCTGGCAACTTTTCTCTCAATTGAAAACTCATCACCACAAGAAAACGCCTTCGAGATAGCAAAAACCGAGAGAGGTTATTTTAGATGGTCTCAACAAAATCCCATATCCTCAGATGAAGAGTCTATAAGCATCATGGTTTTTGAGAAATAGTCTGTCAAAGTTTTCTGCCTTTTAGCACTTTGGACTCTTAAGGGAAAACGCCGCTCCAATATAGCTCGGAGTGATTTGGCATATTTGGGTGCAAAAGAGAACAATACCTAGCGTAAACGTACCCATCTGGATGTGTTGGAATAGTTCATTGGGTCGTACAAGTTCGAGAATGAAAGTTGCACCACTTTGCAATTTTACACTGCTTGCATTTGGCAACTTTTCCCTCAATTGAAAACTCATCACCACAGGAAAACACCTTCGAGATAGAAAAAACTGAGAGAGGTTATTGTAGATGGTCTCAACACAATCCCATATCCTCAGATGAGGAGTTTGTAAGCATCACGGTTTTTGAGAAATAGTCCGTCAAAGTTTGCTACCTTTTAGCTCTTTGGACTCTTAAGGGAAAACTTCGCTCCAATGCAGCTCAAAGTGGTTCAGCATATTTGGGTGCAAAAGATAACCATAACTAGCATAAAAATACTTGTCTAGATATTTTGGAATAGTCCGTTGGGTTGTACAAGTTCAAGAATGAAAGTTGCACCACTTTGCAACTTTACACTGCTTGCATTTGACAACTTTTTCCTCAACTGAAAACTCATCACCACAGGAAAATGCCTTCGAGATAGAAAAATTGAGAGAGGTTATTGTAAATGGTCTCAACACAATCCCATATCCTCAAATGAAGAGTCTATAAGAATCACGGTTTCGGAGAAATAGTCCGTCAAAGTTTGCTGCCTTTTAGCACTTTGGACTCTTAAGGGAAAGCGTTGCTCCAATGCATCTCAGAGTGATTCGGCGTATTTTGGTGCAAGAGAGAACCATATGTAGCGTAAATGTACCCATCTAGATGTATTGGAATAGTCCATTGGGTTGTACAAGTTCGAGAATGAAAGTTGTACCACTTTGCAACTTTACACTGCTTGCATCTGGCAACTTTTCCCTCAACTGAAAACTCATCACCACGAGAAAACGCCTTCGAGATAGAAAAAAATGAAAGAGGTTATTGTAGATTGTCTCAACACAATCCCATATCCTCAGACGAAGAGTTTGTAAGCATCAAGGTTTCCGAGAAATAGTCTGTCAAAGTTTGCTGCCTTTTAGCACTTTGGACTCTTAAGGGAAAACACCGCTCCAATGCAGCTCAGAGCGATTCGACGTATTTGGGTGAAAAAGAGATCCATACCTAGCATAAACGTACCCATCCGGATGTGTTGGAATAGTCTATTGGGTCGTATGAGTTCAATAATGAAAGTTGCACCACTTTGCAACTTTACACCTCTATAGAGATTTAGGGATGTCCTCTTCAGATCACTCTATTTTGAATAGGTTTGTGGAGCTACCAATGTTAAATCCAAGTTGACTGACTTTGATAAAATCATATCCTAGTAAACAAGATAGAGGTCCCACTTCTTCTTGAATGCAAGAGCACCATCTAACCCTTTATCTCCATTCCTCTTGAAGCATCTTTTTTTTCCTCCTTTTCCTTCCTTCTTTGAGGATTGAGCAAAAAGAACATGAATGTCTTCATTTGTAGTGCTTCGTCCAATACCTCTCGCAACCAACCTTGACTCCTCTTGAATACAGTTAGCCCTCAAGTGATCAAACTTGGGAAGTTTTGATCTCATGCCGATTCTTTGAATGTAAGACTCCCAAGATGAAGGAAGACCATTAAGAGCCAACATGGTCAAATCTTTGTCATCAACAATATGACCATTTTTCTCGCTGTCTTCAACTTAGAGATTAGATAATACAACTGAAAGCACTCAAAAAATGAAACACATAAGACAATAAACACAACAAGAAATTTTCTTACAACTCAGGTCCAACTCATGGCTGAATTTGATACAATGAATAATAGCACCTCTCGTAGATGCAAAGATACAATTGAATATGCTTCTCCTTGAAATCGGCCTACTGTTGCAAGATGAAGCGCTATTGCTCAAGTGCAAAGTTTTACTTGGATTGCAAATTATGTTGAATGAACTTGATTGAGGAAATGAACAAACATCACCTCATATTTATACAAAATAAGGTGACTCTTCAAGGAGGTCAGCCTCTCTTAAAAATAATAAATTACAAAATAATATCAAGGAAGGTTGGCCTCATCCATTTAAATAAAATGAGTATAAATTAAATAGCCATAGGCTATCATTTAATTTATTTCAACTTAATGTGATCGTTATCATGTATGAAAACTATGGTAGCATAGACAAGGCAGTGGACTATTTGAAAAAAAATTTCCAAGAAATGTGGTCTCATAGAATTCAATGACAAACAAATGCAATTGAAAATTGCTCATAGTTTTTAGTTATGCAATGTGAAGTAATTATATAACTGCTTAGGTTGACTTTGTAAGAACTATATTGTAATTGAAAATTTTTCATCTATGAACATCTAGTTGTTAGTTTTGCAATGTGAATTAATTATTTGAGTTTGAAAGATGTGTAATGCAATGTAATCAGTGATATAAATATAAACTACATAATATAACCATTAATTTTTAAGCTATTGTACATTGATATTTAACCATTGCTCAAGATAAAATTTTCAAAGAGTTTAATCATGCACATGAGGAACAAATTAAATTTGGATTGTCAACTTCTATATATCAAATTATCCAATAATCAAGTGTATGTCCATATATAAAAATGGCATTGACGCCAACTCAAACAAAGTTTTACAAAATGTGGCATATTCCATCTCAATATGTATTCAAAATTTATATGCCAAAATGTCTATCTCATCCTAAACTATTGGTGGATCATCAAAATGGAGCCTCTTTGAAGCACTCGTTGGATCTGAAGGTAGCTGCACAAGAAAAATTCAAACCACAATTGAGATTAGTTATACTATATAATTTAAAATCAAATAATTAACATCAAAATCAATATACATTGAATTTTAATTGAACTCTAAAATTGAAATATTGATTACCTGAAATATACGTCTCTTCAAAGGGTCAGGAGTCCTAGAATATACCAAATCAACTTTTGAAATGCCAATCTATATACGTGAACAAAAACATAAAATTGATCCAAGTTAGCATATGATTATTGGTAATAGGAACTTACTTACCAAACACAAAATAAAATAAGTACATACCTCTTTAGGTTGATCTTTTTCTTTATCTCCTTCAGGTGTTTCGACACCTCCTCCTTGAGGTGTTTCAACACCTACTCTTTGAGGTGTTCCAATAACTACTCCTTTAGGTGGTGTGTCCCTTGTCATCATATCTGTATAGCTCATAATTGCATGTACATAAAATTGACAACTACATATGAAACTACCAATCTATTTCGACGTATGTATAATCAATATAAGATCCTAAAAATACTAATTCAATCCAATTTGAGTTCAATTACCTTCCCCTTATCTAGATTTGTGCCTCCATAGTCTGGACGATGTTGCACCTCACTCGCACTAGGTATTTCCTACAGGAGGAAAACAAGATAAACATATAAGTTATTATATAATTTCATTAATGACAATTGAAATGACAAGCAAGTATATAATATAAAATGTAAACGAGTGAGTGCGAAAATATATACTGCATGTGTGTCCAAGCCAAATGAAATGGCCCTAAGGGTGCTATCAGTCACCCATGCGAGATCCTTGTCAGACATCAACTGTTAAATAGACCATGTAAATAAATATTAGTACTTGATACTATCTCTTATTAATATTCATTTAAAAACAAATGCAAGTTATGAAATTACAACTTAAATCTTACCTATGTCACTATTCCAGCATCTCCCTCTCTAGCAGGAGAGAACTATGTAGGGTACGCTCCACTCCCCTATGACTGATCTATAATGTCCACATCATGGAGGTCATAATTAGAAGTGTCCAAGGGATGCTCAGTGGGTTGTACAAGAGGACCCAAGCATATCTGGTGGCACATAGTGCAAGTATGTGGCACACAAATATGTGGACCTGAGGAGGATGATGCAATAACACTCTAGCCTTTGCCAACATCACCAAAATGTGGCTGAGCTACTATAGAAGCATGTGAAACCAAATGACCACTCAAAGAGTGAATATCCTGAATAGTCTATGTGGATCCATCTTGGATAATCTCTGGATGATATATTTGAGGTGGCGAAGGAAGGGGAGGAAGGGAAGGAAGGGGAACATTTGGGCATGGGACTACTCTAACTGCCCCTGGTCTATTTTGGGGCATACCTCCATCGATGCCCTAGAAGGGTTTAATGTCAAAGTAATTGACATGATGGCTTAACACAAACTCAGCATATAATTTTTTAATAAAGTAAAATGGTATGTTAGAATTATTGTTTGGTGGTTTATTAAAAACCATACATGAATGATCCCAAAAGTTAGCTACAATGTCCCTATGCATGCACCATTTTATGGAAAGTTTTGTTTTATTAACATTCATTGGAAAACCAGTGCGGGGGTCAATGAATAAAGAGGCTATTTGGGCTTTGGTTATTTGGAGATCTTTCAGATCATTGTAAGCCAATCCACATCAATAATACTCCCTCATGTCTTCTCACCACGAATAAAAGGAATTATGTTGGGTGGAGAGGGTTTCTATATTTTTAATTATTTCCTTCAATGTGTTTGTCATATTTCTCAATCGAGGCATTGTCTAATAAATTTTACAAATGCCCCTCAATTGCCCCAATTTTTCACCAATTAAGTCTTCAATTGGTGGCTGTGGAGGTGGTGGAGCATTTGGCATTTTTGGATTTTGATTTGCAGCCATAATACTTGATTAAAGTTAAAAACTAATTAAACTAATTAAAATTACACAATATAAATGAAATTATTGTAAAAAACCCTAGTTTTTAATAAAAATCCAAAAAAAACCATACTTTTTCACAAAAATCAATAAAAAACTTTTATTTTTGATAAAAATACATCAACAACACTAATTTTTAATCAAGATCCATTTCAAAACATTAAGTTTTAATAAAAAATCAATGTAAACTCTAGTTTTTTTTTTAAATCATTAGAAAACCCTATTTTTGAATTTTTTTTAATAAAATCTACTTAAACTTAAGAGAATCTACTTGAAAAATTGATTACAAGATTGAAAAAACCTAATACATACCTTTGAAATCGGATATCTGATCAAAGCGGATATCGGATTTGGGTTTTTCCTTTTACGCCCGCATCAAACTGTGAGAAATGAAGTTAAACAGTCGTCTTTTTTTATTATATACAGTTTCCAGAAATCGGATATCTGATTTGTGGAAACTAGGTTTGGTTTTTGGTTTGGGTAAATGTACTGACACCCAAACCTAGAAAAGTCAACTTGACATTTCCACGTTTTTAAGCCGATCCAAAATGTGATTTTTTCTCATTGCCACTTTTTGGCCCATCATGATCCTGCACATACTTGCATACTTAATGGCTAGATTAGTGATAGGTTTTGTTGCAAGAGCCCTCTATTGATATTTTGTCCTTGATGTCAAATTTGGAATTATGGCATATTGACTTTGACACTATGCTACTTGATTAAACTTGTTTGGTTCAACTATGGTAGATTGGTCTATACATATTATGGAATTTTGTATCTTGTTTATGGACAACATTATATTTTGCTTTGGTACTGATCAGGTTGAGCTTCATGTGTAGATAAAGGATATCTTGCTTAGACAGGTACTTAGCATGGTTACTCAGGTATATCATTATTAGTTGGTTTTCAAATTCAATTGATGCTTCTCAGTTTAGTTCACTGGTTTTATTGGTTGAGTTTGGCTCATATCACTCTATGATACTTTACATGTTACATAGAAAATTTGGGTTGGAATTACTCAAAATATCTCTTTGGCATTTGAGTTTGATATCTCTGTTGGTAAATATGTCATTGGTATATAATATGGTTTAGGGCTTACAAGATGATATCATTTGGCCTCTATTTCAAAAAAGGTTATTTCATGGAAATCTTGTAATATTGATTTGTGGCATTACTCTGGCTTACTTGCATTTGAAAATGACTTAGAAAGAAGTCACATTTGAATCGGGTCCTATAATTGTTGTTTCATTAGGCTTTAAGGCCGACATAAAGTATGTTGAAATAATTATAAAGTCACTTGAAAAGTGACATGGCATCAAACTTTGGTAATAATTCCTTGTTTGTTAAGGTAGTCGACATGTTGGAAAGTCAAGAAAATTGCATAATGATTAAGACATCGACAAAGATGAAATGTGTTGAAATTGCATACTAATTATTTTTTCGGACTCCATACATGGTATTATGATGTTTTGGTTAAAAAAAAAGAAAGGTAATACCGCGGACTTCAAGCTTTATCAAATCTTGAAAAGTCATCGATTGCTTTAGCTCGAAGGAGTTTAGGGCAAGAATTATCTTGTCATTATTTTTTAGATGGGTTTGCAACCCTAGCTTCATCATCACCATGGAAGTTATCTCTCAGCTGTTACTCTATCTTTATGTCTTGCTACAATCATCTCTACCTATTGTGAGTGTTGTGACAGGGTTTTGTAAGGAGTGGGCACAAGCTTGGAAGGAATTTTATAGTTTGAGCTCGAATCTGGGAGAAGAATTGATGACATCCCTTTGTTGGCTTGGTAACATTCGATGCATTTGGTTCGGTTACTCTGAATTTATGTTTGTGGGTGGTCTGAAAGCATTGCTTATTTTTTCTCACCATGACTGGGGTTCGGTTACAAATCTATTTCAGGTTATTGCAGTATGTTATTTGTTGTTTCTAGTAGCATGGAAAACATTTCTTTTAGGGATATAGAGTTTCTATGATCTCCACCTGTCATTATTTTTTAAGGGTATTTGAAATATGTATTGTTGTTACATACCTTTTTTATCAAATGTTATGACATGCATTCTATGAATTATGTCATTATTTTCATGGATTTAAAGTGGTAGTTATTCTTGGTCATTGGCTGCACAATATGAGGGTTTAGTTACAATTTCGAGCAGTGGTATTCGAGGATTCTTTTGTTCCTTTAAAATCCTTCAGATCTGAAAAATGTTTTTATTGGTGCATGCATTATAATGATTTTGTTTCAGATGGCATTATTGGTGCAAATTCTTTGTGTGGTCAGGGTTCAAAGATCAAACCTTCATTTACTACTTTGTCTCTTTCTACAGAAAACTTTACCTTCACGGTTGTTGAGGGTTTCACAGTTACTCTCTAAAAATGCACATTTTATCTTCTATCAAATCTCTAGATTATGAGACATATACCTTGTTGTAACCTTGGTAATTTCTAGAGATATTATTTAGAGGATAAAAGAGGATTTATCACTATTTTTGATTGATATAGAAAAACGGATAGAGAAAAAATCTATGAGAAATGAAGAGAGATTGAATACATCATTGTATGAATGGTCTATTATGATAGACATGTTTTATTCTGAGATTGTAAATCTGAAATATAAGATCAATACAAGCTATCTTAAGATTAGACAATGACTAGAATTCTGAAGGCTCAACTTAGAACCTTGAGGACTGTAGGTATTATTTGTTGAGAGGCACTTGTGAGAAAAGAGATAAACATAGAGACCCTTTGTATCATTGTATTTTTTGTAAACTGAAAAGGGGTTGGTGCTCAGAAATCAGCCTATAAGGCATTTTTAAAAGTGGTTTTTCAAATATAACCCTAAAAGGCAATAGTTTAGGAGCAATTTTTCTACCCCAAGAGGGTTTTCCACTCGGCATATCTTGTGTCACTTTCCTCATTTGTGGTTCCTCTAATTTATTGTGTGAATGATTTATTATGCAATGTTTCACTATCATACTTCTCATTTCATTTATATGTGATTGCATTCAATACATGGATGAGTTAATCATTGATAAATGAGAGCATAAATCTGTTTTGTTTTAGTTTCTATAAAATTTGTCAAATTAGTTCATGACATTGATTCACCCCCCCCTCTCAGTGTCTTTTTCACTCCAACACCCTCTTGTCATAGGTTGCACTAGTGAGATTCTCTACCATTTCATTTTTCACTACTTTTAAACAGGTATTGGTCCAGTGTCACATAGTCTGATAACAACTTTGATTGCTTCCTTGGTTATCAAGTGCAGCTCATGGGTTCATAATAACTAATAATGCATTCTGCTGAGGACCAAATTTACATACTAATCATCTATAGTGGAATAGAAATTTGGAAAGTTGTTCCAACAATCTAAATTCTTCATCACAATATTCGAGTACTCAGGTTTTACCAAGAAATCATCTTCAGTGAGTTCATTTATCCACATATCAATCAATTTGATATGATTGGATTCTTTTGTCTTTACCCTAATGTACATCCTTGTATCCTCTATCAGCATGACACCATGAGGAATCGAAGAGAAAGTGCCCATAGGGTCATCCTCAAAAACCTTCATTGAGTATCTCCTATAGGAGGGTCTAGGTCTTTCTATTGTGTTTATGACTACAAGATTTTCCATTTTCTATTTATCAAGCTTTTAAAGGATTCAAGAAGAAATTTTCACAAGCTCACAACAACACAGAATCAAGAAATACCTTTTTCTTCACAAATAGCCGAAACTAGGGTTTTCACTAGTCACACTTCAATTCGCTCTGAATCATTCTAGGTCATTATTCGCCTCTTTTGAATGCACAAATGATCAAGATTACTTTATGAATTCACTATATAGATTAATGTGATGCCCTAATTCGCATTTAATTCTCTTGAAATTTGAAAAGCTGGAAAACTTCCTTATCTATGCTAAAAAACCCTAATATGCTCCGCAAACAAGCATACATGCCTCTTTTCTTCTAGTTTATTTTTCAAAACCTCTACATACTTATTTCTTACAACCTCACTTCATGCCAAGTACTAACACACTCAAAATCAGGGGGTTCGAGAGATTTACTGCTAAATCTACCCTAAGACCATGCTAGGTCTAGTTCTCAAAGGATTCATCTACATTAGATGAGGGTGTAGATGCATCAGTAGTCCCTGACTCTTCTTTCTTTTCCCATATCTTACTCATTTCTTGCTTAAATTTTTATTTTTCAACCTTCTTCACAGGTTCATTCTCCTTTATCAGAGCAAATTGTATTCCCTTTTTACTTTTGCATACCTTTGAAATATGTCCTAATTTGTTACAATTATAATAAACAATATTCCTTTGATTTGATTGACTTCCATTAAACCTTGTTCTGCACTGATTCACTTTATGCCCATATTTGTTGCATGTATAGAAATAACCAACAAAGGATTGATTCATCCTTCCTCCATTAAACTAGTGTATCATTTGAGTTTTGCATTCACTAGCTCTATGTCCAAGCTTATTACAGGCATAGAATTGTCCGAGGAAAGAACTAGAGAACTGATTCATCTTGCTTCTGCATTCAATTGCCTTATGTCCAAACTTGTTGCATGTAAAACAAGTGTCATTGAAAGATGGGTACCTTTGTGCATTTGGTTGTCTAGCAGGCATTTTCTTTCCTAGATTTATTTTCTACTTCCCTTTATCTTGAGTCTTTTGATCATTTGTTGCTTTCGAGCTTTCACCCACGTCTATGGTGCAGGAGCATCTTGTTCACTAAAATCCTTCAAAAGGAAAAATTATAAAATTTGAGTTTTCAAGTATAACGTGTTGATGGTGTTTTCTGCGCAGCAACAACTCAGACAGAATATGATATCCTATCTCTCTTGAAAGGTAAATCTCTATTGGAAAAGAGATAACCCCAAGGTCTCTAACGTCAGGTCTTGACAATGTAGTGAAACAACTCAGAGATAATGTGAAAATGTTGGTAATCACAAGGGGAAATTACTACAAGCAAACACTGGACTCAAATTTATTAGATCTAGCAATATATTGATACTTCAAAGCCTAAATTTTAACCCAGATAATAAAATAAATAGAAAAAGATAAGATTTTAAGAGAGATCTAATATTAAACTTACTCCTAAAATCAATCACAACAATGATGAATGTTGCAAATGGACAAATCTCCAATAAAACCAATTTCTGCTTAATCAAGGACAAGCCTGCAACTCCACAAAAATGGTACAATCTTCTGAAGAAACTAAAGATTTTCAGACTATGAATATTCATCCACATACCCAGTAAATGGTGCAATGTAAACAAGCATCCACAGTTGAACTTAGCACAAAATAAGGCCTAGACTAACTTTACATAGCAACTTGCAATCAACAAATTGCTAAAAGTATGGACCGGAGATAGATAAACATCATTAACATTTCACCATTATCATGAAAGAACTGAAAACTAACATCTAACACTGAGAATTAAGAACTAGAAACCATAAACTGTCAAAGGTAAACACATTTTTTTCCAAATCAACAACCCATTTGCATTATCTTCTCTATCATTACATAAGAATTTCTAGTTTCTCTCCTCTCCTACAGCTACTGAATTGTAGAATCTAACCTCTAACTTAGCCAATTCTAGCTTTTCAGCCTCTAACCAGCTATTCTCTAACCTTTTCTTCCCTTCTTACAAATGAGAAGGCACTGGCCTTTTATAGATATTACATTTTTAAATCAAGGGTCAGGATTAAATTCAATCCAATGGATGCAATTAATCCTCAAGAAACCCTAAGAATTTACATTAGGGTTTCTTAAAATGTGGTACATCATCATCCAATAGCATAAAAGTAGTTACATCCAGGAGCAATAAGAAATCAATAATCTGCCACCTTGATTTTAATAAAAAATTATGATTGGAGAGTGAAAACAGCATCACACGTCACTCCATGTTTGAAACATATATTCCAGCTATAGACAAGCTATGACACAGATTCTTATGTAGGTGCATTTTAAATATTTTCCAGATTTTCCTCCTGGCATGAATCCATATGCAAGTCCTCCTTTTTTATTTATTCCTGAAAAACAGATAAAATCATTAATAACTCACATGTGAAAATCCAACCACAAAATATTAAAATTAAGCATAAATAAACCCTTGGAAAATTCAACTCCATCAATTTTTTTTGGAAATTTAACCCCATTAATAAATTTTGGAGTTCAAGAAAATCGTGACAAGAAGTTCGGAAAAATCCGCCCCGAAAATGGCTAGAAACCTAGAAAAATCCCGAGAATGGCCAAAAACCTGGAAAAATCCGGATAGGGTGGAAAATCCCGGATTTGACAAAAAAATCCTTACAGGGTGGAAAATCCCAAATTTGACAAAAAATTCGGACAGGGTGGAAAATCCTGGATTTGACCAGAAATCCGCCAAAATCTGGATGGGGTGGAAAATCCTGGATTTGACCAAAAATCCGCCAAAATCCAGACTGGGTGGAAAATCCTAGATTTGAAAAAAATCCGCCAAAATCCGGACAAGGTGGAAAATCCCGGATTTGACCAAAAATTCGGAGAAAAACTTTGAAACCCCATAACATTTTTTTCCAAAGGAATTTTTGAAAAGTTCAAAAAGCAACTTGGCCTAATTTTTCATCCTCTATCCATTGGTGCAAAAATATTTATACATCACATTGAAAATTCACTTGAAAAATCCCCATTTCTAAAATCGAAGGCTCCAAAATGCTTCAAAATACCACCCCTATCAAATCCAATCCAGACTTAATCCCAAAATAACCTCCAAGAAGAGAAAAACCAAAAATTGACAAAGCCAAGGTGCAAAGATGTAGAAGAAAAAGAGGGTCCCCGCCTCTGGTGGGGTGTGTGTGTGAAAAGTGCACAACATAAAGCAATGTAACAAAGTCATGTGAAGGTCATAATTAATGTAATAAATTCCTTTATAGGTTTCTAGGTGGTCAAAATAATGGAAGAAACAAAAATTGCAAAAGTTACCAAACTAGTAAAATGCAAAAAAAGAAAGAATATGAAAGGTCATAGATAGTTTCAATCAGTTTCTTTCGATTGGGGAAGATGAAAATACTTTGAAAAGGAATTTTACATCATTGTGAAATGGAGGGGGAAGTTAAAATATGAAGGAAATCATTTAGAAACCCCATTGCATGCTTAAACTTTGCATTTTTTGTATTTCAGACTAGTAAAACATGTTTTTAGGTTATTGTACGGCCATGCATAGCTTCATTTTCAAGGGGAAGTCATTGGGATTGATGTATCTATGAGTCTACTTCATTTTTATTTTTGTTTCATTCGATTTCATTTAGTTTTGAGTAAGATATTGCAAGTTTACTGAAATCAGTCCAAACCCTGATCTAAGGTAACAATATGCAATAAAAATTGTGTTTCTTGATATTTAACTATTGAAAATTTCTATAACTTTGTGCAAAAGGATTTTTAGATGTATTATAAAATATTCCAAAGTCTTATATCAAATGATGATGGCTAGCATGGGAAACTTTGATGCCCTAGGTCTGTAGTTTATGCAAAATTCTGGAATTTGACAGTGGACAGTCAAGATTTTGAGTTTTAATGATGTAAAAGGTATTCCTTTTGGAAAACGTTGATTGGAAAATATTGTTAAATATACTGTGATTCATTTTCAGATAGGATTTGATGAGAACATAAATGATAGATCCTACTTTTGTTACTGTCCTATTAGGGTAGTTTTATGATAGTCTTCTTTTGGAATAAAAAATGAAGGTTTAGGTTGGGTGTTTGATAAAATATCATGAATACAAATTGCAAAATGGTATAATTATGTTTTGAATATGTACATGTACATGTTGGTTTGATTGGTAAATATTTCTTAAGGTTTTGGAAAGGTTTAGAAAGAAAACTTGCTAATTTGGTTGTTTGAGTAATATGATTCCTCTGTGCAAAGGGTGTTTTGGCTGCAAGAATCAAAGGATATGATAGATCAGTGTTAAGTGAGTATTTTATTGGTTTGTTTCAATCAGAATCATGATTTATATAGTTTCTTGGAGGTCTAGTAAAAGGTCTATAACAAGAATGCATTGTTCGATGCCATTTTGCATTGTGGAGTGATTGAAGAGTAATATGGTGCATGTTGAATGAATGGGTGGATGCAAATTTCCCTGATAAGATAGTTTCTTGTTTTAGTAAATTTGATGAAGATTAATTTTTATTTGAGTCTAATAGATATTTGGAGCCAAGTTTGATGTTTTGTGGTTTATAATCAAGTGAAATTGTATGGTATTTTGATGAAAAGTTGAGTGAATCAATGGTGTTTTGTAATTTGATCTTCTTAGTTGTTGTTTATGTCAAAAGTACCCCTGATGTTGGTTGTTGTTGGTAGATTCTCTAAATCAATTGGCATTAGAGCTAGCTGATTTTGAGGATTTTTTGAATTGGTAGTTTGCTAAAGTTGGTTTGTTGAGTTGTTGGTTGGTTGCAGGTGCTTGATCCATCTAAGCTGGAAAGAGAAAGTGTTGGTGTTTGAGGAGGTTAAGAGAGAAATTGGTTGTTGGTTTCCAATAGACTAGGTAGAGAAAATAGGAGATGCCTAGGTGAGACAAAGATTCTTTTTGAGTTTGTGTGGTGAAGCAGTAAGGAAGATGGATACTTGTCTGAAGAAGAACATGAGTTTGTAGCCATTTGAAGATGTTAGTCTTTTTAAGAGTACTCCACTAATGGGAGTAGATGAAAATATGATTGGTCAGAGAAGGTCAAGGATGAATTGTGGAAAAAGGGGAAAAATTGCTTGGAAAAAGGTAATGAGAAAGGATAGTCTTGTGTCCTTTGAGAGAAAAAAGGGTTAATGGAAAGTTGAGAGTTTTGAAAGGATAGTCTTGTGTCCTTTTGAATGAGAAGAATGATTGTGAACCTAAGAAGAAGAGAAGAAAGTCAAAGTGAAGGCATAAATGAAGACAAAGCTGAAGGCAAAGGATGGAACTAGATAAAGACAAGAAAAATATTCAAGAGAAAGAAAGATGAAGTAGTCCAAGAAAATTTTTAAGTTGATATACAGGAGAAAGAACAAGCAAGGTTTCTAAAAGGACTTGGAAAGTTTTTTGTAGGTTGGTTGTATAGTGCAGGAGCACCTTGTTCACTAAATGCCTTCAAAAGGAAAAAATCTAAAATTTGAGTTTTAAATTTTAAAGCAATGTAACAATGTCATGTGAAGGTCATAATTAATGTAATAAATTCTTTTATAGGTCTCTAGGTGGTGAAAATAATGGAAACAACAAAACTTGCAAAAATTGCAAAAGTTGCCAAACTAGTAAAATACAAAAAAGGCAACAATATGAAAGGCCAGAGGTAGTTTCAATTAGTTTCTTTCAATTAGGGAAGATGAAAAATCCTTTAAAAATGAATTGTACATCATTGTGAAGTGGAGGGGGAAGTTGGAATATGAAGAAAATCATTTAGAAACCCCATTGCATGCTTAAACTTTGCATTTTCTATATTTCAGGCTGGTAAAATATGTTTTCAGGTTTTTGTATGGCCATGTACAGCCTGATTTTTGAGGAGACATCATTGGGATTGATCCACCTATGAGTCTACTTCATTTTTATTTTTGTTTCATTTGATTTCATTCAGTTTTGAGTAAGATATTGCAAGTTTACTAAAATCAGTCCAAACCTTGATCTAGGGGTTTCTCAATATTTAACTATTGAAAATTTCTATAAATTGGTGTAGGAGGATTTTTGTATGTTTTATAAAAGATTCCAAATTCTTATATCGAATGATGAGGGCTAGCATGGGAAACTTTGATGCCCTAGGTCTATAGTTTATGCAAAATTCTGGAATTTGACAATGTACAATCAAAATTTTGAGTTTTAATGATGTAAAAGGTATTCCTTTTAGGAAAAATTGATTGGAAAATATTGATAAATATATTTTGATTCATTTTTAGATAGGATTTGATGAGAATATAAATTATAGAGCATACTTTTGTTATTGTCCTACTAAGGCAGTTTTATGAGTCTTCTTTTGGAATAAAAAATGAAGGTTTAGATTGGGTGTTTGATAAAATATCATGAGTACAAATTGGGAAATGGTATAATTATGTTTTGAAGACATATTTGTATGTATTGGTACCATTGGTAAAGATTTATTAAGTTTTGGGAAATTTTTAGAAATCAAACTTGCTAATTTGGGTGTTTGAGTAATATAAACCCTATGTGTAAATGGTGTTTTGGCTGCAAGAATCAAAGGAACTGATAGATCAATGTTAAGTGAGTATTTTATTGGTTTGTTTCAATCAAAATAATGTTTTATAAAGTGTCTTGGAGGTCTGGTAAAATTTCTATAACAATAATGCATGGTTTGATGTCATTTTTCATTGTGGAGTGAGTTGTATTGACGAGTAATATGGTGCATGCTGAATGAATTGGTGGATATAGATTTCCCTGATCAAATAGTTGCTTTTTTCAGTCAATTTGATGAATATTAATTTTTATTTGATTTTGATAAATATCTTGAGCCAATTTTGATGTTTTGTGGTTTATAATCAAGTTAAAAATCAAGTGAAATTGTACGGAATTTTGATGAAAAGCTGAGTGAATCAATGGTGTTTAATAATTTGATCTTCTTATTTGTTGTTTGAGTTAGAAGTACCCATGATGTTGGTTGTTGTTGGTAGATTCTCTGGATCAATCTAGTCCCAATACTCCTTTTCCTTTAGAGGGTTTATGTACTGCAATGAGTTCATCAAGCTTTGTAGAGCTTGTTTTGAAACTATCTTCATAGACTTTTGCTTTTTCTAGTTCTGCTCTTAGATTTACCACTTCTTTTTCAAGCCTAGAACATTCATCAAAAAAAATATTTATTTTTGTATTCAAGCACTCTTCAATCCTCTTCTTTTCTTCCACTTGCACCTTTAGCTCAGTAACATGTTCACTTACTTGCTTCAATTGGTCATTGACTTCTCTATGTCTCTCTTTAAATTTTTTTAATTGTTCCTTCAATTTTTGGATGCATTCATTTGCTTCATCAAGATTTTCTTTCAAATTTCTATTCTCATTTTCAGCTTTTTCAAGATCATCAAGGGCAGACTGGAGTTCTACATTATACTCCATTTGTTCAATCTCCAAGATCTCCCTCAAGCTATTAGACTTCTCTAGAGGAACCAAGATTTGATACCAATTGTTAAATATCCAATATACTGAGAGGGGGGTGAATCAATAAATTCTTAAACTTATTGAAAAAATACCATCCAATCAATCCAAAGCATATGATAATTAAGATTAGCAAAATAATCAATAGAACATGAGGCACATAACACAAGAGACACCATAATTTTTACTTGGAAAACCTAGAGTGGGAAAAACCACAATAAGGATTAACTCACAATATAGTATAACTAGTTATAAGATATTACAAAAGGGGTGGCTCACTGCCAAGACTCACTACCCAAAAATGGGATGATCACTGCCTACAAAAATGAAGTAGAAAAATGGCTAACCACCAAAATTGAACTGATGAAAGTACACCTCAAGTGCAGATTTAGTTCTTGTATAGCTTAAGAATATTCGCATGCCAAAAGATCACTCTTCACTCTTTTCACTTCCACACATATTCTACTAATATTTGCATACACCAACTCTCCTCTCCATATCTTCAAAAATATCTTGTATATATATCTAATTGTTCATAGACAACAATCAGGTCAGCTTCACAAGTATTCTCAACAATAATTTAAATGTGTGTCATGCGACAACATTTCTACATGGATTACACAAACAAAATTTAATCCATTATATCTTCAGCCACTTGATAGGTCAGCCAACAACAGACCTAATAGAAAAATTGCAAACAAAAAAATGATACCAGTAATAACCACTAGTATTTGTATGCACGAGTTCCAGTCCATGCATGCATTCATTTATCAATCATATATAATTTCCCAAAAAATGAAGTAGTAGCTATTTACTAGAGAGGATTTTAGAGGAAAATACTGGAGGTTGATCCTACATTACCGATTCAAAATACTAGATTAATGTGACTTTGAGTCTTGCAGTTGCAAGTAATATATCATGGTGACATCAATGACAACAAAATTGTTAACAAGAGATATTATCTTCTTCATTCTTCCAACAATATTTATTTGAAGTCTATTTCATTTGGTGCATTTTATTTAGTTATCATATGCTTTAGTTTCAATTCTACATCTAGTTTTATTTGACTATTTAAAACTTTCCATGGTAACCATCGGTGAATAAATTTTATATAGAAGCATCCCATCAAACATTTGGTTCATTCTCTACTTAGTAACATTCTATACATCTCTAGGATGTCAACAAAATGTATATCAATATATTCCTAGGTGTGAAGGTCTAATTATAATTACATATACATATTCTTTAATTCACCAATCAATTTAACCTCGGTCATATTGAATTATACCACTACTCTATTTTCTAGCTTGGAGGTAATTCCTAGCTTCTAACAATTTGAATATGGCATAATATTGCAAGAGGCTCCTAAATCAATTAAAAAATTATGAAAATTCTTTTTGAATATTTTGAAACTTAATAGGAATGGTGTGACTCTAGTCTTTCATTTAAATATAGTTCTCATTGCATCAAAGGAATTTAAAGCCTAGATTTTGTCCTTTTGAAAAGTAATATCATGTTCGCCTTTTGGGTTATAAAGGGACTTGAATACTTTTTCCTTTTGGCTAGGACAACTTTGGAACATATCATAGAGACAAAATTATCTTTTCTTCTCTTAAAATCATATACAACATTTTATTTCTCCTCATGTATAACATTTTTTCTATTAAATTAAGGACTTGTTGTCTTGAAGGAACTCCCAATGGGTCATTTGGGTGCCATAGGGTTATTTTCCACATGTGGATATAGGTGAGTAGGACCAAACCTTGGAGGAGTCCCATCAATAAGTGATTATTTATTACTCACCAAATTGTAGTTGTTTCTACCTTTTTGGAAAGCATGTTTGTCTACACTTTATAGTTCATTATCCTTCTCAAAAGGAAAGGTAAACTCATCTTCTTCTACAAGTCAACATGATATTCCTTCACTAACCAAATCATAAAATATTCCATCATGGTGTTCATATTTTTGGGGTAGATTGTGGATTTATGTACATGATCTTAGATTTTTTTTGCATTTTTGGGTAGTTCGATTCATCATGGTGTATGATTTCTTGAAATATACAACCATTCATCATTAGGTTTATATCAAAATAATCAACCATATTTGTGTTACCCAAAGGGTTAGGAATTCCTCCATTATTAGGCCTAGTATTCCAAGGATGATTTGGACTTTGTTCGTTAAAGTTTCTTCCTTGAAAATATTGATTATTCTTATTATTATTTTGAGAATTCTAGTTCTGATTGTGGTTTTGGTTACCTCCTTGTAAGGGGTTAATTCTCATGCATGTGAGATCATTGGTAACTTGGGACAATGTTTTCTTCATGACCTCTTGTTCAAATGTTAATTGAGCATTTGGTTTTGGGTCCAAAGAAGACCTCTCATTTTTTTGTTCAAAAAATACATTCTTGGGTTGGTCTATCCCATTTTTAATTTTCACTTCATGTTAATTCCCATTATAGGAACTCATAGTCCACTTGTGTGAGTTTTTTGTATCATAGGTTGATATGAAAACAAATTTACTAATGATTTTACTATGTTGGAGACTAGGTTCATTACTGATATTAGTTTTTCCAATACGTTATTTATTGTTGGGATCTGGTTATGTACACTAGGCAATCCTAGTGAAGGTAATGACCCAAATGTGTTTCCTTGGAGACACATTTTTTGTGAAGAGATAATGGACTTATTGTATAAATTATCCAATGTGTTATGATTTTCTTCTAGAAATATTCTCAATAACAAGCTATTAATATGATCTAATAACCTAAAGTAGGTCTCAAATGGTAGCTAATTTATTCATAAGCTATGTGACAGAGGAGAATCCCAGGGAATCATACCAAATCTTACCACAAAAACCATTTTTTTGTTATAGATTGGAACAAAGGAAGACGAAGAAGTCTAAGTAAACGTACCTAGGTGACATCCCCCATGGTACTACTATTCTAAAGAAACCTTCACTAGAAGATCACCTTGATGAGAAACCAAGACTTGTACCTATTGGAAGTAACATGCATAATATTGTTGTATCTTGCAAATAATTCATAGCTCATCACAAGATGGATATAGGGAATGACCAAACTCAATTGGGTTTACACCTATTCACACCTATGTTTGATGCTTCTTTGATTCCTTAGGTCCAACCTACACATTTCACTAGACATCAGACTTGGGACTTGATTGATGCTAATGTGGGTCACTCCTAATAATTGAATCTAGTATAGAATCACTATCTAAATTCAGTATGAAAGAAAAAAATAGATGATGGAGTTAGGAGCTAGGGAATTAAACCTAGGAACTAGTTTTACATTTAGTAGCAAATAAGCCTATGGTGACTTGTGAGCTACCAAGTGTTACCTATGGATCTTTTTATTATCTACATTTAAGAAGGCTTGCATACATGTGTGTTTCATGTTTTAAATTAATAAAGTCACACATTACTTTTAATTATCTATGTTGTGTTGAATTATATTGCAAGGATGGAAAACCCATTTCAGACCCTTGATCCTTGATTGCATCATGTGGTATTAGAGAAACATTTGAATCCTTGGGGATTACACATTTTTATAAAATCTTGTGTTGATAGATCACCAACCTAATGTAGACTATGATTTTTTTTAGTAGAGAACCGAATTGGGAGGCAATTCCAACCTCGTAGCTAGATTGTTGTCCTAAGGTAGTCACACTTGATCCAAAGGAAAGATAAAATTGAGGAGGATTCTTGTGATGTCCAAGTTTTCCAAAAATATGGAGGAAATGTGAAGCAAGATGAGTACAATGAAGAAATAGTTGGCTACTATCGAGGAATACATATGAAGGGGCCTAAACCTTAGTTTGGAAGAAGAGAGTGATGATGAGGAGCCAAGGGATCTGGGAGTAAATGAGGAAACAAAATAAGAGGATTCCAACCAAATCAAGATTATGAAGTCCATCATCAAGATGAGGAAGAAACCAAGAATAGAAATCTATATTTATGCTAGTAGCTTGAATCTATAGGAATTGATTGAATGGATAAATGAGAGGGAAGAATATTTTGAATATGAAGAGGTTGAAGATATAGAGAGAATCAAGTTTGAAAAAATCAAATTGAAGGATCATGGTACCATTTGGTGGAAAAAATTCTAATTGGAGAGAAATTGAAGAGGAAAGGAGAGAGTCAAAAAATGGGAAATGATGGTTGCAAAATTGAAGAACCAATTCATACCCGTGTATTATGAGCTAGAACTGCTAAAGAAACTTCAAAACCTAAGGCAAAGGGAAAAGACAGTCAAGGAATACACAAAAGAGTTCCATAGATGATCATATAAACCATTCACAATGAATCTAAAAGGGATAATGCTGCACAATATATTATTGAACTTAGAATAAACATTTGGGAGTAATTAGTCTTGGTCGGGATAAAAAACATGGAGGAAGCTTATGATTTTGTGCTTAAGGTGGAAGACAAGTTGGATAGGAGGTCTAAGTGAGGACTAAGAAAAAGGACATAGAGGTTTTTAGGAGAATGGGAATGGTGCAATGAAAGGATACCATATGTGAAGCAAGATAGAGGAAGAAGCCTTATCGAAAGGAGGAACAAAAGCCAAGAGAGGATTCCTCCTACAACTAAAGGAAAGATGGTGATCACTACCACAATAATGAATATCAAAAGATTGAGGGAGGATTCAGTAGAGGATCATTCTAGGGAACTTGTTTCAAGTTTGGAGAAGTAGGGAATTGTGCCTTTGAGTGTTACTAAGGAAGTGTGAGGAAGTGAGAGGAGGATAGGGTGAGGGAAGCCTATGTAGAGGATGAACCAGATAGATCATGTAGAACCATGGGGCATCTAGTAAGGGGGAGTTCACTAGTCCTGAGAAGGGCCCTACTATAGAACAAAACCAAGGAGAAATCAACACAAAGGAAGAGCTTGTTTTAAACAAGATGCAAGTTAGGAGGCAAGTGTTGTAGTGTCATCATTGATAATAGTAGTATAGAAAACCTATGTTCAAAAGAGATGGTGTGGAAGTTGAACTTGAAGAGGATGAAATACCCAAACCCATTCAAAAAGCTTGGATTCAAGATGATCACAAAATCCTGGTAAGTGGAAAATGTCTCGTTGAATCTCACATCGGATCATATAAGGATGAAGTGTTATGTGATATCATGACAATGGATGCATACCATTTATTGTTGGGGAGGTCATGGTAGTATGATAGGAGGGCTATACATGATGGTAGGAAGAACACCTACATGGTGACCATAAATGGAAAGAAGTATATTTTGATTCCCTTGGAGGAGTAGAAGGATGTGGTATGTGGAAATACCAATATTTTCTTGGTGGATGGGAGGAATTTTTCGGATGGATTGAGGCATGAGAACATGAGTTTTTCCCTGATTTTGAAGAAGTGAGATAGTGAAGACACAAGGAGCAGTACTAGAAAAGGAGGAGAAGCACTATAGAAGGATATATCTATATTACTGAAGGAGCATTAGGAAATTGTGTTGGAGAATATTTTGAAAGGACTCCTACCAATCTAAAGTATTATCCACCACATAGGCCTCATACCTAGAGTGATTTTTCTAAAAAAAGAAGCACATTGTATGGCATTGATGAAGGACATAGAGTTGAGAAGGCAGATGCGAGAGTTGCTGAAGAAGGGATTGATCTAGGAAATTCTAAGACCTTGGGCGATACCTACTATCTTAGTGCCAAAGAAGGATCGAGAGTGGAGGATGTGCATGGGTTCTAGAGCCATAAACAAGATAACTATTGAGTATTGGTGTCCTTTACTAAGGATGGATGACATCATGGATTATCTAGGTGGAGCAAGATATTTTCACCAAGATTACTGTGAAGATTTTTTTTGCCTTAGTCTACTTTTGGTTTTCGGCTTTATTTTTGTCTTCAGGAGGATCCATGCGCAAAAAGGTTGTATTTTTGATAGGTGTGCAATGCGCCATGTGGTAGTTACACATGCTTTGATAATCACTTTCTTCAAAGCTGGGAGTCAAATCACGTGTTGGCTTGGCAGATGATTTCTTGAAGCCGCTTTTTGTGAATCTAAGATTATCCGCTTGTGTGACATGTCATCTCTTCATGCTAGAAGAGATATATCTAGAGAGTCTTCATTCGAAGATCATCAGAATTTATTCTACCTTGTTCCAATGAAGAGACACAAGTCAGTGCCGCCAAAGCCACTTGATTTATCGACAAGACCTTTGGTAGACTGTATTTTTGGGATCCAAGTGATTACGAAGGGTAATCCTATTGAAATATCTAAATGATATTAATGCACCAATTGAAAGTTGGTGAGCAGGATTGCAGCCACTTAACAAAAGATCTAGGATCGGATTTCCAAGCTATCAGGTGTGGACATCTGGTAGTCATTAATATTGAATGAGGTTAGCATTTCTCTCTCCTTGGTGGCTATAAATTGGTAGCAACAACATGAAGAAAGGGTTCTTGAAGTTTTCCTTTTGGAAACCATTTTCCTTAGCTTTCATAATTAGTAGAAATATTTTCTATAAAATTTTATAGAACACTGCTTTACTCTGGCATGTTATGTCTTTTATATGATCAAAATATTATCGGATTGGAATCTAATCTCTATTTTAAAGTTCATCTATATTTGAAGTACGAGCTATTTTGAAGAAATATTTGAAACTATGCATGATATGGTGTTTGTCAATATTTCTTTCTTTATATTTTCATCTAAAATAGAACACTGTGTCTTGCTTAATTTGAATAGTTTGATTATCGAACTTCTATGATGTTTGTGTATATGATTCAGTTATGATCTGTAGAAACTAGATTATGTCATTGGAATTTCCCATTTTCTTTGTAGGATTATCATTTCTTCATGATATGCTATATTAGGAGGAAGAGTTTATGTTGCTTTTGAAATTTTTCTATTAATTTTTGAACCTCTATGTTTGGTCAGATCTTAATATGCACTTCCTGCGGGTGGATTGAATGACTGCATTTGTGCTTGTATCTAGCCTTTGTTGTTCGTTCTTTTCCCAAAAATGAAGGGATGTGGTATTTTGTGTTTATCATGTCACTCATAGAAGGAAACTTGTGGTTTTTAAATGTTGTAAAAGTGTTGGTGCATCACCACTTTTAATGTTTTTTTGTTTACATTTCTTTCTACTTTTTCCCAAACTCAAAGAAGAGACATTTTTCTATAAAAATCTCGGAGGTATTTAGTGAGGCACATATTTTCCCCCACTCACTTAATTTCCCATGAGAATTTTGGAGAGGTGCAAGCTTTGATGATCAATAGTTTTTTTTTGGCATGCCCGGTGGGACTAGTTTTGAAGGTCTGATTAGAAGTTAGAAATATTTCTAAATCAGACCAAGGAAGAAAATTGGAGGTTTCATGGCTAGGGTTCAAATAAGAGCATCTTCAAAGGGTAAATTTTAGTACTCCCAGCTACCATCCTTGGTACCTAGGAGAAGAAGGGTCATAGGTTCTATATTGCATGTGAGAATTAGTAGGGTAAGGAGCAAGAGTTCAGAGTTTAGAGCCTTATTTACTCTGCCTAGAGGTCAAAGTTTCCAAATAAGAATACCAGTTTACCCAATCTATAGGAACCTTTTATCCATGGCCCACATAGCCCCTCTTTCCCCCAAAAAATTTGTAACCTAGGACAGTGGTAGTCCACTATTACCATCGAATTCTCTCGATGTCTGGCTTGCCATACCCGCTAATGCCCTCAAGGCTATTCCGAAATTTTCTTGGGAGGACTTTAAAACCCCTTTCAAGCACGTCTAAGATGTAGCAGAAGTAAGCAGGGTGCACAATATTGCAGAGGAGAATATTGCTATGAGATTTTTGGTCACCTCTTTCAAGGGGAAGGCTCAAGATTGGTATAGATCTCTGACTTTTGGTTCCATTAGCTCATAGGATGACCTCAAAAAAATATTTTTGAACATTTTTTGAAGAAAGGAGATCATTCCTCACTACTACACCAACTAATCACCATCAAGAGAGCTTCACAAGAAGCTATGAGAGACTTCAATACTAGGTTTAACAAAACATGGCAAAGGATCCCAATGACTGCACAACTTCAAGCTACCATGGCATTCATGTTCTACCTAAAGGCCATCAATTTGAATATTACAGTCCTGATAACTTTCATGGGAGGAGATACCTTATTCGATGCCTATGAGGTGGCGGTACATGTGGAGAATAGTTTGATCAATGCAAGAAATATTCTGCCATGATCTCTGATTCCTTTTTATGTGGAAATCTCAAGCATCCCACTCCGAGAAGAGTATAATCCAAGAAATTCCTTGACACAGATGATGGGCTCAGCTCCACCCCAGTCTATGTATGTATACCCTACCACATAGTCAAGCACGTCAAGTTCTTCCTTTGTAGCAACAGACCTTAATTACATGAAGAGCTTGATGTAGTCCTTTGCTAATGAGCTAGTTCTCATCAAATGATAGCAAGCAACTCCTTCAAAGCAAGCCACTTAGACCTACCAAGCAGGAAAGCCTTTATATCAGGAGAATCAATAGAGTACATACCAAGGACCTTCAGATCGAGGAGGTCAACATGTGACTTCCTCCAATCAAATAGTCTTGGTCACCATACTATTACAAACGGTTAAGGATAGCCACAACAAAGAGTTGATTTTGGGTCAAAATATTTTGGTGGATGACAAAAATGCATGGTGTTTTCCCTACAATGATAGCCATATGGCTCAAAATTTCCCCAAAGGAAACTTGCAACAAAGGATAGTGGAGTAAAGGAACAAAGACACACAGCTAAATATGGAGGGATATGAGTCTCCTGAGATGGAGAATGCCCAATTCAAAGCGTAAATGCAAGGGATGTCCATAGAACAAGAGTTGGACATTGCACTCGATCAAATACTTTTCTCTTGGATGGAAAAAAGAAGATGCAATTTTCACAAATGAAGCTCTGAAAACTAGCACTATGTATGTCTAGTTAGACTACAATACCAAATCCAAGAGAAGGCTCACCAAGGAATATGTGCCACAAGCTCTACCCCATTTTTAGCCTCACTAATTACCATCTCAAGAAGGATAGCTTCCCTAGTTGACTACTCAGCCAAATTAGCAACAATGGATTCCACCATTTCCTGACAAGTTTCTTGATAAGACATCAAACCCATTCATGGCGGATCATCTTCCTCCAAAGCCAAGAGAGATTCCACCATTCAAGCCAAAGATTCAATCAGTTAGAATGTTCAACATGGTGGAGTGATTGAAGAAGGCACCTACTAATGTATCTCTATCAGATGTAATATCTATCCCTGAGCAAAAGACATTACTTTGGGAAGCATTAAAAAATGAAGAACCAAAACCATAGACAAATGAGGTTCTACCATGCAATCAAAGTAAAGATAAAGAGCCAATATTGGATCCTCAAATTTTGAAGGTTGCAGATTATACAAATGACATAGAGGAAAAAAAAGAGAAAGAGGTAAGCAAGCCAAAGCCCAATCCTTTTTTTTTAACATTAATTGTGGGAGATAAAATTTTGCGCAACAATATGATTGACTCAGGATCCAGTACAATAGTCATGCCAAAGAAAGTAGTTGATGACTTAAAGCTTAAGTCTAAACGTTTGGAAAACAAAATCATGTAGTTGGAAGGAAAGAAGGTTCTGACAATCGGTTAGATAAGAGATCTATTCTTAACCCTCTTTTCATTCCCAAGCTAGACAGTTTCACAAGAGGTAGTTGTAATAGATATTCCCCCTATCTTTGAGATGTGCCTCTGAAGAGATTTTACTGCAAAGCTGGGTGGATATTTGGTACTAGACTGGTCTCACCTGATATTAAGAACCAAGCATGGGCAAAGATAAAGATTCTTTTAGAATCTTTGCATTTCGAACACATAGCAGACAACGTTGTCCTTTGTTTCGAATTAGCACATACTTATTTTTCAAGGCAAGAGGGATGTTGCATGGAATTTTTTGAAGATGAAGAAGATACAAGTGAGTAGACCCCTGAAGAAGAAGTTATCCTCAACTAGTTCATCGACTCTGACCCATTCAAAAAAATTCATGCCATGGGATTGGGTATGTATGTGATATTTGATGATGACATGGTACATCCAAAACTGATGAAAGATCGAGAAAATTATGATAATCTAATGGATAGTTGTCTGTGGACCTTATACTTTGACGGTGCTAAATGCAAGTCTGATTACTATCTCCAACAGGATTAATGACTCTCAAGGCTTATCAATTCTAGTTTCCATGCTCAAATAATGATGTAGAATATGAAGCCTTGATCCATGGTTTGCTTCTCTCCAAGAAAATGGGTGCAAAGAGGTTGCAAGTGTTCAAAGATTCTGAGTTAATAGTGAGTCAGGTCCAAGGGAAAGCAATTGCTAAAAATATGTGGATGAAGGCCTATAAACATTAGATATGGGATTCACTTGAAGGATTTGAATCTTTCAATGTATGAGTGATTCCTCAATCCCAGAATAGTACAGTGGATCAGATGGCCTCCATCAAGTCACAGTTTGAGTCAGCTTCTAGTTTAAAGCATAGTGTTGTTCATATCATTGTCTGATTGTCCATTCCTGATAATGATCAAAATTGGCAGGTGTTTGAGGATGACACCCATATAGTCACTTTTATTCAAAATTCAGAAGGAGTTTTTGACCATTCAGAAATAGAGCATCAATCTTCTGAAGGGTAGGTCATTCAGCTAAAAGGAAATAAGCTCCCTTAGGGTTTGATTTCCCTTGAGAATCTCTTTGACTGTGAAGATTTGAGGAATGGTAAGCAAAGGTTTACATGCAACGAAAAGGATTATGAAGAGTTGGATGTTGGAAAAGGCATAAGTTTGAAAGTCGGATGGGATGTCTAGTGGGAAGATAAAGAAAAGTTAAGGGATCTATTTTCTATGTACGACGAAGTTATAGCATGGACCTATGATGATCTTAGAGGATATAATCCTGGTATAATCCAACATATCATTGACTTGGTGGAAGGATCAAAGCTAGTTCGACAAAAGAAGAGGCCCATCAATCTGAAGGTCGAGGCACAAATGGCACAAGAGCTCACTAAGCTAATTGAGTCCTGAATTATTTACCTGATTAAACACTCAACTTTGGTGTCTAGTCTATTTTGTTTGAAAGAAAAGTGGTGGCATCCGACTTTTTTTCAATTTATGAGACCTAAATAGGGCCTTGCTAAAAGATCACTATCCTTTTCCATCCATGGAATAGATCTTGCAAATAGTGGCCAAGTTGGAGATGTTCTCATTGCTTGATGATTTCTCAGGGTACAATCAGGTATTTTTCAAAGAAGGTGACCAACATAAAGTGATGTTTACCACCAAGTGAGGAACGTTCACATATGCAAAGATACCCTTCGAAATCTTAAATGTTGACATGAATTTTCAACGAGAAATGGACATTACTTTCATGGGATTGATCAATTCAATCATTCTGATTTATTTGGATGACTTGATAGTGTTTTCAAAGTCAAAGGTTGATCATTTTGATCACCTTGAATAGGTCTTCCAGAGATGTCAAAAGTTTGTGATTTCTTTAAATCCCAACAAATGTGTTTTTGGAGTACCTCAAGGTAAGCTATTTGGCTTTGTAGTATCCAAGGAGGCAATTGCAATAGATTATGAAAGAGTAAAATCTATTACAGATTTACCCTTACCAACAAATTGAAAGGGACTATAGTCTTTCTTAGGAAAGATCAATTTTGTTAGCCATTTTATTTCAAACTGTGGGCATCACAAGGCCCATCACATTGATGTTCAAGAATAATTTGATATTCAAATGGACCCCCGAAGGCAAGGTAGCTTTCAAGAAAATCAAGAAGGATATTTTCACTGCTCCAGTGATGGTTAATCCAAACTTTTCTAAAGATTTCTTGTTATATGTATACAATGGTCAACATAGTATAGATTTTGTGCTCACTCAAAGGGATGAGGAAGATAATGGGGAGCATCCAATTTCTTTTCATTCAAGAACCCTCAAGGGTTATGAAACCAAATATAATTTTGTAGAAAAGAAATATTTTTCCATTGTCAAGAGTCTTAAGAAGTTCTGACACCTAGTATTGGCCAATAAGATCACCATTCTAGTTGCTCACCTAAGTGTAAGGGAATACATTACTAAAAGAGAAATAATAGAAAAGAGAGCCAATTGGATCACCAAGATCCTGGAGTATGATGTGGATATCAGGCCAACTAAGTTGGTGTGGGGAAGAGGCCTCTATGAATATCTTGCACAAGAGTCGGGTTCTAAACCTGACAAGGAAATTGATCAAGTCTTTTCAAATCAGTTCGAGTCCAACGAATCTTGGGTGATGAATCAAACATTGTATATGTAGAAAGGATATTACCCAATGGATCTCCCATTCCACAAACAAAGATACTACTGACTGCAAGGCACTAGGTACATATTGGTTGAGGGAATTTTATTTAAAAGAAACTATGATGGAGTATTGCTCTGATGTTTAGAAAAGCGCCAAGCAAAAAGGGTTTTATTAGAATTCCACAACAGTCCTAAAGGTGGACATTTTTTTGCTAAAACTACTACCCTAAAAATAATCCAGGCAGGATACTAATGCACCATTTGGTGTAGAAGTGTACTCAGTGCCAATTCTTTGTTGGCAAAAGGAAAAATTCCACTTTTCCTTTAAGTCCCATTGTAACTAAAGAGCCTTTTGCTCAATGGGGATTAGACTTTTTCAGAATGATAAATCCCATTTTGAGTGTTGGCCATAAATGGATCCTCACAACAATGGATTACTTCACAAGGTGGATAGAGGCTATCACCCTAAAAGGTGCTACAAAAGGTGAGATTGTCAACTTTTTAGAGGGGCTGGTGACCAGGTTTGGTTCGCCAAAGACTATCATATCCGACAATGCTCAAGCCTTTGTAGGTTCAAAGGTTTCAGATTTTCCAATTAGGAATGGGATCTACCTCAAGAATTCTTCAAATTATTACCCACAAGGGGATGGTTTAGTGTAATCGACAAATAAAAACCTAATTAGGTTAATCAAGCGCATTGGGTTTGAATGACAAAGAGAATGGCATGAACATCTATGGGCTTCTTTATGGGAAAATTGGATCACACCAAAACAGATCCTAAAGACATCTCCCTATGAACTAGTACATGGAAAGGAAGTAGTCCTACCTGTTTCTATGGAACTCCCTGCCTTACAATTATTGAAAGCACTGAAAATAGAGGAAATCGGTCGAATGGAAGTACGGATAGCCAAACACCTCAAACTAGAAGAAGACAAAGAAAACACCTTGGGATCCATGGTTGGACGCTAATAGATGATCAAGCAATGGTTCCAAAAAAATACTTCTAACCTAGATTTCTAGGAAGGAAGCCTAGTGCTGAAATATAATGAATGCACTGCAAAACCAGGGTAACACACCAAATTTGAAGCACTGTGAAAGGGTCTTTTTTGAATCAGTGTGTGTAAAGAGAAGAATGCATATGAGCTATAGTATATGGAAGGTAATTATTTAGAGATACCCGTAAACAATATTTATCTAAAACTATTCCATTAAAGTATGACATTCTTTAAAAAAATTCACACATATGTAGCATATGTAAATTTTTTGTAAATAGCATTTTAAGTTTTAGAATAGGGTAGAAGGGAAAAACAAAGAAGTAGAAGAAGCAATAAATACTACATTATATATTATATTGTCATTGAATTTACAATATAGGGATAGCTCAAGGCTCAAATTTTAACAAAAAAGCTCTCTCGAGCAAAACCCAGAAAGGGTCTTTGAGCAAAAGTGCAAAAATGAAAAATGGAGGCATTTTTACAAAAAGATAGGCCCCAACCATAGATGCAAGGGCTTGTTGCCATTAATAATTTTTCTTTTCTTCTTCTTCTTCTTCATAAACAGGAAAGTGGGGAACACACAACACACAAGATACATTGCATGGACCTTGACCTCAGTCCCCGTGGTTGTAGGCCACAAGCTCGAAGTGATTTTTGAAGTCGAACCCAGGAGCCTCATCGACACCATACTCTCAAAGGAAGTAGGTAGCAGCAGGTAGATACAAAACACGGTGACTTTCCAAGTCCATGGTGCAAAAGTCACTTAGAAAATGAAGCCAAGGCATGTCCATGCCACGATCAATGACCCGAAAAAGTTCCATCACACTGGGAATGCCGACACCCGGGATGACAACTTGCACAATTTCATTGAGCCCTTCCAGTAGAGAGATGTTGAAAATTTTGTGACATAACTCCACTATCTTGTGTTTGGCAACATTCAGGTCTAGGAAAGAGGCCACAAAGTGAGACAACGCGTTGCAATTGCTTCTCATCTGATTCTCGTCTTCAATAAAGTTAATGCCAACAACCCATCAAAAGGAAATTACCCCTAGCCGGTCGCACCTCTTTACCAGGCGTTTGATTCTGCCATCCATTATCTCCCTAGTAAAGACATACTATGGCCTTTGTGGAAGAAGATAGAGAGGAGTACCTAGGTTGACAAACATGGTTAAAGCAGTAGAGTGAAAGGCAATATGCAGATGGACAAGAAGTTGACTAAAACATGAAATTATCTCTTTTTGAATGAATATAGCCTTGAGGTGGCATATCTATTTATAGAAAAGAGGTGTGGGTAAACCCAAATAGTGGAAGTTCTATTTTTGTTTGAACGACAATGAGAAAATATCAAGGCAGTTGATGAACAGAGAATGAATCATACGAAAAATCTTACATAAGGTCTCAAAATTAATTTTTGGGCGTTAGGAGTAAATGCTCGTGTAAGCTGATTATTGACATGTGTCCTTGGCCATTATTAGCATCAGCTAGCTTGTGTAAGTGAAAAGACATGGATTAACGCAATAATATCTGACAAATTAATGAGTGCATCTTTTCAAAGGTACTTTGTATCACTAAATAAGATTGACATAATTAAGGGCACTCTCTCCAAGACAACAAGCTTATTTGTAAAAAGAGGCGACAAAAGGAATGTACTAGATCCATTCTTGCAGAGTTTTTGGCATTCTTGAGGGATACAGATCTCCCACCCACACATATCTCCTCATTGTCAATATGTAATGGACCAGTTGTAATAGCAAAGCCTTAACTACATGTACTTCTTGAGGAAATTAATTACATCAAAAAGTAGATTTTTCCAAGGAAAGCAAAAAATCATGTGGTCGTTCTGGTGAAAACTCTACAACTTTTGGAACAGCCATGGCCGAACCATCAACCACTGAAAGAAGGTAAGAATCTATACCAAAGAGGCCCATTTTCACTAATGTCTTTGGGCGAAGATCATTTGCTAATGCCCCAGTGCCTAAGGATCGACCACTCGAGTTTTGTAAGAAGGTGCTAGTAGATAGGAGTGTTAAAAGAGAAGCGGTGTGAGATATCACCGACAATTTTTTTGACCCAAGGTTGGCCAAAAGCCCTAAAATTCTTAGAGAAGGAGCATTCCATAGGATGGAAGATCATGGTACTTCTGAGGGTTTTTCTTCTCGGCTTTGGAATTGTGGTCTTCCATAGTTCATGTTACCTGTCATACATCCGTGCCCAAAGCTAGTGGATGCATGCACCAAAAGTTTCAATGAAGAAACTGGAACCATAACATGCAACAAGATTAGGTTCATAATTTCTACTCTAGCTATATGAGAGATGTTGTGCACCTCGCCCAACCGATGTGCTGAGCCATTTGTTGAAGAAGATATGGAGACCTACTAGGGGGAATCAAATGAAAGAGAGGTTCCTATTATGATGAAATAGAGGAGAGGCTGACTAGAGGTCATTTTTTTTTCCCTTGGCATTCAGAAAGTTCCTAGATAACACACGAGATCTTTTCTCCATTGGTCTGGATTTTCGGCCTAGACGATGATGAAGAGATCCATCCTTTCTAGATGGCCTTGGCTTTGATACTCAATCAAGAGCAAGAGCAAAGATATTTTTATTTTGATAATTTGATAGCTACAAACATGTTGATGCATATGAAGAATTACCAAGTTGAGTGTAAATTCAGGTATTCTTCTTTCTTTGTCCATTTAATCCTACATCAGAACTTTCAGTTTCTAGAGAAAAAATTGCATGTCTCTAGGTTTGATGAAGAGGGTTTAATTCAACAGGTTTCTATATGGAATTATGTCCTATCAATAACAAGTAGTTATTACTTGTTTTTCCATCTTGTTCTAAGCCTAATGCTTCAAGAGCTTTTACTGCATCTGATTGGTTGCTTGTCTCTCAAGGTTTGGCAATGGATTAGAAATTCATCAACCCTGGTAGATTATTTCTTTGGGGAAGATTTTACATTTATCATATATCATGGTTTTTTTAGAGAACCCTTCCAACTTCCTAGATTTGTGATGGATTAGGTCTTCACATTGGAGGCATGGTGCCAAACAACTCTTGCCAACAACATCTATGGTAGGGGAAGGAACAAAACAAAGTTATATCCACTTCCTCTTTGCATTGCAAATAGTAAGGTAGTGCTAGAGAATCATAAAGCACAAAGGGAACTGACCAATCTATTGGTGGCTCTGGGCTTAGTCCTTATATGTGACACATGGGACTATAATCTATCAAAGAACTTCCCTTGAAGCACGAGACACAGGAATATGTGGAATCTAAGAGGAACCTGACTCATGAGAGCTCAGAATTATACATCAACCTAGCCCCTCATACCAACCAAGAGGCCAAAGTGGTTGAGTTTCTATATGCCACATGCAAGATATTAGATGGAAGTTTCGATAAGAAAAACCCTCAAAAATTAGATGAAATGACAAGGGTGATTAGAATGCAAGATGGTAGACTTCTAGAGGTTTTGACAAGAAATGGGAGGTACTTGTAAGTTTCTTAGAGACTTTCACCCATATGATAAATAGTTCGAATAAATTTATGATCGAGAAGTTGATTCTGATAATATCAACCCAAAGTCTAGCCATGAGGTCACAAAGGAGTGACTTCCATGCCATACTTCCTAACCACAAGAACATGATAGAGGGAGAGGATCTAAGCATAAGGACTCATAGGTTGTATCTTCTGCCAATTTCTGAAGCAAAGGGAAGAGAAATCAATGGTCCCCAAGAGAATTAGCCACAGAGCAAGAAGTTCAAGCTTTAGTGGGATCATCTACTAAGGGATTAGGACACTCTAGTTCAGGTCAAAAGGAGTTACAATGATTTTGAGACCTGGACATACCTGATGTAGCTATTAGAAATGAAGAAGAAGAAAACTCCACTCCACAAAATGTTTGGATGTTCATGGTTCAGGTAAGTCTTTCTCCCCCTCTTCTTCCTATTTCTGCATCTTTTGTCAATCCTTTGCCCCCACCCGTTGAAAATAATCCTCTACTTATTGACCCTAAGATTTTGGTTTTGAATGAGCCCCATGCCATTTTTAATTTACCAAGTGATGTGCCTCTACGTTTTGAGCAAGCAACATCTGCTTCGACCACTATTGACTCTTTAATCACCCTATATAGGGCCCCTATTGAGAAAGTTGAATCATCCATGCTACCTATTATTCTAGGCCCGTCTGCATTTGGACAGAAATTGCCTATTTCATCCATTTCTCCTTTTACCCCAATTGGTATTTTGAGTGGCCAATCTTAATTTGGCATCCCATTGTTTTCAATGATCACTCTCCCATTCACCTCCCCACATGCCCATACATCTGAAGTGTCCCCTTCTGTCACTCTTTTCAGTCTGCCCCCTGGTGCTTCTAAGGTGGAACAAAGCATTGACTCCCCACAGACTCTTCAAAATAATTTCGATGCAACTAAGCTAGTCTAAAAAATAGAAAGTAGAAGAGAAGAGAGAAGAATGCTGAGCTACCAGTTGCTAAGAAGATTCAAACATATTTTAATGAAGAATGAATTTCTCTATGGATCACTACCATGATGCCACTCATAGCCTGACCCGAAGGACATATGGAAATGGAAGACTATGATATTAGAGCAGTGGGTCTGGATTTGAATGAGATTCGTCTGTGTGACAAGATAGATCTGGCCAAGACCACTCAAAAGGTAGTATACATAGATTATGAGCAGCAAGATCAAAATTTGAGAAAACGCAAAGCTAAGTTGGAAAATGTAAAAGAAATAATGTACTAGTTATTGTCAGAGATCAAGGCTCGAAATGATGAAATGTCCAAAATAATGCAGGTGAATGAATAATAGGAGGAAGCCACAGGATCTCTCATGACACTTCAAGATGAGAGGATTCAACTGTATTATGAAATTGATAGATTGAGAGGTGAACTTACAGTTGAATGCCAATCTAGTACAAAAAACCAGCATGTTCAGGAAAGTATAAGGAATGAGTTGGATGGTGCCCAAGCTTAGGCTTCCAAAAATTTGCAAAAGGCCCAAGAGGAAGCTAAAAATCTAAGAAGGGAGAAACCAAAGGCCAAGTCTTATTTGCACACTCATAATCAAGAGGTCAAAAATTTAATTTTCAAACTAACAAAGGCTCTCAAAAGAAGAGATCAATTGGAGGAGAGATTGAAAAGAAAAGAGGCTCAACTACAAGAAGAGTTAGCAGCTACACAAAGGTCTGTGTTCCTCCCTGGAAAGAAAAGGTTTGTATCCACCTATTGGGAGTGAATCATTATTGTGCTCGTCATTCTGAAACCAACCTTATAGTTTTTGAAGCATTCCCAAGAGATAAATGAAAAGGTTGGCCCATTGGATGACCAAACTCTTCAGGAATACACTCCCCGAGTGGCCAAATCACAAAACTTGATCCATAAGCTCTATGTGGTGATAGATGAGGCCCTGAGAGGTGCAGGTATTATAGATCAGAGAGTTGCTTCTAGTAAAGCAAGCAAATTCACTCACTTTCATAAGGTAGCATCCATGACAAAGAACAACCAAGCAGTGTGAAATAGGGGGTTGATGAAATCAAGAAATATTTCAGGGTATTATACAGCTTCGGGTTACCTCCCTTCCTTTTAGCAAATGGAGATGTATTATCAGTCGAGCATATTATAAAAGAGGTCAAGAACATGGTTTAGACTTCTATAGACCTTCCAGGGCCGAGTTCAACACTAGCAACAGATGACATTGAGAATGAATTTCTTCAAATTTGTCATCTTTAATATCATTTGGGAGTTGTTTTAGTGAGATGGGGATTTGTTTCTTTCAAAGAAGTCTTCAAGCTAGATCAGTCGTATAAATCCTTTTGTAGCCTTGCCTAATCGATTGATGCAGACTAGGAGATGTTGCATGCTGCCTTCCTCAAACTCCAAGAATAACTAGAGATCTAGGTTCGTGCCTTTGCAAGTGAAGCCCCCCTGTGAGTCGCTAGAACTATGAAGATTTTTTTTCCCTTGGTCTACTTCTAGTTTTCAGCTTAATTTTTTTCTTCAGAAGGATCCACACATGAAAAGGTTGTATTTTTGACAGGTGTTCAATGGGCCATGTGGTGGCTACGTGCGCTTTGTTAATTTCTTTCTCAAAGCTGGGAGTTGGACCACGTGTTGGCTTGGTGGATGATTTCTTGAATCCTCTTTTCATGAATCTGAGATTAAATTCCTGTGTGACACATCATCTCTTCATGCTAAAAGAGTTGTATCTTGGGAGTATTCATTCAGAGACCATCGGAATGCATTCTACCTTGTTCCAATGAAGAGACAAGTTGGTGCCGTCAAAGCCACTTGATTGATCGACAAGACCTTTGCTAGACTATATTTCTAGGATCTAGGTGATTACAAGGCGTAAACCTATTGAAATATCAAAATGATATTAATGCAGCAGTTTAAAGTTTGTGAGCAAGATTTCAGCGACTTAACGAAAGATCTAGGATTAGATTTCCAAGCTATCAGGTGTGGATGTCTGGCAGTCATTAATATTGAATGAGGTTAGCGTTTCTCTCTCCTTGGTGGCTATAAATTGGAAGAAACAACATGAAGAAAGGGTTCTTGAATTTTTCCTTTTGGAAATAGTTTTCCTTAGCTTTCATAATTAGTAGAAATATATTCTATAAAAGTTTACAAAATAGTGCTTTACTCTAGTATGTTATGTCTTTTATATGATCAAACTATTATCGGATTGGAATCCGATCTCTATTTTAAAGTTCATCTATATTTGAAGTATGAGCTATTTTGAAGAAATATTTGAAACTGTGCATGATATGGTCTTTGTCAATATTTCTTTCTTTATATTTTCATCTAGAATAGAACAATGTGTCTTGCTCAATCTGAGTAGTTTGATTATTGGACTTCTATGTTGTTTGTGTATATGATTAAGTTATAATCTATAGAAACTAGATAATTTCATTGGAATTTCCCATTTTCTTTGTAGGATTATCATTTCTTCATAATATGTTATATTAGAGGAAGAGTTTATGTTTCTTATGAAAGTTTTCTATTAATTCTTGAACCTCTATGTTTGTTCGGATCTTAATACTCATTTCATGTGGGTGGATTGAATGATTGCATGCGTGCTTGTATCTAGCCTCTGTTATTCATTCTCTTCCCAACAATGAAGGGATGTGGTGTTTTGTTTCTATCATATCACTCATAGAAGGAAACTTTTGGTTATGAAATGTTGTAAAAGTGTTGGTGCATCGCCACTTTTAATGTTTTTATGTTTACATTTCTTTCTACTTTTTCCCAAACTCAGAGAGGAGTCAGCTTTCTATAAAAATCTTAGAGGTATTCAGTGAGGCTCATATTGTCCCCCACTCACTGAATTTCCCATAAGACTATCGAAGAGGCACAAGATTTGATGATCAACAATTACCCCCAAGAGTGGATACCATCAGATAAAAATCAGGGGAGGTGACGAGTGGAAGACTGCATTCAAGAACAATGAATAATTATATGAGTGTATAGTCATTCCCTTTCGACTAACCAATGTGCCAAGAACATTCATGTGATTGATGAATGAGGTGTTGAAGAAGTTCCTAGGTAAGCTCCTTATTGTTTACCTAGATGTTATTCTAATTTTTAGCAAGACCAAGGAAGAACATTTGTGACATATCAGACAAGTGTTCCAATGCTTGAGAGAAAAGATTTTTTTGATTAATATCAAGAAATAGAGTTTCATGAAGATTAAACTAATTTATTTGGGGTTTTTCATCTTTGTGGAGGGATAAAATATGGATCTGGAGAAGGTGAGAGAAACTGCAGAGTGGCCAATGCCAATAGACATTGGGGACATAAGATCATTCCATGGCCTAAATTTTTTTATCAAAATTTCATTAGAAACTTTACTACCATTTGCACACCAATGATAAAGACCATGAGAGGAAACTAGAAGGAGTTTAAGTGGAAATCTAGAGCACATAAGTTTTTTGAGTTGTTGAAATGAAAGGTGGTGGACCAACTATTATTAGCCTTATTAGATTTCAACAAGGTCTTTCAAGTAGATTGCAATGCTAGTGACAACACTATTGGAGTAGTCCTAAGCCAAGAAGGGAGGCCAATTACATATTTCTGTGAGAACTTGAATGATACCCAAAAATTATATTAGTATATGACTAGGAGTTATATGCCATAATACAAGCTCTGAAGAAGTGGAGACACTACTTGCTATGAAAGGAATTTGTGTTATATACTAACCACTAGGATCTCCAATACTTAAACTCGCAAGGCAAGTTGAATTAAAGTCATATACGGTGGGTAGAATTCACCAGAGTAGGAAGTCAAACAAGGTTGTAGATGTGCTAAGAAAAAGGAGAAACTTAATGACATAGATGAGAGTGGCAATGATGGGATTTGATGAAATAAATTACATGTATGAGGCTAATATTATCCTTATAGATGCATGGAAGGAAAGAAATGAATTAGTAGCCACCAATAGAAGCAAGTAGTTAAACTATTTTATTTAGGATGGTATGTTCTTTAAAGGAAACCAATTGTGCATCTAAAAAATCTTGATGCATGAGAATTTGATTAAGGGAAATCATTTTGAAGGATTACCAAGACACTTTAGCATTTATAAGACTACAAATTTGGTAAGTGACAATTAATTTTGGTATCAAATCTACAATTATGTCTTGAAGTTTGTTCAAGAATTTAGAAAATTTCAAATAGCTAAGGGGACGAGTCATAACATCAGTTCATGCCAACCTCTTATAGTTTAGAAAGACCTTAGGAGGATATCAACATGGAATTTTTTCTTGGACCGCCAAGGACCTGGAGAGGACATGACTCCATATTTATAATGGTGGATTGATTCCCTAAGATGGAACATTTCATCCCTTGTAATAATATCCATGATGCAGCATGCATTGTTGAACTTTTGTTCAAAGAAGTGGTGAGACTACATGGAATACTGTGGAGCATAGCTTGAAAATGGGACACTAAGTTTATCAAATATTTTTGGAGAATATTATGGAAGAATATAAATACATACCTAAAGTTTAGTTCCACATTTCACCCCTAGATGGATAGGAAAATAGAGGTAGTGAACAAAATTTTTGGGAACCTTATTAGATGTTTGGTTGGAGACAAGCCTCGAAACTAGGACTCAATCTTACTACTGGAAGAGTTTTCATACAACAACTTAGTAAATCAAAGTTCAAGGAAGAAACCATTTGAGATTGTTACTAGATTATACCCTAGGGGAGTGGATAACTCAAAGACATAAACTTAGAGGATAATAGGAGTGTAGAGGCAATATAATTTCCAGACCACATGGAGGTTGTGCACAATTAATTTAAGCAACATCTAGAGACCATGAATGGAAATTAAAAATTTCAATAAGATTCCAAAATATGCCATAAAGAGTTCATTATTGGAAATGAAGTCAAGGTGTATCTTTGAAAGGAGAGGTTTCCAATAGGAACTTACAACAAGCTAAAGATGAATTTTGGACCATGTAAGATCCTTTGAAGATTTGGTTTCGGTAATGCCTATGAGGTGGAGTTACTAAAGGGTGTTGGCATTTAACCAACATTCAATATTGTGGACCTCTATCTATTCCATAGAATAGATTCAAAAGGGAATAGCTCAAAATCCCCTCACCAAGGCTAGTTACCACAACAAAAGCTAGAACAAATAGAGCATATTTTGGATAGCCAAACTAAGCTCAACACCTAAAACAAGGAATATAGGGAATGCCTAACCAAGTGGAAAGATAGGCTAGAAGAGGACACAACTTGGATCTCAAGGGATGGATTAGAATGAATCAAATCATTTTTGGAGCTAGCAAAGTGTGAGGCACAATTTTCAAATAACCCCAAGAGTTTGATGTAGGAGCATCATAGAGAATCATACCACATATTATCACAACAACCAATTTTTCCTTGTTAATTGGAATGAAGGTATAACATGGGAATTCTACATCAACATACTCAGGTGACAACCATCATGACACTACTATACGAAAGAACCCTTCACTAGAAGATCACCTTGACAAGCAACCAAGACCTGGACCTATATACACCTATATTTGATGCTTCTTTAGTTCCTTGGGGTTGACCTACACATTTCACTAGAAATAAAACTTGGGACCTAATTGAGGTTGACATAGATCACTCATAATACATGGAGGTAGTATATAATCACTCTCTGAATTTAATAGGAAAAAAAAAGAAAGATGATGGAGTTAGGATCTAGGGAATTAGACTTAGGAATCAATTATGCATTTAGTAGTGAATTAGCATATTGCAATATTTAAGACAACATGTATGGCCTATAGATCTTGTTGTAATATGCATTTAAGAAGGCCTATGAGCATGCATTTTTTCCACTTTCAATCAATATAATCATATGTTACTTTTAATTATCTTTGATGTGTTGAATTTTGTTGCAAGGCTAGGCAGTCCATTCTGAACCCTTCATCTTGTAATACATCAATATGGTTCTATTAACCCTTCATAATTTTTTTTGGAGCCTATTGTTATAGATTTAAATTGGTTTATTCGATTCCTTATTGCTTGATACAAAGTAATGGTACAAGATTATAGGGTTTTTATATACTTTGAATTACTTCATGAATTTAGTTTCTACGTTCCTCCACTCTATGATCGCTCCTCGAGGATAGTTAAAATACTAGTTGTAATAAAATTATCCTAATGAGTAATAAAATAATTTGCAAACAATATCTTGATGTTCAATTGAGCTCTTTTATATATTTCTCTAAAGGTCCTTATATTATCCTCTACAATTCTAGATTCACCATATATGAATTTTGGGTAGAAATTTACAACATTCTTACGTATTTCATGTAAGTTTCCTCTAATTTTAAGTGATAAATATCTATTGTAAACTATGTCATTGTAATTGGAGGGATTTCAACAACTATTAAAATTTGGGTGATGTCAAACTCACTGGTAGGGTTTGTAGATTAAGGTTTTGTGGAATTTCCATAGAATTAAAATTTTCACCTTTACTCTTTCCTTTGTCACTTCTGAGTTTCTAGTGTTGGTAAAAATCCAAGAGGTATTTTTTTGTTAGAGGTAGACCTAAGGATTAATTTTTTTATCTTTTATGGGAGAAGGAAATGATATTTTTCAATTTTTCTAGATTAAGGGGGCCTCCTTGTAGTGCCAATTCTATTGATGGTGGTTCTAGTATAACAAACTACTAAGTAACAATAGATCACTACTCCTCTTGAAAAGTAGGGGTTCCTACTCCAAGGTTCCTTTTAAGTCAGATCTTGATCATGATGGGTAGCTTAGTGGTCTATGTAATCTATTTAAAGAAGGGATTTTTTGTAATCTATACTTTCAAAAAATATATTGTTGCAACATGCAATATTAGGTAAAATACACACACATATATTACAACTATTTATTTAATTTAAATTCATTGAATCTATCCAATATTACATCAAACTTTAGTAGATTTGTGCATTAATAATGCTCTTCAAAGATTTAGAACAAATTAAATATTTTATTTAAGTAAATAGCTAAAGATTAAGGTAGGATGGGAGATTGGAAACTGAGTTAAACAAACAATGATAAGTTCCATTTAATCCACCAATTCTAAAATGGTTATGTAAAATCAACAAAATCAATATTGTAGTAATTAATATTCACATAATTATATATATATATATATATGTATGTATGTATGTATGTATGTATGTATGTATGTATGTATGTATGTATATATATCAGTTCAATAACTAAGGAAAACTCTATATTAAGATTTTTAAGCCATAATAAATCAAATCACCATGCTACACACAAATTTGAGACAAGAATTCATTCATTACCACTAATAATAAAAGGATTTCATTAATTTATTCAATTGAAATAGATAAATTAAAAACACCATCACCAATTATCAATAATTCATCTTCAAGCAATAGGTAGAATCCTTTGATATTGTATTAGTCATCTACAATTTCTAGTATAAAAGTTCACACTAAAATTGTATCTATTTCTTATATTACAAAATGATTTTTAACCATTAATAATTCACAAATTCAAAATATATAGGAACCATGCATTCTATAACTTGTGGATTTGGAAATAGTTCACATCAAAATCAACTTGGAAAATTAGCCCCTATCTAAAAATAAACTAAGACTAAACTAACAACTAACTATGAAACTATATATCTATTGAGATTCGCACCACATTAGCATTTTTCTAATTTGGATGTTGATTTATATCAAACTAAATTAAAATAATAAATACTTTAAATATTATATAACTTAAATATTGGGAAGCCTTCCAAAAAAGAGTTAATGACTTCATTTACATCAACCATATTGGGTCCCTTATGAAATCATAACTTAATTCCTTGTGAAAAGGTGCAATTTTTAAGCTTCTCTTGCAACTCATTGAAAGTCACCAACTCTTCTTGAAAACTCTAAATGCCTAATTTACATTTCATCATCTCATCAATGACCACTTTGGATATCTAAAAATACAAAGAATTCAAAATCCAAAACCACCTTTGTTAGGGAGGCCACTAATGATGGGCTTTCCCAAAATATGCAATCCAAATTCTCCACAAACTACTCCACTTTTATCATTTCTTGATTAGCTATCCCTTTGTTTCTACTCAATTTTTCTTTGCACATTTTCAAAATTTTAACCCTTTCCTATCCAACTTTCAACCATTTCTTTGGTTTGTCCTAGTCTTCTTCTTTGATCATAATTGATTTTATTAAGTCCTTAGTAGAACTAGATTTTACTTTTTGAAAATTTACGATATAGTCATCCCATATCAACAAACCTTTATTTACTTCTAACTTTGTTTCATGAGCCAAACTAGCTTCATCAATAATGCAATGATAATCCTTTATTTATTTTCTCAAAACTCTACTCACTAATGCCTATAGGTCCTCCCTCCATTCCTTTGTAGCAAAAAATAAACCTTCAAAATCTAGATGTTTATCGTCCTTATTTAATGTATCCAATAGAATTGGAGCAAGCTCAATTTAATCAATAGGATCGATTAATTGGTTTCAACATATGCTATCAATTGTGACACTTGAGCCATAAGTTCTTCTTTGGTGCTTCCATATTTATGCATCTTGTTGAGGATAAAAAACACAACCAATTTTAATAAATTCTTTTTCTCTCCCCTTGTTTGGGCTCCCAAGTTCACATGGTACACTTGAATTTTTTTGGGAAGAATATTTGACTTAGGCTTGTCCACCCTCAAGATAAAAATTTGTGCTATTCTATTTCCTTGTTCATCTATGGTGGCAATGGAAAAACTCCTTGAGCTCTTTTCTTCTTTCTTGTAGATTCATGGAAAGCCTCAACAAGAATGGAAAAAAATTCCTCCTCCTCTTGGACATATGTCCTTTTCCTTTTTTGAATCATATTATTTAATCATACTAGGAGGGTGGAAGTTAATTATTTTTGAGGGGAAGAGATAAATTATGTATCATGGGAAGCATGAAAGTCTTCATGCTCAGCCTCTAGTTCAATTCTTTCTTGATATATTTCTTCCCATCCGAACTCTTCTTCTTTCACATCTTTATTCAAAATTCCCTCTTCTTAAGCTAGTTTCTCCTCATGTTTAGGGGGTGGAGGAATATGAGTGTCATATAGAGGTGAAGGAGGAGAAGGAATGTGAGGTGATGGATGAGGAGGAGAAGAAGTGGGGATATGAGGAGAAGTAATTGGAGGAGGAGAGGGGATATTTGGTTCTTTGTTCATTATATAAGTTCATTGTAAGTAAGGCCAACAAAATCTCTATAATCTTGGAAATTTGCATGTTAGCATATGAATACATCTCATTTTTGATGTAGAAGTATTATTTTCACTTGTTTTTATTAGAAATCATCTTATGGATTTTAATGACCTGCATGTAGAGTTCCAAAGGGCTAACCTATCATTAGGGTATCTTGTTGTAGAAGTTGATAATCCAACCTCACAGATCCCAATAAACACCTGCAAGAAAATAACTATCACCAAAGGAGATCAAGAGGCACAAGAATGTTGTTCTGCAAACATGAAGCAAAAGATGCATTACCCGAGAAGTGAATAATTACAAAGAGATCAATCCTTAAGAAAGGAGATCAAAACCTAAAGTGAGAACCCTAGATGAAGATTAAATTGGCATGTGACAAGTGTCAAGATCATAATGAACGAGACAAAATGACTAATTTAATAATGAAATATAAAGATTCCTAAGTTTAGCTTAAGTGAAATAAAGTAAAGGTGACTCAATTAATTAATCATCATGATTAAATTAATCAAGTAAACAACCTATTACTCTAACACCCCGTTAAGATGAACTTAGCGAGAAGCTAAGAAAATAAGGACAAAATGCATGAAAGAAAAGATGGGTCCTGACAAACTAGGCCTGATGAGGTACCCATGTACAAATGTAAAAGATCTCTCACAATAGGAGAAAAAGAGAAAATCTCATGGGAAAAACTCTTCTCCAAAAGAGAGAAATACAGGTGAAGGAAAAATAAGCCTCCAATCAAGAAGAAATTGTCCCAAAAGATAGGAACAAAGGATGAATGCCACAAAATCATGAATAAGATGCAAAAACTATCATAGAATGACTATTGAAATTTTTAAATAAGAACCTCCTCTGAAGCAGATGGTGATCAAGATCAAGAAGATAAGAATCTGCATGAGTTCCCATAATGACACTACTTGAATTAGATGGCAAACCAAGGAAAAACATCAAGAAATCAAAGGTACAGATAGTCTGAAGAACTGATCAAGTAAAAAATGGAAGGTTGCCTCCAAAAATAGGAATGCAAGAGTGTCCATACGGTAAGTGCTCCATCTCATCGAAATGTATGGGTAACCAACCGTTGCATCCGTCTAGTACATAGGAACAAATATTTTATATATAGCTCACTCCAATGCAAAACCAAGGAAGCATTAGCACCAATAGTAGAAACCCCCCCATAATGCTGAAAAGGGAGAGGTATGTTAGGTGCACTAAAACTGAATGCTTGAATGTAGTGCATGAAGAAGAATCAAGAACATCTGAACATGCAATAATGAAAGTACCCACATATAAAGGGTGTGAAAATGAAAATTCACACACACATGAGGCAATTGTCATGGAAGGGACACTCACTTGACAAAGGTATAATGGAAAACAAAGACAAAACATCAAACCCCCTCATGGTACTTTATAACATAGTGCGAGTACAACAAGGCACAAATTGATATGCAAGAAACCCAATACTACACATACAAAGATAAGACACTTTATTTTAGTGCATTTACAGATGAAAAATACATGCAATGTGGGCCCATAAGATCCAAAAAGGACTACAACTAAGAAGAAGGATTTCTGGAAAAAACCATAAATCAAATCTGAAAACCACCTACACCTCTGCGTAGAGCTCAGAAACAAATTTTTGACGATATCTTGTTTTCCCATTTTCGACATCATATGCAAAAGTTATGCCAAAAACACTAAAGGCAACACCAGAAAAGAAGATCTGACTTTGATTGGAAATAATAGGAACCTGAGAAAAAATCTCCAAAAAATAATTTGTACCATTGAAAATTAATCTGAATCCTGTTTTTGACGATATCTTGTTTGCCCGATTTCGACACCGTGAGAAAACGTTATGGCCTCCGAAAGAAATAGCTCTTAAAGGGGAAAAAGCCAGTCATTGCATTAAATTTGATGGCCATATGGCTGTCACAGCAAAAAAGGGAGCCTAAATTTGACGGCCAAATGGTCGTCACCGAATTTTCACAATTTGGCTTATTGAAAAGAAAATTGTTTTTTTGAAAAACAATTAAAAATACATTAATAAAAAAAATGTTGAGGAAAGGGCCGCCGGTCGGCCAAAAGAAAGTGGCCACCGGTGGAAGAGCTGCCATCGGATGGCTATAGAGCCTTTAGTGGTAGGCATGGGGCCTGACAAGGCAGGTACTTTGTGGGTACCTTAATAATTGCACTCACCCTTTTAAAAAAAAATTCGCCCGCCCCTATATTTAAAAAAAATATAGTTTTTAATAATTTTTTGCTGATTTTTATAAAATTTCTATAAAAAGAAATTTTATAAAACAAAAAAAATGCCGAACCTTAAAAAAAATTCATCTATTTTTCTCGATCTGCATGTAGGAGAGGTCATACGGGCCTATAGACAATTTTTTTTTGCCTCAAATGTCAACTACTCAAATTTTGATGATTTCATAGTCGATCTTGAGGTTTTTGGCCACTCCAGATGCAATGGTGAGGTCTGTTTGGGCTCAAAATTCCCCAAAATTATAGGTATCATCTGGATCTAGAAAATACACCAAATCTTGAAACCCTCATAGATCTGAAAAATGAAAGCCAATTTTGACAAAAGAAAGGTCAATCTTGACTGTTCTGACAGCTCTGGATTCAATGGAGAGGTCTGATTTGACTATGGATGCATTGAAAAACTGCTTCAAGCAAATATCTCATGAAAAAAGGAATAAGAAGCTTGTAGATCTGAAGCTCTGATACCATTTAGAAGTTGATAATCCAACCTCACAGATCCCAATAAAAACCTGTAAGAAAATAACTGTCACCAAAGGAGATCAAGATGCACAAGAATGTTGCTCTACAAACATGAAGCAAAAGATGCATTACCCGAGAAGTGAATAATTACACAGAGATCGATCCTTAAGAAAGGAGATCAAAACCTAAAGTGAGAACCCTATGATGAAGATTAAATTAGCATGTGACAAGTGTCAAGATCATGAACGAGACAACATGACTAATTCAATAATGAAAAATAAAGATTCCTAAGTTTAGCTTAAGTGAAATAAAGGGTGACTTAATTAATTAATCAACATGATTAAATTAATCAAGTAAACAACCTATTACTCTAACACTTGGTAGTTTAAGAGGAGCCTTGTGGAACCCTTCCACCTTGATGTAAGTTAAATTTTTGAAATAGATATGCCAATTCACGTAATTATTTAGCTCAACCATTACATCTATTGAGATCCTCTTTGCAAAAATTTTCTCTAATCCTTTGATAATTGGATAAATAAAAGCATCATTTACTTTGCAATAGTTTCTATTGTTGAAACCTAATTCCAATTGTTGGTAGTGTTCATATACTTTTACTTCCCCTAGTTGAAGGGATCCTACCCTTGTTAATCCCAAAAATGTTTCCTAATAGGCAAGCATGAATACAATGTAAGAAGTCATATAAAATTTATTAATGTTTAACACATCCTTTATTTTCTCATGCATTGTGTTGATAATGATATTAACCCAATTTATTAAAAAGTGTGATTTTATCTTTCATCTTCTTGAAATACACTTTTTTACTATACCTTGGCCAGTTTGAGTGTCATATTCCTAGGGTTGAGTAACAATTAAGCATTGATGAAGTTAAGGTAACTCCCACTATGCTTCTCAAAATAGGCTAATACCTTTGTGATATCAATTTTTTCATATTTTGGGCATTCGAGGATCCCAAGCACCCTTTCAATTATGTTGGTACTGATACCTAGAATCACTCCTTCAAAATGTACCATTATCTTCATCTACCAAGATCATAGTATTAAGTACATGTTAATACTAATTCAATAAATTACATAGAGATTAGGAATGTTGCTACCTCTACAAGTCATAATTTAGCCAAAGAGGTGGCCATTTTGTTATATATACTTCATTGTGGACTCTTTTGAGGAACTCATTCATGTATATGTGTCCTAGATTTGTATCTCTAGTGTCCAAGAATGGGGAGAACATCTTGGAGGCTAGATGGTATTCCTTGTACTAATATTTCATCTTGAAACCTTCTCCTTGCATATTTCATGCATATTCAAAACATCATTCATTAGAAGATGCAAAAGACCAATTTTATATTTAAAATTTAAAGAACATATCAATCAAGTCTTAGAGAGTAGTCATTTTATGTCTAATTTCAGTGCAAGATTCTTAAATCTATATTTTTAACCAAAACTTCATTTTGTTAGGAACCGAGCCTTTGAGAATCAATTTCCAAAGGGCTGACCATTTTGACCAAACTCATCATGAACACTAAAATTTGGAGGATATTTCAAAATTGACTTGAGTTATCAGGTGTTAGGGTTTAGTGATTTTATCTACCTCTTCTCTTATTAAACTGTGATCATTAAAGAAAACACCCGAAAACCAACACCTGAAGGTTAAAAAAAGGAAAAAGGGCCATTGTTAGGAGTCAGAAGTCAAGAGGTACCTATGTAATTTTCCTTAAGCATCAATAGAGCTCAAAAGGTATTCTCAATCTCCAAAAGCCAAATAAAAATAACTCTTAAGGCCTTTGAGAAATCTTTCCTTTGTGAAATAAAGTTTTAGTTAATGGGAATCAAAGATTCTATTTATCTCTTTAAGATAAATAATAAAATTTGGTAATGATTTATTTTGATAAAAAAAACCCATTAGGATTGGATATTTTGTCCCTTTTAATTTGATAATCAACAATCTAGAATGACTCTTATCTTTTAAACATCACTTTGATAATTTGTAGAGGGTGTATTTGACATCTAGTTCCTAAAAGGTGTGAATGATATTTGGAGAACTATTAATGCAAATTGATAATTAAAAATGAAAATTAGCCTTTAACCAAAATTTTGACAATAGATAAGACCTATTCTTGAATTTTGATCACCAAAAAATTCTTAATGAAAATGTGAGATCATCGAGTTTCAAGAGTCTGTAATGAGGCTTGATATTTTATAAATCTTCTAGATAAATGTTAAGATACATTCTTGACATCTAATGACTAAAAAAATCAATGAAGCATTTAAAATGTGAAGTATGAGTCATCAGGTGTTGGGGGATTGAGGATGAGGTATAACTCCTACAAAATCTTGAGGAAAAGATTAAATGATATATATTACTTTTGATGGTCTAAAGGTAGCCAAAAATTGTAGAGCATAACCCTATGAGGTGTGACAACGAAATCTGAAACAACCTTGATCAATTTTCTAGGGTGAATGAGATTCAACAAGGAGGAAAAAAGAAAAAAGAAAAAGTGAACAAGAACAACCATGAGAAAAAGGAAGAAAATAAAAACAAACAAAAATGAAAGAACAAAAGAAAAAACCAAACCAAAACCAAGTCAAATTAAAATAAATGGAGCAATACATAAAAATAATACATGAAAAACAAAAGAATACCATTAAATTGAATGGTATCTTGAGGCTTACATAAGAATTATGTGGAATAAAAATGAGAACTAAGACACTGATCACCAAGGGAGAAGCACAACAAAAACTCTTCAAAAAAATAGATGTGTGCGAAGGACGAACAAAATAACCCAAACTAGAAGGAAACACTAGTAGCCATGCAAAAGTGAGTTTGTAAATGGTAGAGCTCTAAAAAGAATTTGTAGAATGCATGAAGAAATTCAACTTTTAAATGTTCAAATGATACCCCAAACAACACAAATTTACCATATAAACCAAGTTAATTGGTGCATTAAAGAACCATTAATATGGAGCAAGGAAATTGAAAGTTCTATCAAGAAGAAATAATAAGATGACAAGACATCACTACCACTATGTTAAAAGGTGTGCACCCTTGGTCTCCTTGTGCTATGCAACACAATGCTCAGGTTCACAACATGGCTTAACCACCTCCTATGGATTCATTAACTCTAGTAGTTGTATTGGGCATTAATAGGTCAATATTTTGTGCAATGAAAATTATTTGTGCAACAATTGGTATCAAAGCTTGGGTAATAGGTTTGAATCCCTTGCTTTTGCTAGGGGGTATTGTTGTAGGGTGTATGACCTTGGTCTCCTTGTGTTGTGCAATGTGGCACTTAGGTTCATGACATGGCTTAACTACCTCCTATGTATTCATTAACTCTAGTGGTTGTATCAGGCATTAACAACTCAATATTTTTGTTCAATGACAATTGTATGTGCAACACACTAGGCATCAAGAGTTAGGTATGTCACAAATAAAATTGTGATGAGGATAACCTCAATGACTGAAACTTAGGACTGGAAGAGAAGGGAGTGAAAGTGCATTGGAAATCAAGCCTAACAAGGATGATATACCATCATAAGAAAACCTGAGAAGAAAAATAAATGAAAGGGAAAAAATGGGGGAAGGAAAAACAAAACCAAACAAAATAAAGAAAAAAGAGGAAAGGAGAAAGAAAGGAAAGAAAAAGAAGAAGGGCCCCCTATTTTGTTTGAGAATTAAAAAATGGGATGTGAGTGCAAGGCACAACAAGTCTCTCTTTGTTGAGGATATTATATATTCTAGACAATCAACTGAGAAGTATCATTACATATTCCTTGTGCAATATCTCTTTATTGTACATTTTGGTTATTATCAATAACAACCTAACTAGGAACATTCCCACTTCATTTTCTCAAATTTCCTCCCTCACTTATTTCTATGGTAATAGTAATCATTTCAATGAAACCATATTTTCTTCACCATCCTAACTTCTTTAATTTCTCTAATTCTATCACTAAACCAATTGATTACATAAACTTTATTTCACAACCTTACAAACCTAGACCCTTCATATTTAGCTGATTATGTGCTAAATTTTTTGCAATACCTAGATTGCATACTTTTAGTTATTTGAAATAAAACTAGTTTCATGTATGATTGGTGGTGAATTTTCACCATGGATTTCAACAAATTCTCTCTTTCAATACACTTGAACCGATAAACATTGGTCTCTGGGAAAAATTCCCTCTTGAATATGCGAAACTAGTAATATATTGTGCACTCAAAATCTTTTAGGAAATTGTTTAGAAGGAAGCTTATTCTTGAATAATTCAATATACATGCAACTAGAAATTCTAAATTTTTCTAGAACTGAATTGAGTGGGCCCATCCCATCAATATGGTCTCATAATATGACAATATTTCTTCTTACAAATATTTTTTTTAGTGGAAATATTCTTGTGAGTTTTTCCAAATGCTCTTCCTTCAATGTCTTAAATTTGGGAAATAATGGTTTGGAGGTAAGGTTTCCACATTATTTAATTAAGTTATGTGAATTATATTCATTAATTGTTAATAGTAATAACCTAAAAGGATCATTATCCTATTCAATAGAAAATTGTTCAAATTTGCAAGTTCTTGATATTGGGAATAATTTATTTGGAGTTAAAATACCAACATCACTTAAAAATATTTCACAACTAAGATTATTGGTGATGAAGGAGAACAATTTTAGAGGTAGCATTCCTCTACGAATTTTCCAAATAATGAACCTCCAGATCTTTCTACTTTATTCCAATCATATCTCAAGTTCAATTTCACAAATAATTATATTGTTGTAATAAATGATGATAGAAAGTAAGATGGTTATGTATTTTCCAATTTTGCTAATGGGTAGTCACATTATGAGGGATTGAAAATGAATTTTAAAGGTACACATCAATAGTACAAAAATATTCTTCCCACTCTCACATCCATATATCTCTCAAACAATTAATTGGAAGGAGAAAATGCTTCTAATTTTAGGAACTTGAAAGGGTTGAGGCCTCTAAACCTTTCAATGAACAATTTGAATGGGACCATTCCAAATATTTTGGGAGAAATAAGTCAATTAGAGTCATTAGACCTTTCAAGAAATCAATTTTTAGGATAAATCCCTATAGATATTGAATTTATAAATTCTTTGGGTTCAGTGAATTTATTGAACACCAATCTTTCAACAAGTATATCACAAGGATGACATATATCTCGTACATTTGGAGAATCCTTTTTTTCAAGGAATTTAAATATATGGGGATGTCCTGTTCTTGGCCACAATTTATAGCTTCTTTTCCTCTAGTTTCAATTAACAAAGAAAAGAAAAGAATTGATTATCCAAATATAAGATATCAATGGGATTTTCATATGGAGTACCTTCTGGAGGGATGATGTCATTGGTCATGATATGAATGAGTTGTAAAAGGAAATACTTCAATAAATTTGATACAATCTTGGAAAAAAATTATCTATGCAATAGAGGATAAATAGTGTAAAATATTGGGGAAAATTAGTAAAATATAATATATTCACTAAAAAATTATGTATGATCTTAGCTAACTTTTCACTAAAGGGATTTAAAAAATAATAAACAAAAACTAGACACTTTCTATGCTCTAAAATTTGAGCCTCTTATTCTCCACCATTTTAAAAAGTATAGTTAAAAAAGTAGATTATAAGCAATAGAGTTATTGGGCTTATCATATCATCAAATTTTGAGCATATACATCTCAAATTACTTGTTGAATTTTATTTTTTGTTAATTTTAAGAAACAAATTAGCCATTTTTGAGCCCCTTCCATCCCTTGCACTCCACTGCCCTCTCCCCATTTCCATGCTCTTACACTCTCACTACACAGACTATGGATATATATCATTTTCAATTCTTTCACTACTTATCGTGATAAAATTATCCAAGTAAAATCAAAGGAATTTAGAAAGTCCACTAGATTGATAGTTCCTTCTCTAATAATGTTGTGACCATAATGTTGCAAATAATTCTAAATAAGTAAATTTTCCCCTTACATCCCATTAAGCAAGTTTATAGATCTATATATTTCACAAAAATATATTTCTAACACTTTTGTGAAATTATCATTAAATGTGTGGATAACTTATTAGTCATTGCATCACTTTAGAGTACAAAATTCAAGATATTATTGAAACAAAGTGATATTGTTGCAAGGTGTCGCCCTTGGTCTCCTTGGCATGGGCTAGTGTAGCACTCGGGCTTTGTGACATGGTTTAATTGCCTCCTGTGGATCTTGGATCTTGTATAAATCCAATAGTTGTATGAGGCATTAACAGGCCGATCTTTTGGTGCAACAACAACCACCTATGTAACAATTGGTATCAGAACTGAGGTCATAGGTTTGAACCCCTCACTTGTGCTAGAGGAAATTTTTGCAAGGTGTCACCCTTGGTCTCCTTGGCATGGGCCAGCATGGTGCTTGGGCTTCGTGACATGGTTTGACCGCCTCCTATGGATCTTGGATCTTGTATAAATCCAACGATTGTATTGGGAATTAACAGGCCAATCTTTTGGTGCAACAAAAACCACCCATGTAATAGATATATGTTGAGAACATTGGTCTACTAATGATATAAATCTTATAATTACTTAACATGATAATTTACAAGTGAATTTAAGAACCTTTTCCAAGCTTTGTAATGAGGAGAATAATAAGTCTAAAAAATCTAGCATATAACATGAAAATATTATGCATAAATTCATCAAACAACATGATGAAGAAGGATTATTTTACATACATTCCCCATAAAAGAGAGCATCAATGGCACACTATGTAGTGGTATGGTGGTTGACCTTCGTGCTCCAACAAAAATTATTTAAGGAACAAAAGTATGAAAATAAATTCAAGATGAGTCAAAGCTAGAAATGACACATATTTAGATATACATTTTATTTTGATCATTATCACAACAATGAAACATTTATAGACAAATATTCAACACAAGGGCATAAATGAAGTAAACAAACCTAAAATATTACCTTGTATTCTAATGAAACATAGAGACATCAATGTAATTTACACTTACATTCTTCATTATTTTACATGTCTATCGTTGCCACATGTTACATAATTTTCCAAGTTACATACTTTCACTTGATCTTGCTGCTAACTAGGAAAGGTGTTGATTCTTTTCCTTAAGGTTTTATTTTCTTATCTTTATTACTCTTGGGAGAAAAAAGGTGGAGGCATATGGGCATGTGCACGATCATGATGGGCCAAAAACTGGCAATATGTAAGTGATATGATGCCCCATGTGGCTGACGATTTCTTTTTAACCCAAAATTGATGAAATGAAAAGGGTTTTTAAAGGAGATTATTAGCTTTCCACCAATATAAATTATGCTTTACTTTGAATTTAATAAATAATTATTATTCATTTTCTATTTGAATTATGACTAAAGTCTTGATTGATAGGATGATTGAAAAACATCTATAGCTTTGAAACGGTATCACATTTTTTCAATCTGAAACATGCGTCACATTCTATGTTTTGCATACTATAGGATTAAAAAAAAAATTGAATTTCATGAAGTTTTGACCAAGTTAAGGTGGTCAGACATACGAGTTTTTGAATTTTAAAATTTGTAATAAAAAATTCATAATTAATTATTTACTTGGAAAAAATTACAAAAAAATATGCATAACATCGGGACATGAGTCCTCTACTTATATATAAAATCTTATAAAAAAATATTATCATTTTATTGTGGTTAGGGTGGTCAGACAGACACCTATTTCTTATTTTTTCCCTGAAATTTAAGTACTACTGCATTGAAATTTCAAATTTTCACCAAATAGATTTAAAAATAAAAAATAAACCTATTAGTTTAGAAACTACATTCAATTTTATACAAATTATATTCTTACATATTTTTAAAATAATATAGATAACTTATTCAAATTTTTACCTCAAGTTGTCTAACTCTGATTTTTTGAATTTTATCACCACTTAAGGGCCTGTTTTTTCCATGATGATCTTGCACATACCCATATTCTCACAGATCCTTCCAACAAAGTGGTCAAATACATAGGAAAATACTTATTGGGTATGCATTCTCTATGTAGCCTTAATTTCATACTCACATTTTGAAATTCAAATTTCCACTTTATATTTACTCACAATTTTTAGCCACGTTTTCCTCTCTTTGATTAATGTGCACTCCTCCATAGTTCACACAATTTAAGGGAGAATATTATCTATTGATTCTATTTTTATCTTCTATGTAGTCTAATAGGTGATGCACACATTTTCTCTAGATGATTAGATTCTCTATCTCCAAATATCAATATCCTTTTTACCACAACCTAATGTTTTAAATGTATTTCTAGTTTGACATGTATACACACCATATTTGTACATAAACACTAAAGTGGGGTTGAAATATACTCTAATATAAAATCACACATGATAATACTCTTCCCCATTTTTTTCACACAACTTTAGGTCAATATCTTGGATAGAAAATTTTAGTGCATAATTTGACAATTCTGGCACACTCATTGAGTAAATACCTAATCATGCATTGTGATATACCACAATTTAAATTTTAGTACCTATTTAACATAGTTCCGAATAGTATACTCATTTTAGAAAACATGAAAACTATGATTTCAATATTTATGTACTAAGCCCCATAGTGCTCCCTAGCACCATAATTGTTTCCTTTGCTTCATGTGTACATTGGGAAATTAGGTATTACAACTTTCAAAGATAAAAAATTTCTTAGTATGGAATCATACAAGTGTAGATGGAATTATAGCTTGTATAATTATATTGTCACCATGATTATATCTCATACACTTAGCTTCTCCAATTTTAATCATCATAACTCTCAAATTTAAAATCCAATTTTTAATTTTTGAATGAAAAATATGAGAGAGTCATTGGATTCTAATGAAACATAGAGGCATCAATATAAATTACACTAAAATTCTTCATTTTATTACATTTCTATAATTGCCACATGTCACATGATTTTGCAAGTTACATATTTTCAATTGATCTTGTCACTAAGTGGGCAAGGTGTTGATGAATTTTCTTAAGACTCTATGTGCTCATCTTATTCCTCTTGGGAGAAAAAATGTGGTGGAATTTTATCACAAATACTTCCAAAATAGTGGTCAACTACATAGCTAAATACTTATTGGGTATGCATTCTCCACCTAGCCTTAATTTTATACTCAAATTTAGAAATTCAAATTTCCACTTTATATTCACTCAAAAAAATTAGTCACTTTTTCCTCTCTTTAATTTATGTGCACTCCTCCATAGTTCACATAATTCAATTGGGAATATTATCTATTGATTTTATTTTTATCCTCTATGTACTCTCATAGGTGACGCACAAATTTTTCTCTAGATTTTTAGATTCTATAGGTACAAATATCAATGTCCTTTTTATCACAACCTACTTTTTTTAATGTATTTCTACTTTGGCATTTATAAAAACCTTTTTTATTGCACATACACAAAGGTGGGAGTGAAATATAGTTTATGATAAAAGTGTGCACAATAAAACTCTGTCCCTTTTGTTTTACACAACTTTAGGTCAATGTCTTAGACGCATAATTTAAATGCATAATTTGCAAATTTAGGCACACACATTGACTAAATACCTTATCATGGATTATGATATTTCAAAATTTAAATATGTCTCCCCATTTAACATAGTTCCCAATAGTCTACTCATCTAGGACAAGAAGACAAATACAATTTCAATCTTTATGTACTATACCCCATAGTGCTCCATAGCACCATCGTTGTTTCCTTTACTTCATGTATCGTTTGGCAATTAGGTGTTAAAAATTTAAAATATCAAACATAATTACTTAGGATGGAATCATAGAAGTCTAGATGGAATTATAGCTTGTATAGGATTGTCACCACAATTATGTCCCATACACTTCTTCTCCAATTTTAATCATCATAACTCTGAAATTCAAAATCTATTTTTTTATTATTTAATTAAAAAATATGAGAGGGTCATTGGATTATAATGAAACATAGAGACAAAAATATAAATTAAACTAACATTCTTAGTTATTTTACATGTCTATCATTGCAACATGCTACATGGTTTTTCAAGCTACATGCTTTCACTTGATCTTGCTGCTAAGTGGGCCAGACGTTGATGCTTCTCTTAAGGTTCTATGTGCTCATATTTATTCCTCTTGGGAGAAAAAAATGTGGATGCATCTTCTTACAACTCCTTCCAAAAAAGTGGTCAAATACATAAGAAAATACTTATTAGGTACACATTTTCTACCTAGGGCCTTAATTTCACACTCAAATTTTGAAATTCAAATTTCCACTTTCTATTTTCTCACAATTCTTAGCCACATTTTTCTCTCTTTAATTTATGTGCAGTAATCCAAATTTCACACAATTCAAGGGGGCATATTATCTATTGATTCTATTTTTATCTTCTATATAATCTCATAAGTGATGCACACATTTTCTCTAGATGATTAGATTATCTAAATCCCAATATCAATATCCTTTTTATCAAAAATTAAATTTTTAATGTATTTCTATTTATGTAGGATCATCCCTAGTTGTAAATCAATCCAATATCAACCAAAAACATTTATTTTCTTGTAGTTCAGTCTATAGTTATTTCAATAGTTTCTTCCACATCTTACTGAATTACTAATTCTTAGCTCATGGAGTAGGATATAGTTTCTACATGAGGCCATATTCAACATATCTAGATCACCGAAATGAGGTAGTTGCACTAGATCAAAGGAGAGAGATGCCACCAAGAAGAGCACCTATTATGGGAAATATCATTGGATGAATGAATGAAATTTTGAAGATGATGAGGGTAATGCAAGTCCAGTTGGATGTTGTAGAAGAGGATATAAGGAGAGAGATAAACCCTAGACATAAGGCTGAAACTGATGATGAATTAGATCATGCTGCAAATTAGAATGAATAAAACCTAGAATAAGGAGAATAAGATTCAAATAAGGTAAATATGTTAAAATCTAATTCCAAGATTTGTAAAAGACATAGAATTGAAATTGAAAATTACATGGAAAATTTGAACCTTGATGAATTGATTGATTGGAACAATGATATGGAGGAATAAATTGATTATGAAGAAATTGAAGATCTGAAAAAGGTGAGATTTGTGAAAACTAAGTTGAAAGGACATGTTTCTATCTAGTGGAAATAAGTTCAATTGGATAGAAATAGGAGGGGAAAGGAGAGAATCATAAAGTGGGATAGGATGGTGACAAAGTTGAAGAATCAATTCATATCCGCTCATTATGAGCTTGAACTGTTAAAGAGATTGCAAAATCTGAGGAAAAAGGAGAAGTCTATGAAGGAATACACTGAATAAATTTATAAGATGATCATCAGAGCTAGAAAAAATGAAGCAAGCAAGGAAAATGTTGTGTGGTAAATCAATGGATTGAGAGAAAACATCTAAGAATAATTGTTCCTAGTGAGGATGACAACAACTGAAGAAGCATATCAATTTATGCTAAAGGTAGAGGAAAATTTGAATAAGAAGTTTGAACAAAGACAAAGAAGTGCAAGACGGAGATTCTAGAGGTGGATCAAAATTTGGAGAGAGAAGGCCATATACAAATCAAAACAAGGATGGAAAACCCTACCGCACTGAAGACAAGGACAATAATTCATACCGCAAAGGAAGAGAGGATGAAAATTTCTTCCAAATTGATAGAGGTCATAATTCCTACTGCAATGATGGATATAGGAGAGATGAAGGAAGATTTGAGAAGAGACCATTTAGAGGAACCCGTTTTAATTGTGGAGGTGAAGGACAGAGAATTTGAATGTCATCAGGGAAGTTCCAGTAAAAGGATAGAGAACACTAGAAGAAAAAATTATATGGAGGAAGAACCTATTGGATCCCCTAGTTCGGTTGGAAAACCTAAATAGGATGAATTATTAGTGATAAGGAGAGCTTTGATACATGTAGAAGTAACTGAGGAACCACCACAAATGAATTTTTTTATTCCAAACAACATGTAAAACTAGAGGAAAGGTATGTAATGTTATCATTAATAGTGGTAGTACCGATAATTTGGTTTTAGAGGAGGTAATAACCAAGTTGAGTTTGAAGAGATTGAAACATCAAAGCCCCTACAAGATAGCATGGATTCAAGATGAACATAAGATATTATTTAGTGAGTAGTGTTTGGTGAAATTTCATATTGGGCCATAGATAAAGTATTGTGTGATATTATGCCCATGGATGGATTCCATTTATTGTCAAGAAGACCATGATAATATGATAGAAAGTAAATTCATGATGGGAGGAAGAATACCAGTCTACATTATGACTTTGAATGGAAAGAGAGATATATTGATACCTTTGAGAAAAGAGGACAAAAATGAAGCTTGTGGCACAACAAGACTCTGTTTGGTATATGGAAGGATTGAGGCATAAGAACATGTATTTTACATTGATTCAAAAGAAGTGCAAAAATAATGAGGTAGATAACTCTACCACAAAGAAGAAATATTCGTCACAAAAAGAAGTAGCAAAATTATTGCATAATATGAGGATATCATATCAGAGAATGTACTAGATAGATTACCATCAATATAGAGCATCAATCATCATATAGATCTAATACTTGGAACAATTTTTCCAAAAATGTGACACATAGGATGACACCTATACAAAATGAGGAATTGAACCAACAAATACATGAATTGTTGAAGAAGAGGTTGATTAGAGAGAGCCTAATCCCATGTGTGATACCTGTTGTACTAACACCAAATAAAAATGGATAATGGAGGATGTGTATAAAATATCATAAATTTGTGCAAAGATATGAGGAGAGTTTATAGAAGCTATACAAATTTTATGCACTCAATAATACTATGCTCCTATTCCACTATTTCATTCAAATACATTACATATTTATAGGATTTATCACATCATATTTTATAGGAAACAACCCAAACAATTTACCTAAATATATTGAGTTATTTTAACAACTTAATACATTCGTGCCACTAATAAAATAACCTATTCAAAAAATAATAACAAACTTAATTTATGCATCCTATGATGTAATATTCCCAATAATATTGCTAACCTAAACACATATGTGAACACTAATTCCCAACACTCCCCCTTAGTGTGAACATGGGGTGAGAGTACATCACAATACTTGATGACCACACATAGTAGCTCACCAAACACTATAAGATAAAAGTAGGGACAAACACATCTACTCAAGTCAAGCAATAGTGGAATTAGCCTCACTACGCTTAGTACTTCCATCCAAGGATAGGGAAAAACACATCTACCCATGAAATCGAGGATAGGGACTAACACAACTATCCAAGGTCTTACATCAAATTTGGATAGGGACAAACACATATATCCAACATCAAGGTTACGAACAAGGAAAAACACATCTGCTCACAACAATTATGATTAGGGACACACACATCCAATCATAACCACCAACTCTTGTGATTGGGGACAAACACTTCCAATCACTTATACCATCTTTTGAATGGGGAAAAACACATCCATTCATATACAACCAATAAATGTGATTGGGGAGATACACATCCAACCACAACATAAAATTTTGAACACCAAGCCCTCATTGTCGCATATGTAGCCGCCACTATAGATCATTGCCACTCTGATCACAAATGATATGAGATGGTTGCCGCTGCCACCTAGAAAATGATCTTGGATTTAGTCATTTTGGCACAAATAACTGTCACTAATGCAATTTTGCGACCTCGTCGCTAGTGATTGACGAGAGGTCACTAAGTATCCTCCAACCTCCGGTGCCTCCAACCTCCAATTGATTTTCTACTTAGAAAATTTTGTCTTTTAGACTCAGTTTTAGAATGCCCCCTCTCAATATGGACATCACATACAAGTGATAATGCATCCAATTACAATTGAAATAATGATTTTTTGACATTTATACCAAATAATATATTTTTAATTTTTTTTTAATATAAAGAAATAATATCAACTCCCCCTTTTCTAATCTAGTTCCAAAGAGAAAAAAATCATGGAAATATTTGAACCTCTAATGTATAAAGTACCTTGAGCACTTCCCTACATTTGTTGCTGCCCTATACTATAGAATCCTCATCTTATTGAGTCATATAAGTTTCTTGAGAAATAGAATGTTTTATCTTTATTTTATATTCTCCACCAAAGGCTCTAAATACTTTTACCAACACTTACTGTCAAGATTTTAAATCCAAAAGCAAAACACAGAGCTACTGCTTTGATTTCCAGCTAAACTGGAAATACCCAAATCTCTAAAAATGTGGAATAACAAACAAGAGGAGACATGCAATATTTTTCTTTCTTCTATTCAGAATGTTGATTGGAAATAAGCAATACATAGAACATGAAACTTCAAAAAAACTAAACAATTACCTATTACAATTTTTTGGGAGCTATCAATTGCTCAACTAGTTCATAAACAATCAGGAGTTCTTTAGAGCTCACTTTCAAAACTCGACTGGAACTATCTATTATTCTTGGCAAAACGGAGTGATCAGGAGTGGTTTCTACTCACTGCAAACACTTTGCCAAATGTTCTAAGAACATTCCCTGTTGCTGTTGCAACTTTTCTTCTTGCTGAAAATCACTTGCTTCTGCAAAAACTGACTTCTTCAACTTCTCCAACTGATAGAATAATCTACCTTCATTCATTTGTCTTTCACAAACATTCCCTCTCAAAAATTTGAAATTACCTACCACAGTAAATGCCAAATTCAAAATCAGCTACCTCATTCAATTCTGAGTAGTCAGGAGCTACATGGATGAAGATCCCAAAACTCGCAAAGAGAAAACAACTCCTGATAGGTAGGTGAAGCAACGATAGGAGGCTCATGGGAAAAAAATCAATTCCAACACTCCCCCTTTGTCTTGAGCCAACAAAACAACAAGATCAAACCTGATCTAAATCAACAATGCCCAATTTGCTCCTTAGGCGCACAAAACTATCAATGCTCAAAGGCTTGGTGAATATGTCTACTACCTGCTACTCAGACCTACAAAAATTGATTTTAATTTCACTATCTTCAACCAATTCATGAATGAAATGATACCTGATTTCAATTTGCTTGCTTCTTCCATGAAACATAGGATTTTTCATCAAAGCTATCAATGAAACGTTGTCACAAAAGATCACTATTCCATCTTCTTGTTCTTCTCTCAAATCTACTAAGATTCTTCTCAACCAAATAGCCTGACATGCTACTACATTTGCTGCTATATACTCAGCTTCAACTATTGATAGGGAAACAATAGGTTGCTTCTTGGAATCCCATGATATAGCACCTAAACCCAAATGAAACACATAGCCCGAAGTGCTCTTCCTATCATCCAAATTTCCTGCCCAATCACTTTTTGTGTAACCAACCAGCCCATACTCTTTTTTTGTTGTGTACAACATGCCATATCCTTTGCTACCATTCACATACCTTAGAATTCTCTTACCCACTTTCCAATGGGTGTCTCTTGGAGTCTCCATAAATCTAGAAATAAGACTCACTCCATGCATTATATCCAGCCTAGTTACTGTCAAATACATCAAAATTCCAACCAAACTTTTATACATGGTCAGATCCACATTGTTGCTACAATCTTCCTTGCTCAACTTTAGACCTATGGTTGTTGGTGTTTGGGCATGCTTGATTTCAGGCATCCTAAATCTCTTCAAGATCTCATTTGTATATTTTTCTTGAGAGATAAAAATACAATCATGCATTTGTTTTACTTTTATGCCTAGAAAATAACTCAAGAGACCTAAATCTGTCATTTCAAATTCTCTTTTCATGGCCTCTTTAAAATTAGCAATGAGGAAATCATCATCCCCAGTAAAAACAAGATCATCTACATACAAAACAACAATCAAAATATTATCATTTGTTGCCATGATGTAAAGAGTGGGCTCACCATCGCTTTTTCTAAAGCCATTGCTCATCAAATATGAGTCAATCCTATTGTACCATGCACATGGAGCTTGCTTCAGCCCATAAAGAGCCTTCTTCAGCCTATATACCTTGTGTTCTTCACCTGGAACTTCATATCCAAATGGTTTCTCCACATAAACTTCCTCTTTCAACACTCCATTTAAGAAGGCAGACTTCACGCCCATTTGAAATACCTTCCATTTGTGCTGGGCTGCAATTGCTATGACTGCCCACACAGTTTCCAAACTTGCAACAGAGGCATATGTCTCATCATAATCTCTCCCAAACTATTTTTTGTACCCCTTGACCACTAATCATGCCTTGTGCCACTCTATCCTTCCTTCGGCATTGCACTTGGTCTTGTAGACCTATTTTACTCCAATAACTTGCTTGTTGGGAGGCAAATCAGTTAACTCCCATGTGTTGTTCCTTTCTATTGCATTTATCTCTTCATCCATGGCCTCACACAATTTATCCTCTTTCACAACTTCTTCAAAATAAATCGGATCACTATGAGAAAATAATGCAAAATTCATGTTCTCATCAAATTCTTCATCATACCTTTCATCTTGGTAGATCTCCCTTAGACTCTTGGTCTTCTTTGGCATTAGGGAGGTGAGAGTGGGATCATAACTCTCACTGTTGCTGCTATTCTGCTGAACATGCAGGTTCCAAAGCGATCAGGAGCAATAAGGAGCTATTTTTGCGACCCATTCTCTAGCTGTCTATGGCTACTTGCCTTTCTGTCTGTTTGGAGCAGGAATGATTATTACCAATTGGGAGCGATTTCTGAAATTTTTAGGAGCTCATACAGAGCTGTCAGGAGCAACTGCTAGCTCCACTAAATCATCATTTTGTACTTCCTATTCCTTTTCTTCAACATCAGGAAAGTTTGGGAGCGATTGGGAGTGATTTTTCCATCCCATGATTGATCTTCTAAAAACTCCACATCTTTGTTGATAACGATTTTCTTGCTGATTGGGTTATACAACCTATAGGCTTTTGACTCTGAGCAATAACCTGTGAAAATACACTTCTCTCCCTTGTCATCCAATTTTTGCCTCTTTTCCTTAGGCACGTGTGCATAAGCCACACAATCGAACACTCTTAAGTGCTCAACCGTCTATCTACATGTTTTCCATGCCTCTTGAGGTATCTTGTCATAGACCGCCTTTGTTGGAATTCTATTAATCAAATAAATAGTTGTTGCTACAACCTCTCCCCAATATTTAGTTGGGAGTCCCTTTTCTTTCATCATGCTCCTTGCCATCTCCATGATGGTCCTATTCTTCCTTTTAGCCACTCCATTTTGCTGCAGAGTATAACTGGTTGTAAGCTCCTTATTCATGCCATTTTTCCTGCAAAAATTCACAAATTGATTAGAGGTATACTCTCCTCCACGATCTGACCTTAGGACCTTAATGAAGTGTCCACTCTCCTTTTCAGTCTAGTCCTTAAACAATAAAAACTTATCAAATGCATCAGACTTATGCTTGAAAAAATAAACCCATGTCCTACGGCTGAAATTATCAATAAAGGTCATAAAAAATCTGTTGTTACCAATGGATTTGATTTGCATAGGGCCTACCAAATCCATGTGCACCAATTCCAATGGTTATCTTTCCCTTGTAGAGTTTCCCAATTGAAAGGGTTGCCTATGTTGCTTGCCCGAAATGCAAGCCTCACATCTAACATTAGGCTCTACTATACTTGGCAAACCATCAACCATTCTATTCTTGGAAAAAAGACTCAGACCAACAAAGCCTAAGTGTCCATACCTGAGATGCCATAGCTCAGAGGGGTCTTCAATGGTGCTCTTGAGGGTTGCATGTTGTACTGTTGTACATTTTCCATCCATGAGAGGTGCAACAATAGACTCAGATGAGAAGCACGTCTCAATCTTCAAAGGAAACATTCGATTCTTTGTCATTGCAACTACTACAAACACCTTTGTCCTCTTGTTCTTATCATAGATGACGCATTGACCCTTCTCCATCAACATTTTGTATCCATTTTGGATCAGCTATCCAACACTCATGAGGTTATGCTTTAATCCCAGTGCAAAGAACACATTTTGAACCTCCTTCTTCTCACCTTGCTTTGTGCGAATCATGATAGATCATTTTCCTTTGACTGGAACTATTCCATTGTTCCCCATTCTAATTTCAGAATTAACATTTTTATCAATGAAAGAAAATAAAATTTCATTACCACTCATGTGGTTGCTGCAACTGCTATCAAAATACCAGACTTTGGGGCTACCTTCTTCACCAATGTTGCACATGATGAAGGTTGTGGACTAATTTCCTTTAGCCACATTTGAATCAACCACATTAGCATTCTATTTTTGCTGATTTCCATGCTTTTTCTAGCACTCACTCGCATAATGTCCAAACTTGTGACAGTAATAGCACTCCATGTTGCTCTTGTCACTTCTCCCATTCAAACTATTGTTCTTCATGCCTCTTCAGGAGTTGTTTTGAGAGCTTCTCACTCCTTCTTGGCTACTTGCTCGTCCCAAGCTTTCTCCTCTAGCATTTCCTTGACTGGATCTGCCTCTACCTCTTCAGGAGCCATTTCTACCTCTCCCCCTACCTCTTGCATTCAATTGATCTTTGAAAGCTTTCTCTTGGGAAGAAGTAGCAGACCTTTTTAGGTGTTGCTCATGGGTATGGAGGGAACCCATTAATTCATCTACTGTCAAAGTAGAAAGGTCCTTCACCACTTCAATAGCAATCACGAGTGGATCATACCTCGTGGGTAGACCTCTAAGGAGTTTTTCAACAATCTTCTACTCCTCTATCACATCTCCATTTTCTCTCAGCTGGTTTAACAAACCTGAGAACGTTGTTTGAAAGTCTACAACAGACTCACTTTCCTTCATTTCAATAACTTCAAACTCTCTTCGAAGTAACTGGAGCTTTACACCTCTGACTTTATTAGTCCCTTTGTAACTGGTTTGAAGGATTTCCCAAGCTTCTTTTGCATACTCAGGTGCTATTATTCTGGGAAAAATGGCCTCTGTCAAGGTTTCTTCGATCAAACTCAAAGCTTTTACATCCTTATTTCTCTGCTCATTCAACTGGGTCTTTTGATTATTTGTGAGAGCTGAAAATGCAACCAAGTCAGTGACATCCATGAACCCATTTAAGAGATAATCCCACAAATCATTTGAAACCATAATGGTCTTCATCTTCTTGGCCCAAACATCAAAGTTTTGTCCATTAAAGGATGATGGTTGCTGCCAACTCTTTGCTTCATCTCCAACCATGTCTCCTATAGAAAAAAGTTAAATACCCAGACAAAGTTACTACCTTAACTCACAAGGAAATGGGGCCTATGGCTGTGATACCATGTCAATATTTTATATCCAAAAAAAAAACACAAAGCTGCTGCTTTGATTTCCAACTAAACTGGAAATACCCAAATCTCTAAAAATGTGGAATAGCAAACAAGAGGAGACATGCAATATTTTCTTTCTTCTATTCAAAATGCTGACTAGAAATGAACAATACATAAAACATGAAACTTAAAACAAACTAAACAAACTAAACAACTACCTATTACAATTTTCTGGGAGCTATCAACTGCTCAACTAGTTCATAAACAATCAAGAGCTATTTAGAGCTCATTGTCAAAACTTGACTGGAACTATCTGTTGTTCCTGGAAAACATGAAGTGATCAGGAGTAGTTTCTGCTCACTGCAAACACTCTGCAAAATGTTCTAAGAACATTCCCTATTGCTGCTACAACTTTTCTTTTTGCTGCAAATCACTTGCTTCTGCAAAAACTGACTTCTTCAACTTCTCCAACTAACAGAATAATCTACCTTGATTCCTTTTGTCTTTCACAAACATTCCCTCTCAAAAATTCTAAATTACCTACCAAGGTAAATGCTCAAAATCAGCTACCTCATTCAATTCTAAGCAGTCAGGATCTGCAAAGATGAAGATCCCAAAATTGGCAAAGAGAAAACAACTCCTAATAGGTAGGTGAAGCAATGACAGGAGGCTCAGGGGCAAACAATAAATTCCAACACTTACACACCGCCCACAAATCTAAGACGACCTCTTCATAAGATCATCCAATGCTCACACAACCTATACTAGCTTGTGGATCATAGAAACCGCACTTATCTCATTGTATATTGCCAAATCAAATTAGAAAATAGAACAACAAAATGAAGAGAATTGAGCCTATATTCTAGAGCATGACAATTCGACCCACAACACACAAATTCAAGTTGGCAATGGTGATCGAGGTAATATGAGTTGTGGCTAGGATAATGTTGGAATTGTATCAAAGATTTTATTTGATCAAAATGTGCAGCGAATCATCCCATTCAATGAGTTCCAAGCTCAGGACTGGATCAACGGTTTACTCCTCTTCTTAAGTTACCTTCACAGAAATATTGTATGGAAAGGTAAACATGCAAAAAATGAGCTTAGCAAAATGAATCCGTAGCTTTCACATTTTGAAATTTGAGCTTCATTATGTAAAGGCCGAACTGCTCAAACCGATGCATCTCCACCTCACAATCAACCCCGTGTGGATTGAACCACAAGCCACGATGTTTTGAAAATCCAAATTACTTGTTTAGGAATGTAGATGAACCAACCAAAATTTCACTTATTGTAAGAAAAATTCAACACTTACATGGCCATCATTGATTATTCTATGAACAACAATTCCTTCCTACTCCAATTGGATTGAGAGCTAATAACTTTGAACTTTGGCGACAACAAGTTAACATTTATGAAATCAAATGATTGAGTAGCATTCTTAGATCAGCCTCCTCCCTACAAAATTGTGCCAATGCAAGGCTCGCGAGATACGGCTACCCACTATCTCTAACCACCACGAATTGATTCACCTCTCTCACATTCAAAACCCTCGGCTCACCTCTATGCGATGATGTCACTTTGCAAGGTTCAACCCACTCTAAATCCAAATGCTCCCAAATAAACATAGATTCCCTCTACTCGAGATCAGTTGATTTGAATTTTTATAAAATTGCACTGCAGAGATTTGATGTATGTATCATCACCACAATATACGCCTTACACAAATCAACAATTTTTTTTATCTTATGGCATTGTATGAGGTTGTGGCTATAGCAGTGGCATAGATGTATGCAAAGATAGGCGCTTAGGAATGACAACACTCAATCCAAGTCACAAAATGTCATTCCAAATGGACATACCCACTTGCTTTGATATCTTCACTCACTAATATTCTCTCCTAGTCACAAAATAATAGGCACAAAAAATAATCCCACTTTGATACCATATCATAAATTTATTCAAAGACATGAGGAGAGTTTATAGAGGCTATACAAATTTTATGCACTCAATAATACTATGCTTCTATTCCACTATTTCATTCAAATACATTACATATTTATAAGATTTCTCACATCCTATTTTATAGGAAACAATCCAAACAATTTGCCTAAATATATTGAGTTGTTTTAACAACTCAATACATTCATGCCACTAATAAAATAACCTATTCAACAAACAATAAAAAATTTAATTTATGCATCCTATGATGCAATATTCCCAATAATATTGCTAACCTAAACACCTATGGATTGTTTGAGTGGAGCAAAGTATTTCACAAAGATTGACATAGAATGAGTGGATATCATCAAATTAGAATCAGGGAAGGAGATGAATGGAATACTACATTTAAGACTAATGAAGGGTTCAATGAGTGATTAGTGATTCCTTTTGATTGACCAAAGCACCTAGCACTTTCATGAGGTTGATGAATGAGGTACTAAAGAAATTTTTGGTAAGTTTGTTATTATTTAATTAGATGATATTATAATTTTCAATAAGATTAGAGAATAAAATTTGTGGCACATCAAGAAAGTATTAGAGACAAAAAGAGAGGGGAATTTGTTGATAAACATTAAGAAGTGTAGTTTTATGAAGACAAAGTTGGTGTATTTAGGTTTTATCATTTCTACTGAATGATTGAAGATGCACCCTAAGAAGGTTAGAGTAATTGTTGAGTGACCTACACTAGTGAGTATTGGAGAGGTAAGATCATTCCTTCGATTGGAAACTTTCTACTAGAAATTCATCAGGATCTTTAGTAGCATTTGTACACCTATTGAAAAAATGATGAGAGGAGATAGGAAAGACTTGAAGTGGACATATGAAGCATAAAGAAGTTTGAATTTTTGAAGCAAAAGGTGACAAAGCAACCAATTTCATCATTTCATAACTTTGATTAAATATTTCAAGTTGATTGTGATGCTAATGAAAATGTAATAGGAGCAATGTTAAGTCAAGAAGGGATACCAATAGCTTATTTCAGTGAGATTTTGAATGATGCTAGAAGGATATATTTATTTTATGAGGTCAGGAGTTCTATGCCATAATTCAAGGCTTGAAGAAGTGGAGACATTATTTTTTGCCTAATGATTTTGTGTTGTACACTGACCATCAAGCTTTGTAGTATTTGAACAATCAGGGTAAGTTGAACCAAAGGAATATGAGATGGGTTGAGTTCTTGTGGAGTTATACATTTGTGTTGAAGCATATTAGTGGTAAGTCAAATAAAGTTGTAGATGCATTGAGATGGAGAAGGAATTTGTTGACAAAAATGAATGTAGAAACTTATTAGGTTTTGAAGAACTAAAATATGTGTATGAGGATGATCCAAATTTTTCTTAAGCATGGAATACATGTAAGGAACCATTAGTGACATATAGGATTCAATGATTGGATTATTTCATTCAAGAATATGTATTGTTCAAGGGAAATTAGTTATATATTCCAATGAGTTCAATGAGGGAGAATTTGATTAAGGAGAAACATAGTGGACTAGCAGGGCATTTTGGAGTGGATAAGATAGTAGCTTTGGTGTGTGAACAATATTTTTGGCTTCAGATAGATAAGAATGTTAGGAAGTATGTTCAAAGTTGAAAAAAATTCAAATAGAAAAAGGGAGTTGTCATAATACTAGATTGTATAAACCTTTGACAATATCGGAGAGACCTTGGGAAGATAGAAGCATGAATCTCATATAAGGATTACCAAGAACAATGAGAGGATATGATTCTATAATGGTGGAAATGGATAGATTTTCTTAGATTAAATATTTCATTCCTTGCAAGAAGACTAATGATGTTGTGAATATTGCTAACCTATGTTTCAAGGAGATTGTGAGGTTGCATTGATTACCAAAGAGTATAGTCTTAGACATGAACACCAAGTTCATCAGATACTTTTGGAGGACATTATGGAAGAAGATGAATATAGACCTAAATTTTAGTTTAGTATATCACCCACATATATAGATGGACAAATAGAGGTAGTAAATAGGACTTTGGGTAACTTATTGATATTTTTGGTTGGAGATAAGATAGGAAAGTGGGATATAGTTCTACTGCAAGTAGATTTTGCATACAATAATTTAGTAAACTGGAGCACAGGAAAGACACCATTTGAGATTGTGATAGGAATACATCCTATAGAATTTGTGGAGCTCAAAGACATTGGTATGGAGCATAAGAGGAGTGAAAAAGTAGAGGAATTTGTAGAATTCATGGATACATTGCATCTAATTAGGTCAGAAAAAACTTGGAGGACATGAATAGTAAGTACAAGGAGCGGGAAGATGATAAACGGAGACATAAGGAATTTGACTTTGGAGATGAAGTGATGGTATATCTCAAGAAGGAAATATTTCCAGTAGGAACATACAAAAACTTGAAGATGAGGTAGTTCAGACCATGTAAGATTCTCAGGAAGTTTGATTCAAGAAATGTATATGAAGTGGAGTTACCAAGAGTACTTGGTATATAACCTAATTTCAAAATTACAAACATTTATGAGTATCATGGATGGTCAAGTGTGAGAAAAAAATAAGTTGACTTGAAGGAACATTTACCACATCAACCACTGAAGTAGATTGAGTAGATCTTGGACACCATAAATGGAAGGAGCACTAGGAACAAGCAGTATAAGGAGTACTTGGTGAAGTGGAAAGGAAGGCTAGTGGAGGATTCATCATTGATTTTTTAGGCTAAGGTGGACCACATTGGTGGTCATCTAGCCCCAGGAAAGTGAGGTAATCACTTTTTTTCCAATCCTGAGAGTCTGATGTAGGAGCATCCCTAGTTGTAAAGCAATCATGTATCAACCAAAAATATTTCTTTTCTTACAATTCAATTTGTAGCTATTTTAACAATTTCTTTTGAATCTTATTACATTACCATTTATCATCTTGCATAGAATGATTTAATTTCTACATGAGGCCATCTTAAACATATCTAGATTTGAGGTGATTTTCATTCATCTACAAAAAGTTGTCACTCTTATAATTTCACTGTCAATTCTCTGTCAAGGCAGTTAGGGCATATCTAGTCTAGGCTAGATGTGTAAAATAAATTTAGAATGTGCAGAGCATAATCGAACATCATACAAATCTTTTGGTTCTAAAGGAATATTCTTAGAGATCCACAATACATTTTCATAGTGATGAGTTGTCTACTAAGGCCGACCTACATGTTTGATCTTACATTGGGGATTCTAAACCCTTGAGGCCAACACAAATCATAATTGAAGCTAGAGATTCATAGTTAAGATCATTTTTGATCTGTTGGAAGGCATTTAGTATTGGAAAAACAAGGATAGACAACTGAGAGAGGGGTGAATCATTTGTTACCAAAATCAAACGTATTCAACATTAATTAACCTTTAATCTCAGATATTGATAATTAGCAGTGCAAGTATAAATCAATCATATCAAACACATGAACACCAAGATGTTATACGTGGAAACCTTGTTAGGAAAAAAACCACGGTGGATGTTAGTCCACAAGATTATACCCTTTTATAAGTAAAATGAAGAATGAATAAGGAATGCGCTTGCATTCAGGCACACTACCTAGAGCACGTTACTCAGAGGAAGGCTCACTTCCTTACATACAATAATCAGATTAAATCCATTAATGAACATGAACTGAGAAATTAACTTCTTCAGAAACTTGAATATAGTTCCGGTTAGGCACAAATACAATTCGCTCAATCTTCTTCACACTCTCCTTAATATGTTTCACACTCTTCTCTACTCCTGAATGATTTGACCTTTATTCTCACATGTACTTCACATACAAACATCGAGCATACCTCAAAATAAGGAAAACAACCACTCTTATATATCTGCTACATGGATTTACATCAACCACTCTATCGACCACAAATAAAGAATAAATTACAACTGTCGGCCTCAATACATAAATAAATCTTAATGCACACCAATACAAGTCAGTCACAACATAGTGAGGACTCAAATAAACACCTAGGAACATGGAAAACAATAAAATATTAATCCTCATGGATCTGCAACACACTACGACCATCATGTCGGCCAAGAACATGAAAACTTGAGAACACATCAGAAAAATCTCTGATCACAAACACTCCAATCAATGCAGACTTATAGAACTAATAGAGCACGATCTAGACTCATCCATGAATTTCACAAGAACATGCACAACAATTGAAATTTCCAGACTTTCATCCTCTTCTTCCAAGAACACCTTCTCTAGTAACATAATTACTATAGAAACATAGAGCTTCATAACTTTCTCAAATCTTGATGCTTACCATTGAAAATTTTAGACAACACACTAGATAGACTCAGAAACAAACCCTTTAATGCGCACCACCTGATTATCAACTTACAACACTTTCCACTACTCTGATCTTCTCGGCTTCACTAGTTGCGTGCAATATATTTATTACAATTTTCTCAATATCCTCGACATATACAACCTTCAGAATCACCAATGCTAATAGTGTTGACATCAATGAAAACCACATATCAGCAAAAAAACCACAACATCCAACAATCTCCCCCTTTGGCATTGATGGAAAAACATGATGTGAAAAATACCATCATCCCAACTAGCTCTTCTCCAATAACCTCCCCCTTAGATTGTGCACTCTTTTCCTATTTTCTCCTTCCATATTTTTTCACATTGCTCCTCTCCCCCTTTTAAATCAATGGAAAAGGTACACATACTTTTATCCTCATATTTAGCACATATGATTACTCACCCTGAGTAGCAGCCACCACAACATCAATCTGGAATAAGATATGGCTATGAATTCATGGATTGATGCAAAGACCTGCATCACTTAGTTTTGATCAGGAGGGGAAATCACCCCTAACTTTCTTCTGAGATACTCAAAAGTGTCCTTAGGCAATGGCTTATTAAATATTTTTGCAATTTTCTCCTTGGTAGGTATATACTCCAATCTAACTTCTTTATCACTTACTTTATCTCTCAAGAAGTGATATTTGATGGATATGTTCTTTGTCTTTGAATGCAGCACTGGATTCTTAGAAATGTTTATGGAACTTGAATTGCCAAAAAATATTGCAATAGGTTCTTCATACTCAATTCTGACATCTCTCAACATTTTCTTCATCCGCAATAATTGAGTACAATTGTTTGCAACAACAATATATTCTACCTCAGTAGTAGATAATGAAAAAAATTCTACTTTCTACTTAGCCAAGATACCAACTTCTTCCCTAAGAAGAATGCACCACCACTAGTACTCTTCCTGTCATCCACATCTCTTGCCCAATCAACATCAGTGAAAGCACTCAAGATAAGATCATCATCCCTAGGATACCAAAGATCAAGGTCAACTATCCCTTTCAGGTATCTAAAGATTCTTTTCACAATAGTCACATGAGACTCTTTAGGATTAGCTTGATATCTAGTAATCATGCATACAACATTCATTATATCTAGCCTATTCTAAGTCAAATAGAGTAATCCACCAATCATTGATCTGTATCTTGTTTGATTTACTTTAGGAGAATCATAATTTTGTGCAAGTTTGCATCCAGTTACCATAGGTGTACCAACTAGCTTTGAGTCTTCCATACCAAAAAATTTCAGTAACTCTTTTGCATATTTAAACTGAGATACCAAAATTCTATCATCTAACTAGGTGATTTGTAGTCCTAAAAATAATTTCATCTCTCCTATCATTGACATTTCAAACTCACTTTTCATTTCATCAGAAAAATTCATACACAAATCATCATCACCATAAAAAATAATGTCATCAACAAAGACTTCAATGATCAATTCTTTATTTTGATCCAACTTGAAGTACTGATTGTTGTCAGTAGTACCTTTATTGAATCCAAGTTTACACTAGTATTTATCCAATCTAGCATACCAAGCTCTAGGAGCTTGCTTAAGTCCATATAGATCTTTCTTCAATCGGCATACCATGTTTTCTTTGTCAGTCAATTGAAATACATCTGGTTGTTCAACATAGACTTCTTCTAGCTCACCATTTAGAAATGTTGACTTTACATCCATCTAATAGACTTTGTGATTTTTGAAATTAGCATAAGCAAGAAATAATCTTATAGCTTCAATTATAGCAACATGAGCAAAAGTTTCTTCAAAATAAATACCTTTCATCTATGAGTACCCTTTGTAAACCAGTCTTGCTTTGTTTTTGACCACTTCACCTTGTTCATTTAGCTTATTCCAAAACACCCATTTGGTTCCAATCACTTTTTTTTCTGAGGTCTAGGAACAAGATCCCATGTATCATTTTTCTCTATTTTCATTAGTTCTTCTTTCATGGCTTCCATCCAGTATTCATCTTTGCAAGCTTCATTGATATTGCTAGGCTTAGTTTTGGAAATTAGACAATACTCTTCTAAAATTCTTCTTCTAGTTTGCACCTTTTCTTTTATCTCCTATGATTTGACTGTCAGAATGATTTCGCCTTACATAATTGGGAGTTTTCGGATTTTCTCTGACTTCTTGTTCTTGTGTTCTTTCTTTTGCACTTCTAGTAGTTTCTCCTTCTTGACTCCCTTGGTTCACTGAAACAATTTGAAGTTGATTTTGTGTCTGAACATTATTTTCATTGTTAGTATTATCATGTTGATCATCTGAAACATGTCCACTACATCTAGATGGTCTAACAATATCTTCATCAACTTTGACATTTTCACATTCAAGCTTTGATCTTAGTAGAGTAACCTAAAAAGATTCCTTCATCACTTCTAGCATCAAAATTTCCTATATCATCATCTCTCTTGATGTAGCATTTTCTTCCAAAAAAATTGAAATATTTGATAGTAGGCTTATAACCAAACCATATCTCAAAAGGGCTCTTACTAGAATTATTGTTGACATTCACCCGGTTAATGGTATACATAACAGTACTTACAACTTCTCTCCAATAGAAATAAGGAACATTTTCTTCCAGCATCATGGTTCTAGCAGTGTCTAGAACAGTTATGTTATTTCTTTCAACAACTCCATTTTGTTGAGGGGTCTGGGGAGCAGATAGTTGTCTTTGGATTCCATGCTCTTCACAGAAAGAATTGAATTCCCGAGAAGTGAATTCACCACCTTTGTCTGACCTTAGGCATTTGATCTTTTGACCTATCTCATTTTCTACCATAGCTTTGAATCTTTTGAACTTTTCTAATGCTTCATTTTTTTCTCTTAGGAAAGCAACCCATATCATTCTAGAATAATCATCAATAAGCAACATAAATTACCTTTCTCCTTGTATAATTCTTATTCTAGATGGACCACATAGATCAATATGTATCAAGTCCAGTACTCCATTAGAGTTATACTTTTTTCTTCGGAAAGAATTTCTAGTCTGCCTTCCCATTTGACATTCCTTGCACATAGTGTTCGTAGGCTTCACTAACTTAGGAAGATCTCTGACTGCTTGAGTAGAGCTTATCTTGACTATTTTATCAAATTTCACATGACACAACCTCCTATTCCATAACCACCTTACATCAATTTGAGAAATTAAACAACTTTCAATAGCAACATTCAAGTGAAATATATTACCTTTTTTCTTTGTACTTGAAGCAATCATATTTCCAGAACTTCCCCTTATTCTTCACTTACCATCCTTGAACTGAATATTGTAACCCTTGTCTACCATCTGTCCAACACTCAACAAGTTATGCTTTTAGCCTTCTACATAAATAACATCATTAGTATTGCGCTTACCACCAAAAGAAATAGTTCCTCTACCATGAATCACATCAGAAGTGTTCTCTCCAAATCTTACAACACCACCATCATATTTTTCCAAGCTTACAAACTTGCTTTTGTCACCATTCATATGATGTGAGAATCCACTATCAATTACCCACTCATCCTTTTCTCCAATTTTTTTTGCAAGAGCTTTCTCAACATTCACATTACTAGTAGATTCAGTGGACACCTGGCCATTTTCTTTGATAGAAATGAATACCCATTCATCTTCATTTCCAATTTCTTTATCAGACTCATCATCAGTAACACCTTCTTTAGCATAATAGAATTTCTTTTGAAATCTAGTCTTCTTAGGTTTGTACTTAGAAACTCTTTTAGGACATCTTGATGCAAAATGACCTATCTTACTACAAGAAAAAAATTTGATAGGTAGCTTTCCTTTGTACTTACCATGACCTCTAGCTTCTCATTTCACAATGAATGCTTCTAGTTCTTCTAATTCTTTTTCTTCATATTTAATCTATTTCATCTCATCTTCATATTTGAATGTCCTTTTGGAGCTCTCTCCTAGATTGTATCTTTGTTGGCTTTTTCTGGATATAGTAGCTTTGAATGCAGACTCAATCTTAGGAGTTGATTCACCAAATTCACTTAACTCGAAGGTAGGAAGTTTTCTAATCAACATGTCTCTTGTCACATTTTTCAATGTCCCGAGTTCATCAATAGAATGAGACCTTATTTTGTAGCAAGGAGGCACAGATCTAAGTATCTTAGCCACAATTTCTTCCTCATCCAAGGTTCCACCAACACATCTAATGCTCAACACTAGTTCATTTATATTTTGAGAGAAAGAGAGGATTTTCTCATCTTCACTCATCTTCATGTCTTCCCACTCACCTTTTAAACTTTGTAGCTTAGCACTTTTCACTAGTGCATCTCCTTCATGTACAATGTCTCTAAATTTTTCCAGATCTCATGTGCAGTCTTCAATCCTATCACATTTGTCATCTCCAAATTTTTCAAAGCACTCAACAATGCTTCAATAGCCCTGGTATTAACTTCTACTTGCTTGGTCTCATCTTCAGAGGAGGGACCATTCTAAGGAATAGTATATGCACTCTGTGTGATCTTCCAGAAATGTTTGCCAATGCACTTCAAATGACACTCCATTCTAAATTTCAATATAAATTAATTTGTACCATTGAATCTAGGATTGTCCTTGTATGATGCCATCTTAGATCACCTCAAGCTATTAGGATTCTTTAGAGGAACCTGCTCTGATACCAATTGTTGGAAAAAAAAGGATAGACAACTGAGGGGGGGGTGAATCAGTTGTTACCAAAATCAAACTTATTCAACATTAATCAACCTTTAATCTCAGATATTGATAATTAGCAGTTCAAGCATAAATCAATAACACATCAGAGACATATGAACACCAAGATTTTATACGTGGAAACCCTGTTAGGGGAAAAACCACGGTGGATGTTAATCCACAAGATTATACCCTATTAGAAGTATAATGAAGAATGAATAAGGAATGCACTTGCATTTAGGCACATTGCCTAGAGCACACTGCTTAGATGAAGGCTCATTTCCTTACATACAATAATAAGATTAAATCCATCTAATGAACATGAACTGAGAAATTAGTTTCTTCACAAGCCTGATTACTATTCTGGTTAGGCACAAATACACTTTGCTCAAACTTCTTCACACTCTCCTTAATCTCTTTCACACTCTTCTCTGCTCTTGAATGATTTGACCTTTATTCACACATGTAATTCACATACACACACTGAGCATACCTCAAAATGAGGAAAAAAACCACTCTATATATCCGCTACATGGATTTACATCAACTACTCTATCGGCCACAAATAAAGAATAAATTACAACTGTTGGCCTCAATACATAAATAAATCTTAATGCGCACTAACACAAGTCGGTCGCAACATAGTGAGGACTCAAATAAACACCTTCAAACATTCCAAACAATAAAATATTAATCCTCATGGATCTGTAACACACTACCACCATCATGTCATCCAAGAACATGAAAACTCAAGCACACATCGAAAAAATATTTGATCACGAACACTCTGATCAATGTGAATGTATAAAACTGATAGAGCATGATCTAGACTCATCCATGAATGTCACAGGAACATGCACAACAACTGAAATTTCTAGAGTTTCATCCTCTTCTTCCAAGAACACCTGCTACAATAACAAAATGAATATAGGAACATAGAGCTTCATAAATTTTTCAAATCTTGATGCATACCACTGAAACTTTCAAAAATCACACTAGATAGACTCAACAAAAAACCCTTCAATGTGCACTAACTGATTATCAACTTACAAAACTTTCCAACACTTTGACCTTCTTAGCTTCACTGGCTGTCTATAATATATTTATTACAATTTTCTCAATATCCTCAACATATACAACCTTCAGAATCACCAATGCTAATAGTGTTGACATCAATGACAACCACATATGAGCAACACAACCACAACATCCAAAAATTAGTTAAGTTAAGCAGTGCTAGTAGTTTTAGGAGTCTAGATAGCCTTAGAGATGATTGAATAAGGCCATGCACCAATTTTAATATCTTTCTAATTCCTTGTGGCATGCATGTGAGCTCATAATCATTCTACATATGTGGCATGTGATGCATTTAAGATTGTAAGTTTTTGAATCAATGATAGTTCATATATGATGAGCATTTCTTGTGTTGTTTCCATTGTGTTGAACTCAAGGTTGCATGGTGGATAGTTCTTTATGGACCTTCCATCCATGACTACACCATCTAGTTTGGCATGTATACACACCTTTTCTTTCACACATTGAAGTGGTGGTGAAATATAGTCTAAGATAAAAGTGCACACAATAACACTCTTTCCCTTTTGTTTTACACAAATTTAGGACAATGTCTTGGATACATAATTTTAATGCATAATTTTGTAATTTTGGCACACTCATTGATTAAATACCTAATCATGCATTGTGATATGCCACAATTTAAATTTTAATGCCTATTTAATCCAGTTCCCAATAGTCTACTCATTTGAGACAAAATAAGAAATATGATTTTAATTTTTATGTACTACCACATAGTGCTCCCTAGCACCACCATTGTTTCCTTTACTTCATGTATCATTGCGCAATTAGGTGTTACAAATTTCAAAGAGAAAGAATTGCTTAGTATCGAATAATAGAAGTCTAGATAGAATTGTAGCTTGTATAGTATTAACAATGTGCTCCATACACTTAGCTTCTCCAATTTTAAACATCATAACTCTCAAATTCAAAATCCAATTTTGATTTTTTAATTACAAAATATGAGAGGGTCATTGGATTCTAATGAAATATAGATAAATCAGTATAAATTTCTCTAAATTTATTTGTTATTTTACATGTCTATCATTCCCACATGTTACATGACTTTGCAAGTTACATACTTTCACTTGATCTTGTTGCTAAGTGTGCAAGGTGTTGATGTTTTTTCTTAAAGTTCTATGTGCTCGTATTTATTCCTCTTGGGAGAAAAAAGGTGGAGGAATATTCTCACAACTCCTTCTAACAAATTGGTCAACTACATAGGTAAATACTTATTGGGTACACATTCTCTACCTAGTCTTTATTTCATACTCAAATTTTGAAATTCAAATTTCCACTTTATATTTACTCATAATTTTTAGCCACAATTTCCTCTCTTTAATTTATGTGCAGTCCTCCATAGTTCACAAAATTGAAGGGGGGATATTATCTATTGATTCTATTTTTATCTTCTATGTAGTTCCATGGGTGATACACATATTTTCTCTAGATTGAAATATTAATATCCTTTTTATCACAACTTATCTCTTATGTATTTCTATTTTGTCAGGTATACACACATTGTTTTTGCATGCCCACTAAAGTGGGGATGAAATATAGTCTAGGATAAAAGTGCACACAATAACACTCTTTCCCTTTTTCTTTACACCACTTTAGATTAATGTCTAGGATGCATAATTTTAGTGCATAATTTGGCAATTTGGCACACTCATTGACTAAATACCTAATCATGCATTCTGATATGCCACAATTTAAATTTTAACATAGTTCCCAATAGTCAACTCATCTGAGACAACATGAGAACTATGATTTCAATATTTATTTACTAGTAAGCCCCTTAGTGCTCCCTAGCACCACTGTTGTTTCCTTTACTTCATATATCATTGGGAAATTAGGAGTTACATGGTTCAAAGATCAAGCATTGCTTATGATGAAATTGTAGCTCGTTTAATATTGTCACCATGATTATGTCCCATACATTAACTTCTCCAATTTCAATCATCATAACTCATAAATCCAAAATTCAATTCCAAAATTTTAATTACAAAATATTAACTTCTCCCATTTCAGTTATCTTAATTCCTTTATTTTCAGGATTGTGAATAGAAACTCATGTAAATAATTGGTTACACAATTTTATCTTCTTCCTCTTAAAAAAAACTTGAAAACTAATATTATTATTAAAACATGGTTTGAACACAAGTGAAGGGAGATCAGATCAGCATGTAAGCGACTAATGGCCATTTCACATCGGGCAATATCCTGTCCAACTTAAACAATCTCGTTGATTTTAATGGAGAAAATTGAGTGGTGCTATGTAGGATAATGAGCTGAAAAATTGTCGGTGATTAGTTTTGATTGGTTATAGGATGGTGATGGAGGTTGTCCCATTCTCAATTCAAGACAAGAGCATTAACTGGTTTGGGAAAAGTGTCGATGTGTAGGAGTGAAATAAAGGAAAACCGAGAACATATGCAAAATGAGATATTTTTTACTTCTTTGGTGTTAGATACGAGCAATAGGGGAGAGGAGCTAGTGCGTAGGCACCCAAAATCAAACGATCCACGTGAACTACCACGTAGACCAATATTTTTTTTTGTAAATACCCATTATGAGAAAAAGGGTAATTAACATTAAAAAATATTTTAATTTAATTTTGTTTTAATTTTCCACATGGGACAACGTTTTTTGACCACTTGATTTAAAACTCACCAAAATGACCATGTGACTGATACATAGGCATGCCGACTACCAGTTTCTCATGGAACATTGTTTGAAGTGGACTACCTTGCCACATCTACTTCTCTCACTCCACCACCGTAACACTCCACTGCATCACATTTATCACTCATTGCCCCTTCCTATACTTCTCCTCATTTTTGTTTAATGTACGTCACTTCCTCTAAGCTCCATGTCACCCTATGTATTTTTTGAGCCAACTTGCATTAAATGCTCTCAGTGCCTCACACTTCTCACCAAGTTGGATGCCTTTCATTCTAGCAACTTATCATTTATTCTTCACTTGCATGCCATTACATGCTTGGTTCAATTCTCTGCAAGTTTCAAACAACAACCACAACCTGCAATGCTTAGGCTCCAGTTAAGAGATGGGTAGATGCCAATTGGTGAATGTTATTCTCAAATCCACTTCTGCCATGCAAGAATTGAATGGGTTCCTCGTTGCCATGTAGGTAACCAACACACAATGCAATGGTATTATTTACTGATGAACTCCAAACCAATGTCATTTTCCTCACTTCCACTTGTAGGTGAAGTTGTGTGAGTCCAGTTGCATGCTCGAGATTTAGTTGCATTCGACCCACATCGATCTATTTGACCCAGGTGAGCTTGTTCACTAAGGCTCCCCAATATTTGGTTTTTTTTAGTTTTATTTGCATTTTGTGTTTGTGTTATTTGATTTGTGGTGTTGCAAAAATTAGTTTTTTTATGTTGGAGTATCGTGTTTATGAACACTATCCAATTTGTGTTCATAAACACTACATTTTTTTGGAAAATAATCTTCTTTTCAAGCATCGATCTCTTCCATAGGGTTTATTTTTTAGTTGTGAATGTAGATAATAATATTTTTGGTTGTTTACGTGCCATTGAAAAATCTGGGGTTGTTTTCTTCTTTCATTACATTACATAAAAAAATTATTATTCATTGTTTCGATGCCATAGATGAAGTAGTACGTATTTTTTTGAAGTGGTTGTTTTCATGGGGTTTATATTGCAAATATTATAGACATATTTTAGCATTTCTATTTTAGTAGGGTTTACTTTGCAAATAATGCAATTATAGTTTACCATTTTTCTTTCACTAGGGTTTATTTTGTAAATATTACAGTCATGGTTTAGCATTTATGTTTCATAGGTTTTGCATTATCATTTACTCTAGTTATCATATTCTTTCTCATAGGTTTTGCATTATCATTGACTTTGGTTATCCTATTCTCATAGGTTTTACATTATCATTGACTCTGCTTATTGTATTCTCATAGGTTCTGCATTATCATTCTCTTAGGGTGTGTTCTATTTTTCATAAACCAAATAAATTAATGTGGGTTAATATTTTTCTAGGTTTTGCTTCATCTATTTAGTGACTTTAAAAATGTATGTTGTTTCTATGCCATAGATAAATTTTTGGGTGTTATTTTTTATGAATTTTGTTCCATCAATTTAGACATATAAATGTGTGAGAATTGTTAACCTCTTACCATTCTCCATTCGCAAGATTTAAATTGTTCTTCATTACAACCATTATAGTCATGGGTTAATGTTAAGGTTTCGATTAATGTTATTCAGTAGAATTTGTAGGTGCCATTGATAAAATTGGGGGTGTTATGTTTGTCATAGTTGCTTCATTCATTTAGTAATGCTATTTTGTTTAGGTTCCATTGATTAATTTGGGTGTGTTATGTTTTGCAATGGTTATGATTCATCAATTTAGTCAAGCAATTATTGGAGATTTTTTTTGTACAATACAAATATTTGGGGTTATTCTTTTTTTCATAAGTTCTGCTTGATCAATTCAGTCATGCCTTTACTGTAGTATTTTCAGGTACCATAGATAATGTTGGGGGTGTTACCTTGTTTGTAAGTTTGAATTCATCAATTCAGTCATCATCTATACTACCAGTTTTGGGTGTCATTTGGAATTTTCAGGTGCTATGTTTTTCATAGGTGTCATTTCATCAATTCAGTCACCAAGTATGCAACCTTTTTTTGGTGTCATTGATAAATATGGGAATGTTAGGCTTATCATATGTTTTGCTTCATTAAATCTGTAATGCTATTGTTTGTATCTTTTTTTAGGTTCCATTAATTATTTTGGGGGTGTTATATTTTGCATAGTTTATGTTTCATAAATTCAGTCATGCAATTATTGTAGCTTTTTTTTGTGCCTTGGAAATATATGGGGGTGTTCTATTTTTGTTAGGTTCTACTGCATCAATTCAGTCATGCATATATTGTAGCTTTTTAGGTACCATAGATAATTTTTGGGGTGTTATCTTGTTTGTAAGTTCCACTTCATCAATTTAGTCATCATATATTCTACCATTGAATAATTTTCCACAATGGTATGCCGGTCCTCCATAAGTTAGAAAAAACTCTTCCATAAAAAAGCACAATGATATCAAACACATATCAGATATTAAATTCTCGTTTAATCATTTATATATATGTATATGCATATGTATATACATATTTATATACGTATATATAGACATAGACATATGTATATGTATATAAAATATTAAAAGCACACATAATTGTATATATTTCAAAACAAAAAATTACATGCTGGAAACCAAACATGATGAAGTGTATCAAACTTGTATATGCTTAAGATCTATGCTTCTTCTTTATATATATGCATATGTATAGACATATATATATACATATGTATAGACATATACATATACATATGTATATGTGTATATATATATGTATATGTATATACATGTGTATATACATATACTTATACATATACTACTTTCACAACATCCAACATATTTTTGAGCCAACCTGCATTCAATGCTCCCAGTGCCTCACACACCTTGTCAACTTTAGAGCCTTTCATTCTAGCAACTTCTCATTTATTCTTGAAAATGATGGCAATGTATGTGCATGTATATGTGTATTTATATGTGTATGTGTATGTGTATGTGTATGTGTATGTGTATGTGTATGTATATGTAAATGTGTATGTGTAAATGTGTATGTGTGTATGTAAATGTGTATATATAAATGTGTATGTGTATATATGTAAATGTGTATAGATGTGTAAAGAGGTCTTAAGTGGACTACCTTTCCATGTCTACTTCTCTCACTCTGCCACCCTAACACTCCACTGCATCACATTAATCACTCACTTCCCCTTGCTATACTTCTCTACAATTGTGTTTAATTTACTTATGTCTATGTATATGTATATGTGTATGCTTCATCAATTTAGACCTACAATAATTGTATCTTTTCTAGGTTTCATTGATTAATTTGGGGGTGTTCTCTTCTTTGTATAATTTACACTTGAACTCAGATTGGGATCCTGTCGCACCAATGCAAGTGTCACTTTCACATTAATCACAACTACACAACATAAACTAGGTGCCAAGTAAACACAATTCAAGCCCATCTGATGCATCTTTGACTGATTGGCGAACCCATTACAACCATTTTTCCCACCATAGCATAACCAAACCAACAAGAAAATGCATCCACCTATCTCATCAAACATGAGACCTACAACACATATTAGCATTAGTCTATCCCATCTCGCCAAGTAGAGTGTGCACGTAGTCGTGCCTAACTCAAAAATCCCATTTGCATCCATTTTTACAAGTTGTAAGGCAACCATTACTAAAAAATTATGCAAATGATTAAAATAATACACCAAACCAATAAACTCAAGAATTAACAGCGAAAATCAATCAGATTCACCAAACAAGCATCAGTCATATTCGAATAATTCCCAATTCAAATATCCATGAACACCTTAAAGTATTCACATTCAAGGGTGTTCTCTTTTTAATAGGTTCTACTATATCAATTCACTCATGCAACTATTGTAGCTTTCTTAGGTTTCATTGATACATTTGGGGGTGTTCTCTTTTTCATAGGTTATGCCTCACCAATTAAGCCTTGCAACAATTGTATCTTTCTTAGGTATACATATATTAATTTGGGGGTGTTCTCTTTTTAATAGGTTCTGCTACATCAATTCACTCATGCAAATATTGTAGCTTTCTTAGGTTCCATTGATACATTTGGGGATGTTCTATTTTTTATAGGTTATGCTTCATAAATTTAGTCCTCCAACAAATGTATCTTTGTTAGGTGCCATTGTTTAATTTGCGGGGGTTCTCTTTTGCATAGGTTATGCTTCATCAATTTAGTCTTGCAACAATTGTATATTTTTTACGTAGACATATAAAAATTTGGGGGTGTTATCTTTTTAATAGGTTTTGCTACATCAATTCACTCATGCAACTATTGTAGCTTTCTTAGGTGTCATTTATACATTTGGGGGTGTTCTCTTTTTTTATAGGTTATGCTTCATCAATTCAGCCCTACAACAATTGTATCATTTTAAGGTGCCCTTGATTAATTCGGGGTGTTCTATTTTGCATAGGTTATGCTTCATCAATTCAGCCCTACAATAATTGTATCATTTTTTGGTGCCATTGATTAATTTGGGGGTGTTCTCTTTTGCATGGCTTATGCTTCATCAATTCATCCCTGTAACAATTGTATCATTTTTATGTGCCATTAATTAATTTGGTGGAATTCTCTTTTTCATAGGTTATTCTTCATCAATTTATCCTTGCAACTATTGTAGCTTTCTTAGGTTCCATTGATTAGTTTAAATGTGTTCTCTTTTGCATCAATTCAATTTTGCAACTATCATGTGTTCATAAAATAGTGATAGACATTGAAAAATGTTTATCTATTCAAGATATATGTGATCTACCATGGATGTTTAGATCCATGCACATCATGTATATATTGGATAGATAAGAATTCTATTTATGTGTTCATCATTGCACAAACTTTCACACTAAAAATTATTTTTAATATTTGTATGGATGGAAGTTAAAATTCAGCCCTCCTACAAATGTATCTTTGTTCAGTGACATTGATTAATTTGGGGGTGTTCTCCTTTTTAGGTGCCATTGATTAATTTGTGGGGGTTATCTTCTATATAGGTTCTTCTACATCAATTCAATCGTCTAACTATTGTATATTTTTTAGGTGTCATTGATTAATTTGGGGGGGTTATCTTTTGTATAGGTTATACTACATCAATTCAATCCTCTAACTATTGTATCTTTTTTAGGTTCCATTGATTAATTTGGGGGTGTTATCTTTTTAATAGGTTCTTCTATGTATCAATTCACTCATGCAACTATTTGTTGATGGTGTTTTTTGCACAACAACAACTAAGACAAAATATAATATCCTATCTCTCTTGAAAGGTAAATCTCTATTAGCAAGGATCAAGAGATAACCCAAAGGTCTCTAATGTCATGTCTTGAAAATGCAATAAAACAACTTAGAGACAATGTTAAAATGTTGGTTTTCCACAAGGGGCCTTACACACAAATACTGGAGCTTCCTAAGTTCATTAGATATGACAATATATTGATGCTTTCAAGTCTTAAAACTAACCAAATGTTAAAAAAAGGACAAAAAGGGATAAAGGGTTGAGAGAGAAATCTAAATCTAATGTTAGAAACCAAGATCATACATGCAAGACAGAATAAACCTTCCATAGAAGAGAAAAACATAAGAAGGCAAGAGATTTTCATGAAGATGTGCAAAGTGATATTATTCAGAATTGAGAAATTACATGAGATGAATTGCTTAATAAAAGAAATGTATGCATAACCCTAATGTTGACCTTTAAACAACTCAACTAAATAAAGCTTACTTATTAATTAAGTAAACTAATTATTACCTAAGAAAAACCTAAGTAAACTTAATAAAGTGTAATTAATAATTAATTAAACCAACATCTAACTCCTAGAATCAACTATGAAAATAACAGAACATCCAAAGTGGACCAACCCCTCCAAATCAATTCTTGTTAAACCCAAATTAAACTGCAATATCACAAAAATAGTTCTATCTCCCAAGGCATTAAAATTTTCAGATTGTAAAGTATTTAGACATCAACCCAAACACAAAATTAGAATGAATAAAAACTTCACAATTGAACTAAGCACATCAAATATAGGCCCAGGCTAACTTTACACATCTACCGACATTCAACAAGTAGCCAAAAGTATGGACCAAGGATTTCTAAAACACTTCATATTTTCCACCAAGAACACAACTGAAACATAAATATTTATAAGATTATCTAAAGAGTAACTTTCATAAGGAAAAATTTAAAAATCTAAAATACAAGAATCACAAGAACCATGCACAGAGGAATAACACAATGAAGAACACCAAATAAAAATGTCTTCTCTTGTATTTTCTTCACCAAAATTTGCAACAATCCCAGTTTTCCCAGTATCTCAAAATATTACAAAGGTTTCTAATGCCTTCACTAAAGTTCTAATACTTTCTTCAATTTTCTAACCTTAAAAAATGAGGGAGGAACCCCTATTTATAGAAATACATTTAGGGCGGCCCTGAATTAGGGTTTTATAAGTTAGGTCGGCCAAGTAGGTCAACCCAGAAATTCCCTCCAAAATTTTGAACTCAAAATTACATTAAAATAATGGAGCTTAGCCTCCAAAGTCAACTTTTAGCATTAAATGCCTCCAAGGTGTGAAATCCAAGGTGCAACCACCTTGTCTCCTCATCTCAGAACAACATTAATGGCACATTTCTATAGGAAATCAAATTAGGTCACCCTTTCCTTCTTCACCTACCCCATCCTTTCTAGAAATTTCTTTTATTTTTGCAAGTAATAGGTCTAAGTCAGTCTGGGTTGGATTAGATAGTACATTAATTCTAGCCTTGGCTAAATTTAAATCCACTTCATATTTGGCCAATGCCTTATCCCATTCAACACACAAGCCTTGATATCTATCCAAATAGGAGATGTAAATTGTAACATCCTCCGATTGATTTTTAACTGTCAAGTTCTCTGCACTTGTAGAATACACTTCATGCCAACATTGCTACAATTTTTCTACATTCAAGTCCTTCTGTCTGAATTTCCTCCTTCTTGTAACCGTTTCTAGAAAAGCAATGCATCCATCAAAGACCTCTTTTACCTTGACCTGAGCCTTCGATAATTTCTTGGGTGCCTTCATTCCGAGTTCATTCTTGAAATGGAAAGCGTCAATTCAATCCAACACAATGAGTATCCTTGAGGGTGATGACACCCCTTTTAACTAGAGTCTCAGTTGGAATTGCAAGGATTCCTTCTATATATCTAACAACTATATCGTCAGGCGGTTGTTTGCAATCATCAAGGAAATAATTGATGTCTTTGGAGAGGAAGGATGATCTTTCATAAAATGGTAGTACCTTTTTGATCATCTCATCTCCTCTATCACTGACATTCTGTAACCACTCCTATGTATCCTTTTCCAGAGATTTTAATCTTTATATCTCTAAAACTACCTCCTTGGACAATAAACCTTCAAGGAATGAGGAAATATCACTGCTTTGAGTTTGCAGAGGCTTGATTAGGTGTTGGATATGCCTATGAACTTCTCCCAATTGCTTCTATAGTTCCTCCTTTTCTACAGTCTCCTTGTTAAGTCTTCTTATAATTTCTTGAGAGGACTCCTAGAAGTCTTCCTTCTCCTATTCCTTTGTGGTCAAACCCAAATTAATAGTCCGCACCTTATAATCTATGGGTCTTACTTCATATTTATATTTTTTCTTGGGGGGAACAACAACATGGATAATTCTATTATTATATTCATCCCTCACAAACTTGGAGACAGTTTTGGCTCTTTTCCTCTCCTTTGGTTGTCCCCACTTTTCTAACAGCTTGTCCCATCTTGGATTCTTGTCCTCTACAATTATAGCCTTCTATTTCAACCTCTTTTCTAGCTAGTCTATGGCAACAGGTTTCTCTATTCCTGTATTCTTTTGAGGGTTGTTCTATTGAGACTGATCATGAGGGGGAATCTCATCAACAACCTCTATATTCTCCTCATCCTTTCCTTAGTCTTGTTGTTCTCTTTCTTCATCACCCTTATCTTTAGGATCCTCCTCAGAATATGATATGTGTTCACTAATTGGAGGCTAAGAAGGAATTTCCATAGTGACCTCAGAGGTGGTTTCTTTTCTGATTTCCTTCTTCTCCCCCAATTCCTTGGCCAAATGACTCAATTGCCTAGCTCTAGGAGTAGATACCTATTTAATTTGAGTTTCTTCATCAAGACTTACAAATAGGCCCTCTTCTCCACTTGGTTGATCATGTTCTTCAAAGATTCCCCTTCTTTTACATTTTGTATTGGGGATAAAGAAGGTGAGTTGTCCTTTGTAACTACCTTTTATACTTCCTTTCCAAGATTCTCTATAGACTTGACTCTTCAGTATTCACCTTCTCAATCCCAAATCTTGATTCTCCTATAGGGGATACCTTCTTCTTTGGTGAATTCCTACTTACATACACATGTTTCTCCCTAGAGCTCTCAATCTCGACAACCTTGGGAGGAGTAGCTGAGGCCTCAATAGTCTTTGTTTCCTTATCCAACCTCTACCTCTTAGTCACAAACTTCCTCCTCTTGGCAGGTGGAGGATTTTTCTCCCCTTCTATGGTAGCTTCCTTAGAAGTCCTCTTTTCCTTTGATGGGGACTATTTCTCAGTTTTCTTTGCTTGCCCCTAACTTCTAGTCTTCCTTTTCAGTGTTATGGACTATTTCTCAATTTTCTTTGCTCTATCAGTGGGGATGGGGACCATCTACTTGTAACTCTGCAATTTTGTGCTTCACCCACTTTTTGGAATATATCTTCACTAGTTCAGTTAGTTGGTCAAGATTTAACACTTCCTCCTCTAACCAATTCGCCAATGGTAGGGGTTGATTTCTATATGGCTCATATTCATGGTACTATATTAGATCCCCTTTATCCTCATCAACTTGATCTAGAACCTGATCCACCTTGTAGATCTTGATAATTTTTAAGGGAAATCTGGAGTACCTTCTCTTCAACACCTCAAATTCATCTCTATGGTTTTCCTAATAATCTTCTATGTGGTCTTTGTGTCTATATTATCTACTGGAATACTTTTTTGCTTTCACATGGGGATCAAAATTGCTCCTGCCAGTGTGTGAATACAACTCATATTGTTCCATCTCCTTCTCTAAATACTGTGCACTTTGGAGATTGGGGTAGGCTTCAAGGGTGCCAATCCTTACTGGGAATTCATCTTTAAGTACCTTCCTATGCATGTCGTACAACATGATCTCAAATGCCACCATTTGTCTTGTCAATTCTAGCAGATGGAGTTTATTAGTGGGATACCTTGGCAATCTGACTGGGACTACAAGAGATCCTTGTATTTTGATGTAAGAGAACCTATGGAACTGTATGAATCATTGTCTATACCTTCTAATTAGCTCCATTACCTCTGTAAAAATTCTTACATGGAGAGCACCCTATAGCAATCTAGGAATATACATGACAAAGGAATCATTTTCACTCCTATAACTTGATGTGTTTTACCAAATTTGAGGGTAAACATCCCAGATTCTATCCTTTCCTAGAGTCCCTCTACAACTTAAGCCTCTATACTTAAATTTACTTGCCAACATGTAGACAAGGTAAGATGTCATTGTGAATACATGAGTATCTTGGACATTTCTGAGTTGTTTGTCCAAATTGTCACTCAAGATGCCTTCCCAATGGTAATGTTTTTCTCCCACAATCTGAGTAATTGGATAGAACATCCAAGTCCTAAAAGTGAATGCCTCCTCCAGTACCATTACACTTCCTAGGAGCATGATGATATCATGAGACTTCATCTTGAAATCACTTCTATGTAACTAATTCGAGAGTTTGGAATAGTGTGGCTTTGGCTTGGCTATCTACGAACTATTCATCATGTCTAAAGCCCTAGATACATCCTTGGAATAAAACTCTTCTACTTCTTAGATGTTGATTTCTTTAATAAGCTTGTGATGGGAGGCAATATCAAAGGTTTCAACAATTGATTCTTCGGTCAAGTTAGCCATAACCATTCCTTGTGGTCCCACTATTATTCCCTTGTCAACATCATAGTGTTTTGCAAATTATAATACTAGCTCTGGGCACAATAATGTAGGTGGAAACCTTTCTGCCTAAGTGAAGCTTGTATGTGTGATGACTTGTTCCAATGGTGTGGTTGCATTGCCAAACATTCTCTATTGTAATTCATCATAATCAATATGTCCCATATTGGTGTCAGCTATCTTCGACCACATGGAGGTGATTCTCTATTCTAGCCATATTCCTTTGAAATCATACTTCATGATATCTATCCTTATTTTTCCTTCCTCTTGTACGTGTGGAGCCTTTGACTTGGAAGTATTTTTGGGACTCAGTTCTTCTTGCATCTATCATAATACATAATAATTACTATAATTTCAACCATGAATAAGCTCATTATTAAAGCAAATAGATAAAATATTTATTATCATCAAATTCCCCTTCATTCATTTTACGAATCCAATTTGATTGTTCATGAATAAATGCATTTCAAGATTTTGGGGCAATGAATGATTTTGAAAAATCTGGCCTAGGGAAAAAATTTTGAAGGGATAAGGGTTGAGAATTTCTTGGCTAGATGGATTTTCCATAGGATGCAAATTTTAGGGAATTATAGATCTAGAGAAATCTCTAAAAAATCATCATTGCATACGAGAATTTCAAGTTGCCAACTTTCCCTTCATTCCTACTTTATCGGGACCTTATATGAAGCTTTGATCCACACTTTCATTTTTTTAGGATTGCGGGGGTTTGATATGGGTTTCACAAAAAATATAAAGGGACTCAGATTCTCTGAAGGAACAAGACTTGGAAATTCCAAGCTAAGGAAAAATTCTTGAAGAAATTGCAATTGCATACATCTCATGCTAACTCCCATTCTTTCTTGTCTAATAATCACTTCACTTTAAGCAAGTGATATTTCCGCCAACCTTGGTTATCCTATTTGCGATGTCTTTGGTACTACCATACCCCAACAGATTTAGAAAATCTAGAGGGGAGCGAACTTTCTAAAGGAAAATCCTTCAAAAAATCTATGATATGGCAGAATCCCCAGAGAAGAACCCATTTTTAGAAAAATCATCATTAAGTTATTAACTCTGGTTACCTTCCATCCAACGTGGGATCTCAACTTGAACATGGAGGAGCTAATCTAAGACCTTAGGAGTTAAGGGGCTAAGTGGATTTGGGAGATCCTTGAGGCACCAGAATCTCTAAAGGATTAACCCTCAAAATTTTTGAGGTGCCTCAGATTCCTTGAGATGAGCCAGACCTTTGGATTTTCTCTTGAATTTTTCTGCCACACAAAACCTAAACAAATCCTTCATCACTCCTTTATCCTGAGAGCTCTAGTTTAATGTGGATTGCCTTATGAACTCATGCTCACCACCCACAAATCAAAACCATCCACCATACTCAATTAAATGAATCCCAAGTCTACATCCAATAACCCCCATTTCCCTTGGTTGACCTCAAAATCAAATAGACTCGGATGAGTGACCTAGGGTGCAAGCAAGAAAAATGCTTGTCAACAAATTTTAATATTATTACTCTCAATTTATCGATCTAGGCTGCAACCTAAGCAGGATTCCAACATATCATCCTCCCTCTAAAGCCACCTCTCATGGGTAGTAAAACCCTAGAAAACAATAAAGGCAACAAAGGCAACAAGAAAAATGGGCAACCCTTATGTGCGTGATGACTATTGAACCCCAAAAGAACTAGCAAGCGACCTTCATTCCCCCATAAGAAACATTGAAATGATCACAACCAAAGGAAAGAGCTTATTTTAGAAACATTTACTCCATTAAAGCCAAAAAAATCATGGGAATCATCACCAAATCGCTACATGGAGCCAAGTTGGATTAAGAAATTGCAAAATGAAGAGGAAAACCCTACCTTTGTTCTGTGTGAACCGAGAATAAGCGACAAGATCCACACTCAACTATGAATCGAAAGTTACCAGTGAGTTCATGATTTCCTAGCACAATGAGGAGTGAGTTTTGAAGGCACAACGCTTGGCATACACAATGTCGAAACAATGCTCGAATGAACCATAAATAATCAAGTGACGTCATATTAACCTCCCCAACAACCCCTCATAAATGTATGACACAACATGCGAGGATTCAGAGAAATGAACCAACGACGAACTCGGGGAATCTAGGCATAGCCAAATTCTCTGAAGAATTAGATCTCATAAATTCCAAGTCACCCCGGATTACCTGAGATGACCCATCACTCAGGGAATTTGAGCCAGGGTGAAATCCTTGAGGGCCTCTCGTACTTAACCAATTTTTCCTACAAGTTAAGTCCTAAGTGAGGGAAAGAGATCCTACTGATACCTTGAGGTCAAAGAGTTGCAAACAAGGCACCATTAGTGTAGATAAATCATTAATTCCTCTAAGTGAAGAAAAATACAAAATTTAGAGGAACCTATTCCTTAAGGGGAGAAGGTGAAACCTAGAATAAAGCAAGAAACAAAAGTGGGAAAAAAGAGGGTCCCTACCTTTAGTATGGCATGTGTGCAAAACTACACATCAAATGGTGACTCTACTAGGGAAATGCTTCAGATCATTTTGATGACAAACTAGAATCAGGAACCCAAAATTCTTGGTTTCAATCCTCACATCAGGTCACTTTGAAGGTATAGTTTCAGGATCACTAAACAAGATAGGCCTTCCTGCACAAGGAATCTGAGTGTGTGCCGATGCATTCATTTTATTCCCTCAACTACGACAAGGAAACCAGGGTTGGTCAAGTTAAGCTACGTAGAGATTCAAATTTCAAAAGCATCTTGGATAGAGCCTCATTTCCAAACAGGTGTCCATAGCCCCGATGAGGTTATCATTATGATTCTCTCAAACATAGCTCCACTACCGGCCAAGCGTCCATGGCCCCGATGGAGTTATTCAGATCCTTCTGATAAGTTCAATTTCTTTGATTTTCACTACTCTCTTTTTCTTTTTTTTCTTTTGATATTTCATTTCCTTTTTCCATTTATTTCAACCTGTAAGCAAGGAAGCTCACACTTAGGACTGAGAATCATAGTGGCACTAAAGTAGAAATAGGATTTTTTCACTTAACTCGACCTTCCAAGGAGTCCCTAACAACCTTAGGATTCTTAAGATGTGTATATAATATAAGACTCAAGCGCATGTGGGACTAACTTAAACCGAGGATTCATCCATTTTTACACATGTGACATCAAATGGAGGTCCTCTACCAACTCGTCCTAGAAGGATAATTCAAGTTTGTAAGGTAAATACTTTAGAACAAATCTGACAATGGAATAGAGGTTGGGCAAGTAAGACACCCTACCCCAGACCCAAAAGTAGAAAGCCCCGAAACCAAAATAGGCAACGAGTAAAAGCACCTAACCTAACCAAAATCCAAAACAAAAGTGAACACCTACTATAAATATTTATAAGGGTAAGCTGGAAAAGCTCAATCAATGAAATAATGCTTCAAATGTTTCCCATTGATAGGAAATGAGACGTCCTCTCCAGTGAGAGTCTTGAGACGAAAAGCATTGTCTCCTAGGATCTCAAAAATCTGATAGGGGCCAAGCCATAGTTATTCAAACTTACTGTGCTCCCCTTTCTTTCCATGTGTCGTGTCCCAGTACAAGGCCAAGTCTAAAATTCAAAAGGCTTTAACCTTAACCTTACGATCAAACCACCTTTTGACAACGCCCTCATGTTTAGCAATTTTTTCTAGAGCAACATCCCTCTTTTCTTCTAGCTGCAATAACTCAGCTAGATGAGCCTCTAAATGCTCTCCTTCCTCATAATATTCATTAATGAACTAGAGAGTGGGAATCCTTAACTAGATAGGAAATATAGGCTCAAATCCATACACTAGGTGATACAGTGATGTTCCTAGGGATGTTTTCTTTCATGTATGATTTTCCCATAGGGAAAATCTCAATTGAGTGTGCCAATCCTTAGGATTCCTCTCAAGAAACTTGTGGATCATGGTCAAGAGGTTCTTGTTATTGGATTCAGTGAGACCATTCCCTTGAGGATAATAATTTGAAGCAAACTTAATGACAATACCATGGTCAAACGCCCAACCTGAGAATTTCAAAGATGAAAATGCAGAACCATTATCACACACAAAATAAAAAGGGAAAACAAAGCAATTAATTATACCTGATTTCAGGAAATTGATTACTACCTCAGCAGTACATTATTTGTAGGAAATAGCTCTAGTCCACCTAGTAAAATAATCAGTGACTCTAAGAATATACCTATGTACAACAAAAGATGGTGGGTTGATTGGGCCAATTAAATCCATACCCCATTGTGCAAAGGGTTTCACCTCGATAACAGGTTGAACTGGAAGGGCAAAGCATTTCTCCTTAGTAGCACATCTCTAGTATGCATGAAAGGTCCTCACATGGTTATGAGAATATTTGAATAAGGTACACCAGTAATAACCTACCATCAAGATCTAGTGTGCATTGGCTGGTTTGGAACCATGGCCTTTACCATACTTTTCATGGAATTATGTCATCACGTTAATTGTTTCTTCTTTTCCCAAGCATCGTAGATAGATTACCTCATGGTTCTTTTTGTAAAAAATGCCTCCTTGCAGCATATAACTTTCACTCTTGAAGTGCAATACCCTTCACTGCATAATGTTCAAATGATCAAGACACTTTTGATTTGGCAAATAATACACAATATCATCATACCATTCATCTGGAGACACATCCTGAAGATGGTATTGTTGTGTGACAGTCTCTGGATTTTTTTCAACCATACTTTGTGTTAGAGCCTACCCTCTTACCAACTTCATAGGCCAAATCTCTAGATCATATTCTTACAATATGGTGACCCACTTAGCTTTCCTTTCTCCCATCTCATTTTGCATCAACAAGAACTTCATAGCCGGGTCAGGTACAATGGAAAAGATCTTATTCCTCATGATGTAATGTCCAAAATTCATAACACCTTAAACTAGAGCATAAGCTTGTTTCTCCACAGTTGGATATCTCAATTCCGCATCCTTGAGAGGAGCACTCATAAAATCTATAGGGTGCTCATTCCCTCGCCAAATTTTTGTTTCTACATACTTGCACAAGAATGATCAAATGCAAAAGAATATATGTAGAAGGATTTCTGATAATTAGAACTTACCAACATTGGGGTAGTAGCTATGGACCTTTTAATCTCATCAAATGCTTGCTTTGCCTCAACATTCCATTCCACCTTGTTGTCTTGTTTTAGCATTGTGTTCAGTGGATTTACTAGTTTTGCAAATCCTGTTATAAATTTTCAGACGAAATTAATCTTCCTGAAGAAAGATTTCATCTCCTTCTTGCTGGTGGGTGGTTGAATTTTCAGAATGGCCTAGATTTTTTCAGTGTCAATTGAGATGTCATGCTTTGAGATGACATGTCCGAGGAGTTTTCCTTCAATTACTCCAAATATCCACTTTTTAGGATTGAGGGAGATGTCGAATTCCCTATAGCTTTGAAATACTTTGCACAAGTCTGCAATGTGATCACCTTTGTTCTTGGAGAAAACTATCAGATCATCCATATAGATGATAATACATTTTCCTATGATGTCCTTAAAAGCAATATCCATCACCCTCTGGAATGTGGCCCCTGCATTGATTAGTCCAAAAGGCATTCTTGTGTAAGAAAATGTACCCCACTTGGTGGTGAAGGCAATCTTATGCCTATCTTCATATTGGACCATGACTTGATTATAACCAAACTAACCATCTAAGAATGACATCATCTAAGATCCATTCGCAATTTATAGGACCTCATCCAATGAAGGAACCAGATAGTTATCCTTTTCAGATGCTTGATTAAGGTTTCTAAAATCAATGCATAACCTTTTTTTTCTATTTTTCTTACAGACAAGAACCAAATTGGCCACCCACATGGAATGTCTAACTTAGAATATGATTCAAGCAGATAATAATTTCTACACTTCCTTCTATATGACTAGTTCCAATGGTGCATTGATAGGCCTCTTCCTTTGCTAGAAACGCTTTGCTCCCTATTTCAAAGGAATGGTGTGTGTAATGATAGAGGTGTCATAAGTTTTTAGATCTTCATAGCTCTAGAAAATGACATCTTGATAATTATGTAACGTATCAATCAGACCCTTCCTTTCTTGTGGGGTACACACCTTTCCAATATACACATTCTTGACATTGTTGGGAGTTCCCATGTTGTAAGTATCACACTAGCTGTCTATTGAATTTGTCTGCATAATTTGATCTTGATCTTTTATCATATCAAGGTCAAAAATATGCTCCAAGTGCACCATCCCCCTTGGTATTGTGTTCATCTTCAAATTGAGCACTCCTTCCATATCCAATTCTACCTCCTAGGGTTCCATCTCATTGATTACTTGTGAAGTGAACACATTAGAACTGGTCAGGCAATCTAGGATGTGATTGTCATCTTCAAATTTTTGAAATTTTACAACATTTTCAAGTACAAATAGGACTAGCATTAATTCAAGAGTGAACTTCTTTAATCCGGATAGAGATAGAGGTTCCAATGTACTGGCCTCTTGAGCTAGAGCATATGCATTATGGATTTTAGTCCTTGGGATTAATTGGATGTTGAATACCTCAAATCCTTCAATCAAATCCCATACTTTGTGCTAGTAATTAGTCATCCTCATGTCGTCACATGGATATTGCTTCCTGACTTGTTTCACCACTAACTCCAAGTCCCAGAACACTTGCAATATCTTAACATTCTTCTTTAGTTCCAATTGCAGTCCATGGATCAGGGCCTCGTATTTAGTGACATTATTGGTGAATTGCAATTGCAACCTATGAACAAAAAAGAAGGTTTTCTCTATCAGAATTATCAATTTGAATCCAGCTCCTACACCTTGTTTCATAGAGTCTAGATCTTGGGAGGTGAAATACCCTTAGAACCTTTAATATTCAAAATTTTACTAGAGGAAGGGTTTTCTTGCCTGGATATCTCTTTACCTTTTCTATCTTGATGCACCTCTTGCGCTTTAGGTCCAATTGCTACAAAAGGATTGATGCACCCCTTGATTTTCTCAACTGCAGTCTACCAAAGACAACACTCAAAATTAGGATGAGAAGCATTATGGAACCTACACCAATTAGGTAGCAATAATTATTCAAAGTCCATTTTCCTTAATAGACTTTCCTGATCCTCAATAGATTTTTGAATAAATTCTCAAAAATTATCAAACAATCCCATATTACTATCATCCCATTCAAAATCTTCATCCCTTTCTATCGTTACCTCAACACTCTCAAGAGATTGAGTTAAGTGTCTAGGTATGTATTACATCATCAACACCTCATCTACGTCTGCCTCTTGGACAATAGCTACAAATACATAGTTTCTTAAACTTTCTTTAGAAATAAGCACTTCATTGGAGGTATTCTAATATTCAGTGATTAAGTACTTCAGTCTAGGTTCCCTCTCAATCCTGATTTGATTCAGGATTCCCTTCCATGACAACCACATATGAGAGTGATCTATTTAAGTGTATCTATTAAGGACCCACATAAAATCTCGGCCCAAGATCATTCCGTAAGCATCAAGTATATCGGCCACTTGGATGCTAATAACTTGTTGTACTCATGGGTCAGATGCCACTTGCATAGAGATCATGTTTAATTTTCCTACTACGCTCACCTCAATTTTATCTAATTGAGTCACTTTTCTCTGGGAGGGAGGAGGGGTGATGCCTAAATCTTTACAAACCAAGAATGGAATCACATTTGTAGATGCACCAGAACCTAACATACAATTACCCAAATTTTCGCCAAAGATTCTGATGGAAATCAAACAAGAAGGAGTATCTTGCTTGGTTTGGAATAGACTTACCAGGGAATCAATGTTAACTACTTGACTCTTGTCCTTTTCTTTTCTCTTATCCTTTACTTGGGTTTGTGATTGGTCCCTTGCATGCTGAGTATTTTGACTTGGGGTGGACTGAGAATTTTGTGCCTTTTTGGTTGTATCTCTGACTAGGGGTTCAATAAAACCAATCCTCTTGGTAGTAGAATCCTGTGAGAATTTTATGAAAAATGGATGGTCATTCAGTGCTCCTAATACAACACTCTAAATAGCTAGAACTCTATGTTTGCCTCCTACAATGATTTAACAACTAAGCTCTTACATTTATGATTCAGAGGTTCGACATCTAACATGAATAGCTATCTCAATCATCATGAAGGTGCATTTAACTTGTCAACCTAGGGATGTAAACTTGAAATGGGTCAGCATAGTATGTGCACTATGAATCCAAAGTATCCATATTCATCTTATAGCTAAGAAATACACAATGCTAAAAGTAAATTTCTTGGAAGGAAATAAAATAAGTGTTGAGAATCAACCAATAACTATACTAAGCTGAAATGCATGATTGAAATCAAAATATGAGCGAAAAAACATGAAACTACTATGTCTGCTTTGGCTACAAGAACACTCACAAAATGGAATTCTAGTGGTTGTAGGAATAGACAGTGTCAGATTCTTAACTAATTATTGAAAAAAAATAATAACTACAGTAAAGGATAGAATACTCACCAAGTGGGCCCCCTTGGATGAGTATCCCTTTAAAAAATGTAAACTTGGATGCACAAACTTATAACTTCATTGTATTCATTGGAAAACATGAGTACAATTGAACAACATGACTATATTACTGAAAAACTAAGAATGCAAGTACATCATCAGATTAATCAACCTCTTAAGAAGGAGCATCTAAGTCTTATTTATAGGAAAATAAGCTACCAACTAATCACCTAGCAAGGTGGTCAACTCTAATAGATTAGGAGGATGCAACTTTAGGAAAAACATAAAAAGTGGAGAGGCAGTTACACATGCATGAAATTTGGTCAAGAATGTTTTCCTTAACATAAATTTAGCACAATAGTAACACCTATATTCACTCAACATAAAAATAAGACCATTTACAAGGTGGTTATGATTTCAATTTGATTGAGGAATCTATCGCCATCGAGAGTCTTCCCTCTTTGAATGATCACCTTGTTGACCATTACGATGAATGACCAACAGGAAAAATCTTCCTCAATTGTAGGCCTCTAATTATATTTGTGTGACAATATTAGAACACACAACAACTACATATTTATAACTATCTTAAAGTGACACTCATTAATCCACATGTAAAATTAACATAGATAGTTCATATAGAATTTCAATGTCATTTAAAGGTTATGAAAATAAGCTTATGTCCTATTGGATGCTGTGGTTGTGTTGCTAATATGTGGTTTTCAATGATGTCAACACCATTACCATTGATGATTCTTAAGGATGTATATGTCAAGGATATTGAGAAAATTGTAATAAATATGTTCAGACAGTTTGTGAAGTAGTGAAGGTTAGACTGATGGAAAGTTCTATACATTGATATTCAACAAGCATGCATTAATGGGTTTTGTTGTTGATCCTATCTAGTATGTTGACCAAAAGTTTCAAAGGTGCGCATCAAGAAATGAAAAATTTATGAAGTTCTATGTTCCTATAGTTATTTTGTTACTGTAGCAAGTGTTTTTGGAAGAAGAGAATGCAATTCTAGTAAATTGAGTTATTGTGTATGCTCCTGAGATGTTTAGTGATGTTTCTAGATCATGCTCTATCAGCGCGGTACATCCACATTGATCGATGTGTTCGTGATCAAATATTTTTTCTTTGTGTGTTTGAGTTTTCATGTTCTTGCCTGACATGATGGTGGTCGCGTGTTGTGGATCCTTATGGATTAATTATTGAATGCTTGGTGTGTTTGAGTCTTTTGATTTAGGTCTTCATTATGTTGTGATCGACTTAGGTTGGTGCACATTGAGATTTGTTCATGTATTGAGGTTGACAATTTGTAATTCATTTATTCTTTATTTGTGGCCGACAAAGTTGTTGATGTAAATCCATGTAGTAGATATATAAGAATGATTTTTATCCTCGCTATGATGTACACTTGGTGTATGTATGCAAATTATGTGCAAGATATGTGTGAATAAAGATTAGATCATTCGAGTGTAGAGAAGAGTGTGAAGATGTTTGAGCGAAGAGTGAAGAGGTATTCTTGTGCCTAACCAGAACTACCATCAAGCTTACGAAGAAGCTAATTTCTTAGTTCAACCTTATCAAATGGATTTAATATGATTGTCTTATGTAAGGCAATGAGCCTTCCCTTTGAGCAGTGAGCTCTAGGTAGTGTTCTTGAATGCATGTGCATTCTTTATTCATTTTCATTATACTTTTAATAGGATATAATTGTGGATTAGCCTCCACCATGGCTTTTCCCCTAGCAAGGTTTCCACACAAAAATCTTGGTGTTGTGTGTATTTGATGTGTTGTTTATTCTTGATTTCATTGTTAATCATCAAATATGAGATTAAGGGTTGATTAAAGAAGATAAGTTTTAAATTTTGTAACAACTGATTCAACCCCCTCTCTCAGTTCTCTATCCTTGTTTTTACAACAATTGGTATCAAAGTTGGTTCCTCTGAAGAAGTATAACACCTTGAGGTGATCTGAGATGGCATCATACCAAAAGGATAGTCTCAGATTTGATGGTATAAACTACTCTCTATGAAAGATTAGAATGGAGTTCCATTTGAAGTGCATTGGTGAACCTTTCTGGAATATTAAAAAGAATAGATATAATATTCCTCAAAATGCTCCCTCTACTCCTAATGAGATAAAAGAAGCTGAAATTAATATCAGGGCTATAGAAGCATTATTGAGTACTTTGACATATTCAAAGATGAAAAATGTGATAGCTTGAAGACAACACATGAGATTTAGAAGAAGTTGGAGATATTGTATGAAGGAGATGCACAAGTGAAATTTTCTAAGCTAAAAAGTTTGAAAGGTAAGTGGCAGAACATGAAGATGAGTGAAGATGAAAACATCTTTTATTTCATGCAAAAAGTAAATGAACTTGTGATGGGTATTAGATGTGTCGGTGGAACCTCGGAAGAAGATGAGATTGTGGCTAAGATACTCATATCTGTGCCTACTTCTTACAAAACAAGAGCTCATGCTATCGAAAAACTCGGGAAAGTAACTAACGTGACAAGAGATATGCTGATTGGTAAGCTTTTTTCCTTTGAGTTGAGTGAACTTGGTGAATCTTCTCCTAAGACTGAATCTGCATTCAAAGGTACTATATCCAGAAAAATCCAATAGAGATATGATCTGGGAGAAAGTGTTAGAGTAATTGGGTATTTACTTTATTAATTAAACAATATTTGTTTAATTACGTAAAGTTCCCTTTTACCTCTTTTCACTTAAGCTAACATTAGGTGCATAATAATTAATTACTTTATTAATTATTATTGTGCAAGCCTAGGGTTTTCCTTTTTAGGGTTTTCATCTATATGTAGTTGAAAACTATCTTTTGTATCATTAATTCATTTAACATTTTGTGTGAATTCATGGCTCCACATTCTTGAGCATTTCCTTTGTTGCTTCAATTTGTTTCTCCTTGTAACAGGTTATTTTCTTGCAAAGATCTTTTGGGCTTCTGTGTTGTTGTATCTTCTCAACTCCAACATGGTATCAGAGCTTCAGATTTGCAGCTGCTTGTTCTTGATTTGAGATTTTGCATTGGAAGCAAATCTAGGGTTCTAAGGTTTTTTTTATGGGTGGATTCAGCATACTCCTATTTTTGGGTTCACTTTGGGCTCAAATGGACAGCACCATTGGATTTGTAGTGCCCAAAAACCCCTAAAATGACTATCAAATCATCAATTTTGGCCACAGCCAACCAGGGTTGCAAATTTTTTTTTAAGGTTTGGTCGTACGGCCCCCTCATTTAAAAATGAAAAAACCTAAGGTTTTTTTATTATTTTATGCACTTCCCATTCAAATCGACCACTCCATCGCTTGGCCGCCCAACCACCCTCACGCTGCCGCGCCCATAGCGCCGCCCTCGGCCACCACTATTCTTGTCGGCTTCGTGTGGCTGCGTCCGCCGCTCCGCCCCTGTCGGCCACCGAGCCACTCCACCACCGGTCTGCGTCATGCTCGGCTCCGCCGAGCTCACTCCGCCAACACCTCCGAGCTCGCTGCATTCACCGTCGACTCCCTACCGACTCCACTAGGCTCTGCCAACTCCCCGTCGAGCTCCCCGCTGACTGGCCGCCTTCGGCTCCACTCCGCCTGCCAAGCTCTGCCGACTATCAGGCCTTCTAGCACCCGCCCGTGGTCCTATTGGCGACCAATTGCAAGTGCTCAACCTGGCCAACTCCCAGCTCTAGCAGATGGTCACATGTGTGACCGAGGGTTTTGGTCCAGCTCCTAGCCGCCAGCCCCCTAGTCCTACATGTGACCAGGGGCCTTATTTTTAAGCCCTTGAGGGTCATGGAGGCTTTATTGGGCACATTGGAGCAACTTTCATTCAAACAGGCATAACTAGGGCATTTTTTCTCTATTTTTCAAATGGAAATAGGCGTTGGAAAGCTAGTTTCAGCACCAATCTGATGGTGTAGGAATTTTTTCCATATTTTACCAGTCTAGATATTATTTTTCTATTCAAAGTGAGGAATTCTTTCTTCACTTCTGGCGCCATATCTTTTGCATCCGAACTTCGTTTTGCGCAAACAAATAGATGTTGGAAAGGTATTACAGTGCTCTTTCTAGATTTATAGTCTATTTTACTAGAATATTTACCAGGTATTTTTTATTCAACTTTGTGTGTTTTTACACTTTGCTTAATTACTTGGTCATCTTGGCTCCTACATGGGGTTTGTTTGCGTTGGATGGGTTATCTTGATATGTTTTATCATTACTAAGATCATTAGTCTCTGAATTTTTTCATTTTAAGAGTTATCATGGGTTTTTCTATTCACCCTTCAGTTGTTCTTCTGGAACGGGGTAATTATGATTCATGGGAAAAGGGTATACTTACACATTGTAGATGGCTTAATATTTTGCCTTATTTGTAAGATCTCATACCTGAACCAAAAACTTTAGAGGGCAGATTAGCATGGGATATTATTAGAAATCACATTATAGGAGTTATATTGTCTAGTGTTGATCATGACACTGTGATGGTTATATTGGACATTGATTGTCGTCACCCACTTTGGACACGTCTTTGGGAGATCTATGGAGACCCTATTCTATCTCCATTCCTAGAGGATCCTACTTTAGATTGTCTCATACCCATTGCTTGGTGAGAGAATACACCATTTGATCATGATACTTTACAGGAGCTTGAGTATTTAGACACCCTTACATATTCTGATGGATCAGAGGTTTGTATCATAGTTCCTACTCTTCAGACTGAGACTTCATCAACATCTCTTGTTGTTCTTGATTCAGTGCAGCAGGGAATCATACATCTTCCAGACATAGCTACTTTGGACTCTTATGTTGCAGACATATCTTTCTTGTTTGTTGAGTCCTATATTGCATATTTGGAGGATTATTTTGAGGACATTCATCTCCTCTACCTTGACAGTTAGGTTATCATTATTCACCCACCATTATCCGTGCATTCAGAGGTTGCATTTCAATATTCTCCACATCAGTTTGGATTTGGAATTATTTGTTTCAGTTTAGACAGTGAGACTCTTCAGCATCCTATCATGGCACACATCTTGAGACAGATTAGTTCATCATTCTTCATAGGGTTTCTTCGATACAGGTCCATGGATCCGTTTCTTCCCAAGGGGAGGAATATCATTTGCCACTTCAGGATCTCCTTTTGGATTCTACATTAGGCATCTACCATTGTGACAAGAGTTTCTTCATTGTGGGGGGGCCTTCTTCTCTCTTTCTATCTCTCCTATGGAGACCATTGTACATGTACTTATATGATAGAAGTTGTCTATGGGGGTTATCATGTTATCCACCTCCTATCCTTCTTTCATTAGTGCATTGCATTCCTTCCTTGCATTCTATTTTGGGGAGGAGTTTTGTTCCCACTGGGTTTTCTCCTTTACCCCATTTTATTTAGTTTGCATTGATCTTGTAAATGGGTACCTAATCTAGCCTTGTTGTCGGGACCCATTGCTTTTGCTTTCAGTAGCTTCTTCTAGGTTTTAGCTTCTCCCTATGTCTATCTTAAAGGGGGTTGTTAGAGTAATTGGGTATTTACTTTATTAATTAAACAATATTTTTTTAATTACGTAAAGTTCCCTTTTACCTCTTTTCACTTAAGCTAACATTAGGTGCATAATAATTAATTACTTTATTAATTATTATTGTGCAAGCCTAGGGTTTTCCTTTTTAGGGTTTTCATCTATATGTAGTTGAAAAATATCTTTTTTATCATTAATTCATTTTATATTTTGTGTGAATTCATGGCTCCACATTCTTGAGCATTTCCTTTGTTTCTCCTTGTAACAGGTTATTTGCTTGCAAAGATCTTTTGGGCTTCTATGTTGTTGTATCTTCTCAACTCCAATAGAAATCTCAAGAAAAAAATTCAAGTATGAAGATGAAATGAAACTGATTGAAGATTAAGAAAGAGAGCTTGAAGAGTTGGAAGCATTGATGGTGAAAAGAGAAGCCAGAGGAAAAGGTAAGTACAAAGGGAAGTTACCTATTAAATGTTTCTCTTGTAGTAAGATAGGTCATTTTGCATCAAGATGTCTTGAAAGAGTTTCTAATTACAAACCTAACAATTCTAGGTTTCAAAATAAATGTTATTATATTGAAGCAGGTGTTACTAATGATGAATCTGATAAAGAAAATGGAAATGAAGATGGATGGGTATTCATTGTTATCAAGGAAAATTATCTGGTGTCCACTAAATCTTCTAATAATTAGAACATTTAGAAAGATCTTGCAGACATAATTGATGAAAAGGATGAGTGGGTGATTGATAGCGGATGCTCACATCATATGATTGGTGACAAAAGCAATTTCATAAACCTGGAAAAATATGATGGTGGTGTTGTAAGATTTGGAGATAACAATGTTGGTGTGATTTGCGGTAGAGGCACTATTTCTCTTGGTGGTAAATATAATAATGATGATGTCCTTTATGTTGAAGGATTGAAGCATAACTTGTTGAGTGTTGGATAGATGGTAGACAAGGGATACAATATTCATTTCAAATATGGTAAGTGCAAGATTCTAAGAAGCTCTAGAAATGTAATTGCTTCAGGCACAAAGACAAGAGGTAATATTTTTCATTTGAGTGCTTCTAGTGAAATTCGCTTAATTGATCAAGTTGATGTAAGTTGGTTATGGCATAGGAGGATGTGTCATTCTGATAACATTTTCAAGGTAAGCTCCACTCAAGCAGTCATAGATCTACCTAAGTTAGTGAATCATACTAACAATGTATGCAAGGAGTGTCAGATGGGAAAGCAAACAAGAATTTCATTTTGGAGAAAACAACATCATTCCAATGGAGTACTAGATTTGGTACATACTGATCTATGTGGTTCATCTAGAATTAGAAGTCTACAAGGAGAAAGGTACTTTATGTTGCTTATTGATGATTATTCTAGGATGATATGGGTTGCTTTTTTGAGAGAAAAACATGAAGCTCTAGAATTGTTCAAATGTTTCAAGGCTATGGTAGAAAATGAATAGGTTTGAAGTTAAAATGCTTGAGATCCGACAAAGGTGGTGAATTCAGTTCCTAGGAGTTCAGTACATTTTGTGAAGAACATGGAATCCAAAGACTATTATCTACTCCCAGACTCCTCAATAAAATGGAGTTGTTGAGAGAAAGAACATAACAATTCTAGATGCTACCAGAACTATGATGTTGGAAGGTAATGTTCCTCATATCTACTAGAGAGAAGTTGTAAGCACTGCAGTATATACTATCAACCAGGTAAATGTAAATGGTAATTCTAGTAAGACTCCTTTCGAGCTATGGTTTGGTTATAAGCCTACTGTAAAATATTTTAAAATCTTCAGAAGTAGATGTTATATCAAGAGAGATGAATATATTGGAAAGTTTGATGCTATAAGTGATGAAGGAATATTTCTAGGTTACTGTACTGAGAGAAAATATTACTGGTGCTACAATAGAAGGCTAAAGAAGATGGTTGAAAGTGCACATGTCATAGGTGATGAGGATATTGATAGATCATCTAGGTACTATGGATATGACTCATATGACCAGCATGAAAGTGTTGATAAAGGGAATAATTCTCAGACACAGAGTCAAGTTCAAATTGTTTCAGTGAGTCGGGAAAGTTTAGAAGCTAAAGCTAGGGGAAATGCAGAAGAAAGAACAAAAGAACCAGAAGTTAGAGAAAACCCTAAAGTCCCAAGGTATGTAAAGCTAAATCACTCTGAAAATTACATTATAGGAGACAAGAAAAAATGTATGTAGACTAGAAGAAGAATTGTAGAAGAGTATTGCCTGATTTCCAAGACTGGACCTAGCAATGTTAATGAAGCATGTAAAGATGAATATTGGATGGAAACAATTAAGGAAGAACTGATGCAGATAGAGAAGAATGATACATGGATTCTTGTTCCCAGACCTTAGGATAAGAACGTGATTGGAACCAAGTGGGTCTTTCAGAATAAGTTGAATGAATAAGGTTAAGTGATCAGGAATAAAGCTAGACTGGTATGTAAAGGGTACTCACAAATGGAAGGTATTGATTTTGAAGAAACCTTTTCCCTTGTTGTTATAATTGAAGTTGTAAGATTATTTCTTGCTTATGCTACTTTCAAGATTTACAAAGTCTATCAAATGGGTGTGAAGTCAACATTCCTGAATGGTGAACTAGAAGAAGAGGTGTATATTGAGCAACTGGATGGATTTCAACTGACTGATGAAAAAGACATGGTATGCCGACTGAAGAAAGCACTTTATGGACTCAAACAACCCCCTAGAGTCTAGTATGCTAGATTGGATAAATACTTGTTGAAGCTTGGATTCAATAAAGGTATTGCTAACAACAATATGTATTTCAAGATGGATCAGGATAAAGAGTTGATTATTGAAGTCTTCATTGGTGACATTATTTTTGAAGGAGATGATGAATTATGTATGAAGTTTGTTGATCAAATGAAAAGTGAGTTTGAAATTTCAATGATTGGAGAATTGAAATTCTTTTTTGGATTAAAAATTACTTAGTTAGATGATGTAATCTTTATATCTTAATCCAAGTATGTGAAAGAGCTACTAAAAATGTTTGGCATGGAAGACTCAAAGCATGCAAGTACACCCATGGTAATTGGATGTAAGTTAGCACAAAATTATGATTATCCTAGAAGGCTAATCAAACAAGATACAGGTCAATGATTGGTGGATTGCTATATTTGAATCAGACCATACCAAACATTATGAATGTTGTGTGCATGGTTTCTATATATCAAGTTGATCCAAAGGAATCACATGTGACTGCAATAAAGAAGATTTTCAGATACTTAAAAGGAACAATTGATTTTGGTCTTTGGTATCCTAAGGATGATGACCTTATTCTGAATACCTTTACAAATACAGATTGGGCAGGTGATGTTGATGATAGGAAAGGTACAAGTGGTGTTGCATTCTTCTTAGGGAAGAAGTTGGTTCCTTGGCTAAATAAAAAGAAAAAATTCCATTTCTTTATCTATTGTTGAGGCAGAATATATTGCTATTGCAAACAATTGTACTCAAGTGTTGTGGATGAAGTAGATGCTGAGAGATATTAGAGTTGAGTATGATGAGCCTATTGCTATATTTTGTGACAATTCAAGTGCCATAAAAATTTCCAAGAATCTAGTGCTAGATTCAAATACAAAGCATATATCTATCAAGTATCAGTTTTTGAGAGACAAAGTGAGTGATAAAGAAGTCAGACTGGAACATGTGCCTACAAAGGAACAAATTGTAGGTATCTTCACCAAAACATTATATAAGGATACTTTTGAGTACCTCAGAGGAAAGTTAGGGGTGATTTCCCCTCCTAATCTGAACTAAGATGCAAGTCTTTGCACCAATCCATGCACTTAAAGTGAGATCTTGTTTTGGATTGATGTTGTGGTGGTTGTTACTCAGGGGGAGTAGATAGATGATTCAGATGATAGGTGTTTTAGATCTTGTGTACCTTTTCCAGTGATGTCAAAGGGGGAGAAGTGTAATGTGAAAAACCTTGTAAAATCTAAGGGGGAGAAGTGCAAAACAAAGGGGGAGAAGAGTATTGTGTGAATATTTAGTTGTGTTGATGGTATTTTTCACATCATGTGTCATCATCAATGCCAAAGAGGGAGATTTTTGGATGATGTGGTTGTCATTAATGTCAAAACCATTAGCATTAATGATTCTGATGGTTTTTATGTCGAGGATATTGAGAAAATTGTAATAAATATGTTGCAAACAGTTTGTGAAGTTGTGAAGATTAGAGTGATGGAAATTTTTGTACGTTGATATTCAGTAGGGACACATTAATGAGTTTGTTGCTGAGCCTATCTAGTATTTTTTCTGGAAGTTTCAAAGGTGTGCATCAAGAATTGAAAAATTTATGAAGTTCTGTGTTCCTATAGTTATTCTATTACTGTAGCAAGCGTTTTTGGAAGAAGAGAATGCAATTATGGTAAATTGAGTTGTTGTGTATGCTCTTGAGATGTTTAGTGATGTTTCTAGATCATGCTCTATCAATGTGGTACATTCGTGTTGATTGGTGTGTTCATGATCAAAGACTTTTTCTTTGTGTGTTTGAGTTTTCATGTTCTTGGCTGACATGATGGTGGTAGCATGTTGCAGATCCTTATGGATTAATTATTGAATGCTTGGAATGTTTGAGGATGTTGATTTAGGTCTTCATTATGTTGTGACAGACTTAGGTTAGTGTGCATTGAGATTTGTTCATGTATTGAGGCTGACAATTTGTAATTCATTTATTCTTTATTTGTGGCCAACAAAGTTGTTGATGTAAATCCGTGTAGTAGATATATAAGAATGATTTTTCTCCTCATTTTGATGTATGGTCGGTGTATGTATGTGAAGTATGTGCAAGATATGTGTGAATAAATATTAGATCATTCAAGTGCAGAGCAGAGTGTGAAGTAGTTTGAGCGAAGAGTGAAGAAGTATTCTTGTGCCTAACTAGAACTATCATCAAGCTTATGAAGAAGCTAATTTATCAGTTCAACCTTATCATATGGATTTAATTTGATTATCTTATGTAAGGCAGTGAGCCTTCCCTTTGAGCAGTGAGCTCTAGGTAGTGTGCCTGAATGCATGTGCATTCTTTATTCATTTTCATTATAATTTTAACAGGGTATAATTGTGGATTAACCCCCACCATGGTTTTTCCCCTAACAGGGTTTCCATGCAAAAATATTGGCATTGTGTGTTTTTGATGTGTTTTTTATTCTTTATTTCATTGTTAATCATCATATTTGAGATTAAGGGTTGATTAAAGTAGATAAGTTTTAAATTTTGTAACAATTGATTCACCCCCCCCCTCTTAGTTGTCTATCCTTGTTTTACCAACATGCCCAACGTCTATGGTTTTGAGGAAATATCATTAAAAAGGTAAACATCCAAGCATCAAAGTCCATGACAACTGCAACAAATGGATAAAAAAATCTATCAAAATTGAACCATAAACTGGACTCGTCACTTCCCCCAACCTAGGGTTTTGCTGGTCCTCCAACAATGAAAGAGTTTTTCTTTTACTTGGTCAATGCCCTGAAATTTGCAACTGTCAGCTATCCTACATCAGTTCTTGGTGTGCATGAATTAAGGTCCTAATAGAACCCTTGTTGTCTGTCCAACCTACTCCATCTCTATCTCTTTGCAAGTATATCATATTGGTAATACCTAAAATTTGACACAGTCCACAATAGGATAGGTGGTTGAAAAGTCAATGGAAGACAAAATTATCCCTTTGTCCTTCCAATCTATATATATATCAACTCTCTTAATTTTTGTAGCATAGAGTGAGACTCGGCTTGTTTTAATTCATCAATTAGGTTGTTCCACCTTTGTGACAAGTATCCCATTACAGATTCCCCTATGATTTTTCCTACCTCCTCATATTCTTTATAAATTTATTCTCTCTCAGACAAGATCCTATTGCCATAGCTTGGTTTGTAAAGAATTATGTGCCAATCCCTAAAAATGTCTCTTGGATTTCTAGATTCAGCCATGATCGACAAAGGAGTGTTGGATTCAATTTTCCTATAAGTCCTAAATTATTTTCCCCAACTAATTTCATTTTATATCTAGGACATAAATGCCCTTAATTGGACATCTCCAACATACAATAGTGGATTCCAATCATGGTCTTGGGTCACAACATAATTATGCAAATAGAATTCACACAACAAATTCTTCATTTTAGGAGGAATAAACTGATAAGTATTAGAAAATTAGAGAGGAGTCTCAATGGAAGGATTCAAACCTAAAACAATCCTTGCTAGTTTAAAAAAAAATGCTTCTCCTTCAAATACAAAACATATACCCTTGGAGGAGTCCTGCACTCTAATATCTGAGGTACTAAAGCTACCATATTATCCACCTTTTCCTTTAAAGCAACAATTTCTTCATTCTTATCTTCAATCTCTTCATCTCTCTTTTGAATTTCCCTCTTTAGCCCGCACTTCTCCTCTTTCCATTCTTCTTCCCTCTTTTTCATTTATTTCCACAAGTTCATCGCTACCATGTGCATTAAAAAATTAGAGGGCTTATGTATTCCTACCAAAAAAATTCTTGGCACTTTTGTTTGCTCTTTGTATAGCTCCAACTATAGGGATTCTATTTGATCAACCAATTCTGATTGCAAGGGTGCTGACTGTTCTCCTAGTTCTTCCTAAATGGCCTCTTATTATTGATCTTGCTGCAGGAACTCTTGCTGTAGGAGCTCTTGATTTTCTTCATACTCCTATCTTTCAACTTGTTCTACGATGTTAACAAGATCCGCTAGTGTTATGTTTACTAATTCCTCAAATGTGTATTTTCTTCGATATTCACCTACCCCATTGGATCTTCTATATCCTCCCATGATGTTTCTCTAGGATTAGGGATTCCCTCTAGAGATACACCAAAGGTTGGCCCAACTAGTCTTGATTTTATAGGATGGATTTCATGCTTTTCTGTGGCTGGAAGAAGAACAATGTCAACCTTTTATTTCTTAGAGCTTGGCACTTATTTTTCTATCATTTTCTTTTTAGCTTTTCCCGACCTTATTTTTGCCTCCTTCTTCTATGCCCTAGTTCTCATAAGGATTCCAAGAGGGACACCATCATCAGAATCTGTAGAGGAAGTTTTTTTTTCTGAATGTTTTGTCTCAGAAGAACTAATCTCTATGGTTTTTTTGGCTACATTTGGGTTTACACTAGGTCTTGTGCCAGAAGTTGAGGCTCCAAGAGTAGCTCCAACATTTCCCACTTTCCTAGTAACCCTATGGGGTTGAGGAAAAACCATAGGTCATAAATTATCATGTCTAATTTGATCAATATTCAAGAATTCTTCCCAAGTCATATGAGACACATCATGCAAAGACTTCTCAACTAATAATTTGATCAGATAATGATGGGAAATAGAATTACCCCTACCTTTTTGGGTCTTGACTACCATGATTGAAAGAAAGTGGTATAGCATGTTTGACACATTCAGTCTTCTCTCATGCCTCATGTGATTTTGGAGTTTGACATGCATAGAATGTAGATTCAACTGACGAAATTCACAGGTAATGTAATTCACAACATAATCATTTACTTGCTTCCATGGCTCAGGAAGAGAGGTTCTCTTTGCACCTTGTTTGTCCACACTCAATGGAGGGTCTCCAGGTTCTATAAAATCAACCTTAGCTGACTTGGTGTCTCTGGTAGCAGGGTAATGTTCACCATCGGCAAACAACCTTGTAACTTATGCAATCCTCTCTTCCGTAGCTATGAACTCTAACCATTTTACCATGGCCTTTCCTTCAAAAAATGTCTAGGAAAATTCCAATGCAACATCTTCATTAAAACCATTCAGCTTTAGGAAATAATCTAACCACCCAGAATTTCTGAACTCGACCTAGCGAAGTGCATCCTACAGTAATACATCATGAATTGTGGATTCATTTTGAATTAACCCATCTCCCATTATTCAGTTTTCTGAAATCAAAAAATCGCTTTGCAAATTTTCTTTTCCTAAAATCTTCGTCTAAAAGCTAAACTTCTCCTTCCTGCAACACTAATAAATTTTTGATGCCAGTGTCATATGATTATGATAGGAGCAATAAAGGTAGTAAAGGAGTAATAAATGAAGGCTATGATCAAGAAAAATGGTGGAAGTTGATGTCATTTCACACATGCAAGCCGTCATCTCACTTAGAATTCAAATCGGCTCAATAATTTAAATTTTGCTGACGTGAACCAATATGGACAAACACGCAGACATGGTACTCACACTTTTGCCCCCAACCTAAATTTGAACATGTGTCCTCACATGCGAGGTTGTAATGATGATTTGATAGGGGCAAGGAATAATTACATGCTATGGAGAACATCCATATTAATGTACAACAATTAAATGAATGTACTAAAAAATAATTAAGATATAACAAATTGATGCACACATACCTAAATTCTTGGAATATTTGTTGCAAAGATTATGGAGAAAGTACCAGTCACTTTTAAGAAATTAGTTGAGCAATTAATAAAAGTGGAGTGGAATGAGATGAAATGGAATGAAGTGAAATGATGGTGGTGTGATATAAGAGAGAGAAAGGTGGATATGGATGGGTGGATGGGTGCAGAAGTGGACCCCCAATAAAGTGGAAGTCTTTATTATGACAAGTTACATACCTTAGGTAGCCAGAAGGAGGGACACTAGGTCTGCATCCTTTGGCTATAGGATGTTTGGGTGTTGCATGCTAAGTGAATTGCTGCAAGAATTCCTCCTTGGAAGTCGGCTTGTGATACAACTTGAGTCGATGACCGTTGACAAGCAACTTAAATCTGACAAGGTCAATTGTAGTGAGTTGAACAATTCCATTGGAAAAGACTTCAACAACCTCATATGTTCCTATCCACCTTTTCTACAATTTTCTTGCATTATATTGATACATTGAGTCATAGAGCAGTGCCAGTCACCTGGCTGGAATTTCTTATCCTTTATGAATTTTTCATGCCACTTTATTCTTTGATTCTGCACTACCTCTATGTGATGCAAGATCGCCTTCCTCATCTCATCCAAAGCATTCAACTACATGATTCTATCCCTTTGTTCCTCAGATATATCTATCCCCAAGTCTACTATAGTCCTAAGAGTCTTATGCTCAAATTCAATGGTCATCATAGCTCTCTTTCCATACAAAAAATCAAATGGAGTGAATCCTGCAGTTGTTTTCTAGGTAGTTTTTTAGGCCCAAACTGCTTCTGGTAGCCTGCATGCCCAATCCTTTCTATGAATAGCCAGTGTTTTGGTAAGAATGGCTTCAATTTTTCTATTAGTCACCTCAACTTGGCCATTGGCCTAAGGGTGATAAGGAGTAGACTTCTTGTGCCTAATGTTGTAACAAGGGTTGAAGTGAATTGAACCCCTTGATCAGTCACTATCTCTCTTGGAACCCCATAGCATGTGAAATTTTCTCAAAATGAAATTATGCAACCTTATTACCTCTTACATGCTTCATGGCATTAACTTCTACCCACTTGGTTACATAATCAGTGCATACCAAGATATAGGATTTACCATTTAATGGAGAATCAATGGATCCTACAAAATCCAATCCCCACTTATCAAATGGAGTGATTACTACTTGGGGCTAAAGTGGAATCTCATCAGATTTGGTTGGTTGGCCCATCCTCTGGCATCAGTCACACTTCTATATATATCTTCCTACATCCTTGTAGAGTGTGGGCTAGTAATATCCTATGTTCAAAATCTTCATTGTTGTCCTCTTGGCTGCAAAATTCCCTCCACAGGGTTCATTGTGACATGCATGTAAAATATCATATGTCTCATCTTCCCTCACACATCTCCTTATGACATGGTCTTACCAGTGTAGAACAAACATCCAATAATCCATGAGAAAAGAAAATATTTTTCAATGAGCACCCTCCTCTCTTTTGGAGAGAAGTGAGGAGGAACTCTCCCCGTGACCAGATAATTAGCTATGTCAACATACCAAGGTGTTTGCACAATGATGGAAAGTAAATGCTCATCAAGGAAAGAGTCATATATGACTTGATTTTCCTATGATGTAGTTAGCCTCGAAAGAAATTTTTCAACAAAATTGGCCTTCCTTGGTTTATCCACAATGGTTATGTCAAACTCCATCAAAAATAACAATCTTGCGAGAATACCTGAGATTAGGGGTTTATTCATGAGGTATATAATGGCTACATGATTGTTGTGCACAAAGATCTGGTAGCCTATTATGTAGTTCTTGAATTTTTTTGGGGAATAGATCACTGCCAACATTTTTTTTCTATCACTGTATAGTTGAATTCAGCTCCCTACAAATTTTTGTTGATAAAATAAGTAGCATTTTCAATAGTTTCTTCTTTTTTTCCTAAGACTGATCCTATAGAATAGTTTGATGCATTTGTATGGATGTGAAAAGGAAGCTTCCAATTAGGACCCTTGAGCATAGGAGCATGAGTTAAAGCTAATTTCAAGTTAGAAAATGTCTTGTCACAATCTTCTGTCCATTGGAATTCAACATCTTTAGTTAGGAGATTATACAATGGTGCTGCCATTTTGTTGAAGTCTTTGATAAATTTCCTATAATAACTTGCATGTCCTAAGAAACTTGTAACATATTTTTGTTTTGAAGGGATAGGCAGATTGGTGATCATCTCAATCTTTCCAGGATCTACTTGAATTTCTTTGTGAGAGATGTAGTGGCCAAGAACTACATCTTCCTGCATCATCATGAAGCAATTTTCACTATTTAAGGATAGATTGTGGTATTCACATCTCTACAGGACTCCTGATATTTTCCAATGCTTCATTGAAATCAGCACCATAGGTAGTGAAGTCATCCATATAGATTTTCATGCAATCATGAGAGATGTCTAAAAATATGCTAATGACTACCCTCTGAAAAGTTGCAGGTGCATTGCATAAGTCAAATGGAAGTACTGAGTAGGCATAGGTCCCCCATGGATAGCTAAAGGTGGTCTTCTCTTGGTCCTCTAGTGCAATTTGGATCTAGTTATAGATGTTGAATCCATCTAGAAACAAAAATTACTTCTTTCCTACAAGTGAGTCCAAAACTTGATCTATGAAAGATAAGGGAAAATGGTCCTTTTTGGTGGTAGCATTAAGTTCCCTATAATCAACTCAAACACGTCACTTCCATCCTTTTTTGGGCACAATCACCAATGGGGAAACCCATTGGCTATCTGAAATGGGGTAGATAAATCTTGCATCTAGCAGTTTATGTAGTTCCCCTTTTACAATTTCTCTCAATGTAGGGTTAATTCTTCTTTGTGGCTACCTCACTCGTGTACAACCATCTCTTATGTATATCCTATGAGTGCAAAAATTAGGGTCCAATCCCTTCATATCATGATATTCCCACACAAATGCATACTAGTAGGCCCTCAATAAGTTTTCCAATGAAAACAATTGTTCTTCACTTAGATTATTGTTAATATTTAGATATTTTCCTTCTGACACCTACACTTGTGTAGTTAACTCTACCATAGCTGCTTCACTAATGCTTGGTATCTTGAGTTCATGTGACAAAAATGTATGAGGCATACCTGTTACTGTAGGAAGTTTGACTATTGGAAGAGAGGGAAGGAGTGTCTTGATTGGATTAGCAGAATCAGATGCATGTGAGGATGATGCTTCCTCTACCTCACAATGGTTTTTAATTATGTTAGACAATACTTCATCTTCATCTTGAAGCTACATCAAATAAATTTTTTCTAACATCATAAGTTGTGCCATATAATTGAATTCCTCTACCTCTTCACCAACATGTGCCCATACGAGATCATTCCTATCATGGGATGGCTAATCAAGAGGGTAGAGAACAAGATTTTTGGTTCTCTTTCCATTAGAAATGGTCATGTATCCTACCTAACATCCAATATAGGCATCTGTTGTTGCTAACCATGGCCTTCCAAGAACAATGGGGTACTCGCCTAGTGTGGCCTTAGGAGAAAGAATCATAAACTCTGTTGGGTACTCCCAAGAGTCTAGAGTTACCACAAGATCCTCTACTATACCATCAAGCTTAACAATAGAACTATCAACAAGATACAGGATAGTAGGAGTAGGTCTCATAGTTGCAACATTTAGTTTCTTCAGGATGTCCTTAGTCATTACATTTATTGTTGCTTCCAAATCAATTAGAGCATTCTTTATCTAGATCCCATTTATAATAACTCCTACCACATGACTCCCTAGGCCATTATATTTGGGAACAATCACTTTCCCAAGCATGATGCCAGCCAACTGTCCCACCACATGAACAGTAGTGGGGTCTGTCTTCTTCTTTCCTTGTTTCTTAAGGAATGCTTCCTTGATTGATTTTCCATATATGAGAACATCTTTTATGGCCTAAAATAGAGGTATTTGGACACATATATGCTTCAAATAATCTAAAATGTCAAAATTTGTATCCTCTTTCTCTTCCTTTTGTTTCACAGTTTCCAACCTCTAGGGAAATGGTGGTTCTGGTTCAGTCTGCTTGACTAGAACTAGTTCAAGATTTTAGGTACACTTTGTTGAATGAGGAAATTCAAAGGCTCCTCTTCTTCCATGGGAAGCTTAGTGATAGTGGGTGTGGAAGGAGCTGGAAAAGTAGTTATTGAACACAAGAGAATGTCACTTACACTCACAACATATGCAAGGAATTGATTTGGATTAGTAGAGTATACTGGTTGTTGTTGTGGTTTATTATTTGGGTTAGGTGTGGGATGAGATGGTAGCTGAGTAGTTTTATGTGCATTTGAACTTGAACTAGTAGGAGGAGGCATTATAGCAAGTTGTTGGGGCTGAGAAGGTGGTTGCATTTAATTGGTTATCTGGTTAGACCATTGTTGTCCTCCCCTCCATTGAGATGTATGTTGCTAGTTTCCTAGAGGTGGCTGCCAATTTCCTTGAAATTGCTGCCAATTCCCTTGAGGTTTCTACCCCTAGGGTGGAGAGTTTTGGTGATTGAGGTAGGCATTTGGAGGGTTATTCCAAGTTTGTGATGGATATCCTCCATAATTGGATGGATATGGGGGTTCCATTGGTTACCAAATGAATAAGAATTGAAATATGGCCCAACAAAAGATAGTGGATCTGGTGGCATATCTTGTCTTGGAGCCCATGGGCTCCTTTGTGAAACATAGTAGACTTGATCATATTCAACCTGGATTGGCTTGAAATCGGGTGCCATATGCTTTCTATCAATATTAGCTATCATCTTGTCTCTATAGTCATTCTTTTGTCTACAATGAGGGAAATATTTTTCCAACATTGCCTCTACCTCCTCTTGTTTCTTCTTGGCCTAAAGTGTATCTAGCTAAGTAGCCAGATTGTTTATGATGTATAGCTTGAAGTCTACCAATAAGTGAGTAATCTCCATCCTTGAAACTCTATTGGTAGATGACTTACCCATGGAGGATTTGTATGCTCCCTTTTTTTAAAACTTCCCTAGAATAGTTCTGACATATCTTCTTGATGTCCTCCCAAGGAACTTGGGTGATATCTCATCCTCCCATTAGGTCCAATGCATATGTGCAGTTGTCATTAATTCCTCTTAAGAAAAGCAACTTTTGTTATTCTTCAGTGAGTGTATGGTGTGGAGATTTCTGTAGGAAAAATATAAACCTTGAAATATAATCTTCCAGGATCTCATCTTCCTTTTGCTGCATCCTAAAAATGTCATCTCCTCTCATGTCACTACCCCTGCAATACTCCTTGTGTTTCTCAGGGAATTTTGTCTTCATGTCCTCCCAAGTCTCCATAGTATTTTTTCCTAGGCTCATGAACCATATTAATGCAAATTCTTTCAAGGTGGTAGGGAATAGCTTAAGCCTATGGGAATTAGTGGTATAGTCATAACTCATGTAGTGTATATCAAACTCGAACAAGAATGTATTAGAATCTCCTGTGACAAGTCCATAGAACTTAGGAATAATTGAAGCGGGGATATTTTTGAGATTTTCTACTTCATTCTGATGAGCAATGGGGAAAGGAAAAACTGGTTGGCTAGGTATGTTTCTATTTGCATCACCCATGCCTACCTGATGAAGTTCCAAAGCAAAGGGGTTCTCAATCAGATTATGATCTTTAGAGGAAACTTCAGAACTGGTTAGATGCAGAAATGCATCAACAAAGGGGTCTGGCTCTTCTTCTTCTTCATCTCTTGGAAGGTTTTGATACTCAACTAGCTGAAATAGATCAGGATTGTTAGGAAGGAAGCTCCCATGAGCATCTCTCCTCCTTCCACTATGCATACTGTATCAACTCCCTATCATCCAACTTACACAATGAATAGAAAAAGAATAGGGGGGTCATTACTTTCCAAAGTGAGGGGTATACTAAGAACAACTTTCAGAAATACTACAACAAGAAAAACTATCAATGAATCTAAAGAACTCCCTAGTTTGACACCATCCCCAGTAACGGTGCCAAAAAATGTTGGCCTCCTACAATGATTTAAAAACTAAGCCCTTACAGTTGTGATTCATAGGTTGTACATCTAACCTAAATATCTATCTCAATCATCATGAAGGTGAATTTAACTTGTCAACCCAAGGAAGTAAACTTGAAATGGGCTAGCACAGTATGTGCACTAGGAATCCAAAGTAGCCATATTCATCCTACAGCTAAGAAAGACACAATGCTGAAAGTAAATAACATAAGTGTTGAGAATCAAACAATAACTATACTAAGATAAAATGCATGAAAAAAATGGAAATTTGAGTGAACAAATAGGAAACTACTATGTCTTCTTTGGCTACAGGAACAGTCACAAAATGGAATTCTAGTGGTTGTAGGAACAGACAGTGAAAAATTCTTAACTAATTACTGAATAGAAAATAATAACTAAACTAAAGGATGGAATACTCACCAAGTGGTACCCCTTGGATGACTATCCCTTAAAAAAAATGTAAAATTAGATGCAAAAACTTATAAATTCATTTTATTCATTGGAAAACATGAGTACAATCGAGTAACATGACCGTATTACTAAAACACTAAGAATTCCAGTACATCTCAGATTAAGAAACCTACTAAGAAGGAGCATTCGAGTCTTATTTATAGGAAAATAAGCTACCAACTAATCACCTAGAAAGGCGATCAACTCCAACAAATTAGGACGCCACTTTAGGGAAAGCATAAAAAGTGGAGAGGCAGTTACACATGCATGAAATCTAGTCAAGCATGTTTGGCTTAACACAAATTTAGCACAACAATAACACCTATATTCAATCAACAAACAATTAAGACCATTTACAAGGTGGTTAAAATTTTGATTTGAATGAGGAATCTCCCATCATTAAGAGTCTTCCCTCTTTGAATGATCACCTTGTTGACTACTATGGTGAATGATCAGCTGGCCGAATCTTCCTCAATTACAAGCCTCTAATTATATCTACATGACAATATTAGTACACACAAAAACTACATATCTACAACTATCTAAAATTGACATTCATTAATCCACATGTAAAATTAACATAGATAGTTCATATAGCATGTCAATTTCATTTAAAGGTTATGAAAATAAGCTTATGCCCAATGTCTATGGTTTTGAGGAAATATTATAAAAAAGGTCAGCATCCAAGAATCAAAGTCCATGACAACTGCACAAAATGGATAATAAACTCTATCAAAATTGAACCATAAATTGGACTCATCACTCTCAATAGCTCAAAGGCTAGAAGACTAACCTTCACCTTCTTGAGTTATTTTGCTACATATTCTCCCATCTAGAATACGATAATATCATATTAACTATTCCTTGATGACATCCCTTATTGGTCCTTGGAAACTTCTCCCTTTGAGCCATCGGAAGATCCTCCTCTAAAAAAGTATTGTCTAGGGATGTGAGGATATGAAGGGTTGTTACTAGCATTAGGATCAAGTGGAATGCTTAAATTTTTCGATGGAGTGGAAGTTGTGAATGACCCATTGGCCTATCTATTTCTCAAATCATATGTCCTAGTACTTTGGTGGAACATCTGTACTTCAACAATTCTTTTCTCTTCTTCATCCAAAGGACCATTGTCAACAACTCCATTAGTTTCAAACAAATCTGATATTGACTCCTCATTGTACACTTGTTTTGATTCTAAACCTTCTTCTCTAGGCCCATTCTCTTCTCCTCTGGGAAAAGGGGCATGGTTTATCACCAACATTGGATTCATAAAGATCAAAGGGTACTATCTCTTGACCATATGAGGGACCTTCTGTAACATCTTGTACCTCTAGCTGGAATATAGTTGTAGCTGTTTGAAACTTAGGACAATCAAATTTTGAATGCTGGGTTGTCTTGTGAAGTGTATAGTATCCTCTGAGAGAAGACTCTACTAGGAGGACAATGCTAGTAGTCTTTTCTAGATTATTGGGTTGGTCTAATGGAGTCAGAACCCCTCTGTTGTTAGGCCTGGTATTCCATGCCCTATTTTCCCTAGGTGGGGGCCTCCTGTCAAAGTTTTGTCTTGACGACTAGCCCCTGTCATAGCCCTGGTTGTATCATTGCATAGACTACCTATTGTATCTATTATAACCAGAATCTCTATTGTCCCTATTATCTCTACTATAGCTAGATTAGATGATTCTTTGAGGAGCTTGTAATTGGCTATTCTAGTTTCTCAAGTAGGTTACCTCACTGGACAACTTCTTAACCTGCTCTGTTAGTTCATCCAACCTCTCCTTATCTGAGCTACTTGACGCAGACCTGAGAATTGTTGAATTCTGTAAATAAAATGCATGAGATTCTTGGTTCAATGATTGATTCAACGCCTTATAATTATATAAATAGCTCAAAATTTTGGACTATTGTTGAGGAAAAGGTGCTTGACCCACATTGTGTGAATAGCTCGATGTAGGGGTTGTTTGATTTAACGGGGGTCCTAGGTGTGGAACTATAGGTAGTTGTGGGATGGGGTTCATGATCAGAGTCTAATTGTTAATGGCCTAGCCTATTTCATGTACTTGTATTGGATGAGAAACAAGCCCTAATGATAGTAATGGTCCTGAAAAGTGTTGTCTTAAATATGTGCTTTCCTTAACTGCTTTTGTATATGCATTCAATAGACTATCAAGAAGATTTTTCTTCCACTTGATGAAAGTAGAAATTAGGCTATGCAATGCGTCATAATAGACCTCTCTTGCTATTGAATCATCCACAAAATTAGGTGACTACAGCCGGGTATAGGCATGATGAAACCTGTTATTAAAAGACCCTACTGGCTCATTGAATTCTCTTTTGACCTTAGTAAATTGAAGATATAAATCATTAGCACTATTGGGAATTATAAATTTAAGCAAAAAAGATATCTCCAGGTCAGCCCAACTGCTTATAGAGCTAATTGGTAAGTGGCTATACCAATATATGGCTTCTTCACCTAAAGAATATTGAAAAATAATACATGCAACATCCTTATGATTAATGCTCCTATCCCTAAGGGCAGTATGAAATATTCTAATTGTTATTCCTTGCATAACCACCCTATCTTTTGCCTTGGTAAAAATGGGTCCCCCTTTTGTGTTTTCTGTCCTTGGTTGTTTTTCAATAAAGTTTGGAGTTTCTTTTCTTATTTCTTCCAACAATTTGTTTTTCTTTTTTTTGTTCTATTGGAATTGGAACCAGAATAGAATTAGGTTTGAAACTTGTTTTGAGGATTCCATTCCGATCCCAGACCCTATGTCTTTTTGTTAAGTCTTTTAGGTTTGTCTTTGCCGGAGTCGGAGCTAGAGTGGATATTAAGTCTGAGGTTTATATATAGTTTCGAACTTGTTTCCATTTCACCTCTGCCTCCACCTTCTCATTTGTTCATTTGGACTTAAGATCGGTGATGGGTTTTGCTTGTTTTGGTCTTGGTGTTTTTTCTTTTGGTTCTTTTGTTATTTTTCTTCTTTGTTGGCAGAATCGGAATCAGAACCGAAACCATACTTGAAACTTGGACAAAGTTTCTAAATCTCTTCCATTCTGTATCCGATCTCGCCATTTTCATTTTGTTGTCTGACTTTTCTGCAGTCGAACAACGGTGTTGTGGTAGTTCCCTTCATGGTTTGAACTCCGATCTACTACCTTAATGGCATTAATTGCAGATGCTTCACACGTATGGAATTTGATTTTTAACCTTAATTAAGGTTAAATCACTGGTTATGATCACTGTTTAAAGAGTAAAATCAAACCAGAGCTATGGTGGAGTATTTTAGGGTCTGATTCAATTGAAAGTGAGATATTTTCATGTGGATTCACATCAAAATACTAGCATGTTGTTGCATTTTGAGAGAGGGCTACTGTTCTTCATTTCCTTTTCATCATGTTTTGTATGGTCACTTTTTTTTCGTGGGTTCGTGGCTCTTGGTTTTCTTTTGAACCCCTGTTGTTTGTTTTGCTTGTCTTCTCTTTTATTCTATTTTGTTTTTCTTGTTTTTTTTTTGTCTTTTCTTTTTATCTTCAATGTTTTCTTCATTTGTTTATTTTTCCACGGTCATTTTCATGTTTTAGTCATGACCATACCTTGATTCCCTTGGTTTTATAAGGTATGGATCGTCTGCTACATTATGTTTTTACGGTTCTTGGATTTATGGTTTTGCTTACTAGTTCTTTTACGTATCGGTTTGATTAATTTCGAAAAGGGTTAAGTTTGTGCCCTAATTAATTTGAGTTGGAGGGTTTATAAGTGAGGGTTTTTGCACATATCTGTTTAAGTCATAAAATGATGCCCTAGTTACTATATCTTCCTCTTGGTCATATGGGGATAGTTTCGGGCTTCGTTTTTAAGCCCCTCTATTTTTGTTGGGTTACCTCATGTTCAGGTTATGATGTCATTCATTAGTCTATTGAAATTATTAAAATGATGACTTGGAGTCAGGATTGATTTCCTTCTCATAATATGGTTTGTAATGAATGACTGGCTCCGTCTCCGGTCCCAGTTCTGATGAGTGATATTTTATCGAAGGATTGTTCAACATAGTCGAAACTGGAGGCGGACCAAGATGTGAGGTTTAAATTTCTTCATTTTACCAAATCAGTGTTCATTCTGATCTCGGTTCCAATTACTATCCAACTCTGACTCTGATCCCACCATATGGTTTATTGAAAGATCGATGCCCATTTCGGTCCCGACCCTGATAGTGTTTTAAAAAGGGATTTTAAGGATGTCTTATGCTTGGTTCCGCCTCTGCTGTGTATGAAGGGTAAGATCTCTAACTATGTTTTTGTTATACTTCTTGAGGATCTAATCTAAGGTTTTTAATGAATAAATTAACGAACGTCAGGAGCATCAAGTGAGGCTTCTCAAAGGAGTCAACCTGTAGAAACTTCAAAAGCAGTAGCTAAGCCTAAAAAGGTTAAACTTGAATAACTCCCTTATACCTTGAGGTATAATCATCGAGGTCCTATTATCACTGTTAGCAAGGTGGAGTCAGATTGGGTGGACATAACTCATACAAATCTGGGTTCGTTCCAGTATGAGGAGTTGTACTCCGAGATATTTTTTGAGGAGGTGACTGGGAGAACTCAAAGGATTGTTGAGTTTGGCTTGGCTCACATGACTATTTTTCCTCTATCAATCCAATGTCTTGAACTAATAATGACATCAGCTAGAGCTTATAATCCAGCCACTAGACAATGTTTGGATTCACAAGGCAACGTTATCATAGATTTGACTCCCCAAATATTCCAGTTTATGTTCAATGTCCCTAATCCAAATAATCCTAGGTAGCTCAATGAGGTGGAGGCGTTAAAGATATATAGAAATCATAAGGAAGCTCAAAAAGCTCATTTGAATAAGAAATGGTTGAGGATTGAGAAGAAGTCCTTAATTAAGCTTCCAAATCAGCCTAAAAGGGAAAAGTTCTACAAAGAGCTTGGATACATAATAATGATGTTATCTAGGGTCTTTGGGAAAAGAGATGCTTTCCATTTTAAGGAATGGATGTTTCCATTCATTAAGACAATCTTGGATGACAAGCAACAGTTTTATTGGCCCATGATTGTGTCAGAAAGCATACACAATCAGATGGTTAGAGTGAGGGAAATTGAGAGCTTCTTTATGACCTCTTATGTCATCTATGTAGTAGCAAGGAGGCATTTTTCAAGGGTTAAATAGGGTTGGAGTGTTGGGAGAAGCTCATGGATAGAATAAAGTGTGGAACCATTATGACCAACTACCCTTGTAGATTTATGAACTATATTATAGAAGATTTAATGATGCATTTTTGTATGATATCATTAACCAAATCAATGGAGATGCAGGGTATAGATTGATCTAGGAGGCCACAACATTCATTATAGAATGGGGGTGTTGCTATATCTAATACCCCAAGTTTACTTATTTCAGGCTGGCTGGGTTTGACGGTCATCCTCACTTACTCCCTAGATGTTGTAGTAACATGATGGTTTTGATGGAATTTGTTTACCAAGCCTTGGGGGTAAATGCTAAATTTTCTATAAAGCATAAGCCCAGTTGCCATAATCTCCCCATGCAGTTAGGTAAATATATCTACCCACACCTTGCAGGAGCTAAGGTCGGTTGCAATGAAGTGATGCATTTGAAATTGGGCCTGTATACTACTTGGAAACACTTTGATCCAAGGAAGAAGATGAATGCCTTGCTTGCTTCCATTTTTGATAGGCACTTTAATCTATTGGAGGACTTTTGGAGTGATCTCCAGGATGAATATGACTTGAGGAAGATGAATTATGAAAGATTTCCTATCCCACTTGTGGTGGAATTTGGGGTTAAAGTGGACATTCCTAAAGCACTATCAGATGATGGGGTAGTGTTGGATCCTTCATATAAAGCACTGAATGTAGGTACTAAGATTTTGAACCCTACGGATTGGGATGTGGAGGAGAAAATTGATATTAAATAAATAGCAAGACTAGTGTTGGATAGGAGTATCTAATGGGTTGTACTAAGAACCAAAGTTCCTAGGGGTAAAACTTCAAAGAAAGGGAGGGGGTACAAGCAAACAAAAAGGAAAATACCTCCCAAAGAACTCTTGGAATTCTTCCCCCCTGGCATAGAGGAATTTGAGCTTCAAGCTCCGACCCAAGAATCGCTCGAGGTACATGAAGTAGAAGTTCCAACAAGACCAGTGCCCTCAACATCAGTTGTGGGTGAGGCATCTACCCAACTCCCTCCTACAGAGCAGAAAAGTGGAGAAATGCTTAATGGGACTCTCCATGAAGAAGCCGAGACTTTAAAGGGAAAGGAAGCAGAGTTGGAAGTCCATGATATAGAAATAGACTCTGATGATAATTTGTCAGATAAGGAGATGTTAGAGGAAATTCCCCTTGATGAAACTGAAAATGTTTTAATAGAAGAAGATCAGTGGGAATTATTTGAAGAAGCTAAGAGGGCCTCAGATGCACAGGAACATACTGAAGTTTTGCCAAAAAAAAAGGAAATAGATGTAATGTCACAATCTGATGTAGTACTCCAGCAACAACAGCTAGAGGCCAAGAAAAAAGCTGATGAACTAATCAAACAACAAAAAAAGGAGCATGAGCTCAAAGAAAAGGAGGAAAATGAAAAATTGGAGATGATACAAAAGATACATGAGCTAGAAGAAGAAAAGGAAAAAAAGAGAAGAGAAAGAGAGGCCCTTGAGGCTAAAATTCAAAATGATTGAAGAGGCCTACAAGAAAAGGGAGGAAACAGAACGCCTACAAAAGGAAAAGGATGCTGAGGAGCTTGCTAAGCAGCAACAAAAAGAAAAGGAAGCATACGAAAAACTCAAGGTCTTTGAAGAGGAAAGAAATAAACTACTTGAAGAGAAGAGGTTGGAGGAAGAGAGATTGAAAAAGGAACAAGAAGACAAAAAGTTATAGGAGAAAAAATATAGGGAAAGCGCTAAGAAGGTTGCACAAGTGAGTGAGGAAAAAGAACATCAAAATGTGTAGGAGGTTGATTCTCAACTTGAAGTTACTTTATTCCAGTCATTGTCTTCTATAATTTTTGCCTCTTCCTCTACAGTGATGGTTACTACTCCGAGTGCTCCTACCTGGTTGAAGCTTGATCTTGAAAAGAAACAAATGGCTCCACTATAGCCTCTTAATTAGGAAGAGATGATGGAGGAGATTGAAAAGGAGAGACCCAAGAAGAAGGCCATAATTCTTCATTCCAGAAGACTCACCAAGGTAGGGGAGATTATTGTAGAATGTGCAATTCCCGTAGTGGATAAGGATATGGGAGACATGTAGGTCACTGATTATCAACTGGGCACTGTCAATTTAGGGTAGCCTACAAGGAATCATCAGATGAATCTAATTGATGTATTAGCTTCATCCACCAAGTCTAGGATGATGAAAGACAAACAAAGAAAGGATGAGCTCAAGGCTTAGTTGGACTAGCTTCATACTTTTTTGAGGGATGTTTCCACTCCTAGGTCACAAGTTGTTGCCTTAGAAATGCCAATTTTTCTCAGCAAAAGAGAGGTTGCTGATCTGGTGCAAATGAATAATAAAGTTGGGATGATGGATAGGTGGACATATAGACTTAACCAGAAAGTGGGTGAGGTGTTACTAGGAAGTTTTGAGATCCACAAGACAAAATTGGAATTAATAGAAGAAATGAGTCACCATACTAAAACTTTGGAAAAGCAGGAGGAAGAATATAGGGGGTATGCCCAAAAAATAAAGGATATAAATAAATTTCCAAATTCAACTCTTCTTGAGTAGTCAAACCTCAAGGAAGACAATGTAGATTTCTTGGAAAAGGCCTCTAACATAATCTGGTTCAGATCTGAATTTTATATAAAAGCATAGGAATGAAATCCAAGATGCTAGTAAGCATTTGAATGAGCAACTTGATGAAATAGAAGTTGTTGTAGCCATTCTAGTTAAAGTGGATATACCAGTTAAGTAGGGCATTCCTTTGCAACAATTAAAAGAGAAATGGGACAGTAGGTTGCAAGAGGTTATGCAAAAAGAGGATGATGGAGAGGATATATTATTAGATAGATTAATGGATGTTAAGAAAGAAGTGAAATCTGCGAGAAAAGAGTTGACTAAACTAAACGACATGAAGGGGTTTGCCTCTGCAGAATTGAAGAGAATTAAATTTGAGGACAACTGGATTGATGGACTAGATGTAGATATTCTTCAACAAGTCTTCTCCAGTTATGATGAATAACTTCTAGAGCAAACTACTCAAGAGTGAGTTGGCAGTCTATTTTGGGCACATAACTTCCCCCTTTTTCTTTCTTTCCTATTTCACAGGGCAATCAACGTTGGAACTGGAGATCAACCAGTCTAAGTTTTTGAGGAGGTTCCAATTCCTTGATTAGTGGATCTCAATTTTGATTGAGAGGAATTTGTGCTTAGCACGCCTATATGTATTTTTGAACTCCATTTTGTAAAAGTCAAATGATGAAAGTAGAATTAGCCACCTGATGATAGAAGATAGGAATTTTAGCTCTTAAGAAAAGATACCTTGCTTTAAGTTAAGTTGAATTTAGATATAGTTTTATACATTGTTATGTTGGAATTAAGTTTCTCATATGAGGTTAATGAACCATAATCGGTCTGTATGCCAGTGAGTTTATTGTGCATAAATCTTTCCTATTTGATATGAATCAATAGAAGAAACTAGATTTCAAAGATTATTTCATTAAATTTTCTATGGATGGAATTGTTAAATGTTTATTGATCTATGTTATTGGAAATGAATGAAGATTTTATTCTTTTTAAATCTTAAGGTAGTGTAATGAATGATTCTGATGGTTAAATTAAGCACTGTAAATGTATGCAATAGTATGGATTGTTTTGTAAATGACATCATGTTATGGTTTTCTTGATCTGTTAAAAGAGAATTCATTGTTGAAAACATATGTCTAGATGTTAGAGAATTTTATTCATTTTTTATTGATTTATGCCTTGATCTATATTTTTTCTTTTTATTTAAACCCCCCTTCCATTAAGAATAGGTTGATGAATCCATTGTTGCTTGCATTCCTTATCACCAACAAATGCCCCTTGAATATTACAGTTGCATGGACCAATTGAGTGACATCAGACAATTGAGAACCAACTACTAGGACCTTGGGAGTTAGGCTACTATATGTTGTCTTTCTTTTTCAGGAGAAATAGAGTGGAAATATTTTGTTTAATGTTGTTTGTGTCATTTTCACCATCAACAGATCTGGTGCTAGAAGGAGGGCTGAAGGAAGAAGTTGGCTCAGATTGGGTCACTCACCGAAAAAATATTGGAGGATTCTCAGATCCTCTACCGACCCTAAACCTTTAATAGAACTCCAAACCCTGGTTAGACATAAACCCCAAGTTCGTAGAATTTTGATTCCACCATTGTCACCACCACTTACTCCACCTGTATTTCAACCAAATCCATGCACACCACCCCTAGTTCAACCAATACCACCCCCGGTTCGACCATTATCACCACCAGTTCATCCTATATCACCACAACCTACTAAACCAATCCCACCACCACCCATGGCTTACTTCGTGAATAACCCCTCTCTGTTAGGGACCATTCTTGGGGGTATCCATGATATACCAAAGAATCCAAAAAGGTTTTACCCCAAGTACATGCATGGAGAATCAAGGAGCGTTGAGGAACATATACAAGAATTCAAGGATGCTTGTACCCATGCTCAAGTGGCTCACCAGGACGTGGTATTTAGGTTGTTTCCTTATTGTTGTGGGTCATGGCTTACAACTGGTACCTAAATCTATCCCAGACGTCTATTCTGAGTTGGGTAGATTTAGAAAATGCCTTCATTAATCAGTTCTAAGTCTACATGGACCCGACCATCTTGTATCATCAGTTCGCTACCATAAGAAAAGAACATCATGAACCATTACCTTTATTTAACACTAGATTCCAAAGGATGTTCCGTAGGTTACAAGACCCTTACTTAGTGGCTGAAAATATTGCCATTTTGGAATATTTAAGAGTTGTTGATCCCCTGATTGGCTTATTCTTATAGAGAACCTATGCTGCCAACGAGATTGACTCTTTTTCTAAGGTTTATCATCTAGCCATTAAATTGCAACAACAGATAAGTCTACAGTCAGGAAGTTTAGGAGCAACTCTCCCTCCCATGGGTTATCAGATGCCTAATCTACCATTGTTGAATATGGTCCCAGAGATTTCTTATTCCCAATATGGACCTGTGTCTGAGTTACAAGCCTCACCTACCATGCCTTTTTCAGCCAATGGCATGCAAGATTCTTCCCAACAATCTCAAAACCACCAGCATCAAGGGGGAGGGTCAACTCATGTTCATTCTCCATCTGTAGGGAAGAATGTGCAAAATGAACAAACTGTTCAATTAACCAATAAGGTAGAGACTCTTAAAAAGACTCTATCTCAAATGTCCAATGACATGGCTTAACTTAGGCATAACCCTCCTTAGAACCAAAACCAAAATTATCAGAATTAGGGAGGTTAAAACAACTAGGGTAGTTACTCTAACCAAAATGCAAATTAGAATACAAATAGGAACTTCCAAAATCAAAATAGAGGATACAATCAAAGGCCTAACAATAACAATAGGCAATGGAACACTAGACCAAAAAATGGATGAGTTCCCCATAACTATCAGTCTGGTGAGGATAAACCACACATTGCTAATGTGGCAGACCTCAATTTCATGACTTATTGGTGTAGACTACACGATACTGCAGTACATTCTGAGGTCAATTGCTTAGAGATGGAAAAAATGGTGAAGATTGCGCAAGTTGATTCCCACCCTCCACAAGGAAATTCCAATCAAGACGGTGGGTCAGTAAGTACTACTATGACTTATGAGACCATTGAGGAAAAATATCAATTTCCCATGCAGGGAAACAATGAACAAGAAGAAGATGTGTATGATACCCAAGCCTTTCAGTCCAAAGGTGGTCACTTCTTGAGAAATCAGAATAAGGGCCCATTCACTACATCTGTACCCCCAAACAAAATGGTCCCACCTAATCAGAATGTAGATAATAACCCACCACCACAAAAGGGACCTTTTGACTCTCATAATAAAGGTAAACCACCTTCTTTTCCTTAATATCAAGTTAGGAATGATTCAGAGTTTGATTTTATTGCAGAACTGCAGAGACAAAAGACATCATTCTCATTCTTTGACATTATGAAGTGGTGCCCGACCCAACGAGAAGTTGTGTTGAAATCATTGGAGGAGGTGGATTGTTCAAAAGGAAAAAGTAAAGAGACTCCAGTGAAGGAGACCAATACGGCCATCTATAAAGGTAAGACCAGTACCCCACCTTTCCTTTTGAGTTTAAGGATCTTTGGAAAGAATATGAATAACTGTCTGCTGGACTCTAGAGCATTGGATAATGTCATGCCCTTTTCAATTTTCAAGAAGCTAGGACTAGTCCTACCCTAAATAATAAGAAAGTAATTAAGCTAGAAAAAATCGAGGTTAATGTGGTAGGAGAACTGCAGAACATGCATGTACAGGTTGGGTCGGATCCAAAGATCCAAACTTACATAGATATCCAAGTGGCTGATATCCCAAAAACATATGGTATGCTTCTGAATCAAGAGCTAATGAAGAGTATTGGGGGGTATTTGTCTTTGGATTTCTCTCACATGTGGCTACCCTAGAAACGGATAGCAACATAGATTAGAATTGAGAGTCAGCCTAGGCTCAAAAACATGATTACAAAATATGATTCTCCAAATGAAGTAGCATACTTTGAGACTGAGATAGGATTTTACAAGCAAGAGGAAGTCATGACCTTCATAGTACTTAATCCCGATGATGCACTGCCCCTAGAACAAGTTCTGATAAGAAAATTGCAACAAGATAGGTTGGTATTAGGAGGAGAGACTGATTTGAGCAGTTTGTTGCTTCCTAATTGGTGTAGGATACATTATCAGAATCATTCTGAATTGACATGTCAACCCTGCCTAGATATCTTAAACCATATAGGCCAACCTCAACTGATTGGCCAAGATCAACCTCAAGCACCCACCAATGAATTCCCATTTGAAGCTAAGGATGCTACCATCCTCACTACAACAAACCTTTCTCAAGGGGAAGATTCCACACCATTGGAACAGACTTAGGTTCTATGCTCTGAGATTCAGGAGGAGATTGAGGTGTCTCTGCCTTTCTCCAATACCCCTGCCCCATATACTCTACCAATGCCTAAGGCATTGATAAAAAAATGAATTGGATTGCAACTTGATCCAAGAAATTGTTCAAGAAGTAATTCTTGAGCAAGCTTTAAATATAGAAAATCCCTTAAGTGAGCCTTGTCCCTAGTCACCTTTAATTCTTGAGGGCCAACAAAAGTCCGAGCTGCCACCTATCTCAAGTAAGTCATCCCCTGTTATCAAAAAGAAGAAAGAGCTCCCAAATAAATATCAATTATGGAGTCTTAAATTTAATGGCTCTAAGTCCAAAGCAAGAAGTGGAGCAAGGATTGAATTCACCAGCTTGAAAGGGAAGACTTACTTTGCATCGTACAGGTTAAAGTTTGGCTACACGAACAATGTGGCTAAATATGAATAAATTGCTCATGGAATTATGTTTTCCCATAAAAAGAAGGTCACTGCTCTCACAGTAATGGGGGATTTTAAAGTAATTGTAATGCAGGTACGTAGCCAGTATACTTGTCATAACAAAAGACTGGCTACATACAAAAATAGAATTTTTAATCTGATTGAAGACTTTGACGCTTTTGGGATCATCTCATCCTTAGAGAAGCTAACCAAATTGAAGATGCCCCTGTTGTAGCTGTTAGCACCTTGGAGCCTATGCAAAACTCTAACCTAAAGAGATTTTTAGTTGAATTAGTCTCAGTCCCATTTGTCTCAGATAATGTCTAGAATTTTTAGGTATTCGATGATGACCGACATATATTGGTCTTTTTGGCAAGTTTAGATGTCTTCGAAGGATAAATAATAGATGAATCTGAAAGATATCAGGGAGATTGGGATCTTGAGAATGGTGATGTAGAAGGGATATTGGAGTTGAAAAGAAATAGTATTCCAAATGGGATGGTATCTTTGGAGAGAATATTTGATTCTAACCCATGGGCTCGTCAAAGGGTGCCCACAAAGAGTAATGGGGGGAAGTATGAATCTATTAATCTAACTCACTTAGCTCCTAAAAGGAATGTTCTCATAGGAAAGACTTATCCTCAAGAAATTAAGGACAAGATAGTTAAATTTTTGGAGAAGAACATTGCAGCCATTGCTTGGAGTTATGACAACCTAAAGACCTTTGACACTTCGGTAATCACACATACCATACCTCTTCACCCAAAAGCCAAGCTCTTCCGTAAAAAAAAATGCCCGATCAATGCTTTGATTGAGCCCCTGATTTAGAAGGAGGTGTAAAAGATCCTATCTGCAAGAATAATCTTCCCAGTCAGACATTCTACGTGGGTTGCAAATTTAGTTCCTGTGCACAAGAAAAATGGTGAGATCAGGTTATGTGTTGATTTCAGGAATTTAAATAAGGCCTCCGAGAAGGATAATTACCTGCTACCTTCTCTTGATGAGGTATTAAAAATATTCAATGGGTACCAGATGATGTCATTTATGGATGGTTATTCTTGGTATAATCAGGTCCTTGTCAGTCATGAGGACAAAATGAAAACATCCTTCACCATTAAGTGAGGGACATTTGCCTATCAGAGGATGCCATTCGGTCTCATCAACACTGGGGAAACCTTTTAGCGTGCAATGGAAGTAGCATTCAAGGATATAATAGGTAAAGGTATCACTATTTATGTGGATGACTTACTATCTTCTCCTAGAATCAGGGAGACCATGCTATAGATTTGGAAAAGGTCCTCAAAAAGTGTATAAGCTATGGTGTCTCCCTCAATCCAAAAAAGTATGTGTTTGGAGTATCTGAAGGGAAACTCCTAGGCCACATCATATCAGAAGAGGGGATATCCATAGATCCTGATAGAGTGGAGGCTATCTTGAAACTGGCAAGGCCAAGAAGTAAGAAAGAAATGAGATCCTTCTTCGGAAGGATTAATTTTGTCAGAAAATTCATAACAAGGTTTGCAAAAATTGTCAAACCCCTTAATGAGATGATGAAGAAAGAGGTGAAAATAGAATGGGGCAATGAGGCCAAATATTCTTTCTCGCAGATCAAACAATCAATATTTGAGGCACCTATTTTGACTAGCCTAGATTATCTAAAGCCTTTTTATATCTATTCTTTCACATTTGATCATTCGTGTGCAGTTGTTTTAATGCAATGAAGAGGTGATGGAGAGGAAAGACCTATCACCTTCATGAGATCTCCATTTAAGAATGAAAAATTTAGGTACCCACCCCTGGAGAAACAAACCTTTGCATTAGTTTGAGTGGTAAAGAAATTTAGGCATTACATTCTTCAAAGTTAGGTAATGGCCATAGTTCTTGATCTTGCTATAAAATCTCTCCTGATGCAAAGCGAATTGGGAGAGCGAAGAGGAAAGTGGATGGCTATTTTGTCAGAATTTGACTTAGAGATTCATCCAATGAACCTCATCTGAGTTCAGGTTTTATCGAAGACAATGGTAGATGTGGACAAGAATATCACATCGTAGCAGTACACTGTGCAGTCATTTACAAAGGATCCCTGGTACACAGATTTGATCTTCTTCCTCCTCAACAATAGATGTCCAAAAGGGATGAATGCTACTCAAAGAAGAGCATTGAGGATGAAGAGTGCTCATTATATTCTTAAAGGGAGATCTATCTACAAAAGGAACTTTCAAGGAATTTACTAGCGATGTTTGGATCAGCAGAAGGCCAAGAATGCCATTTATGAGTTTCATGGAAGACATGGTACAAGACATGGATCTGCTAATGCTCTAGCCCATCAAATTATTAGATCAAGCTATTACTGGCCTTTTTTATTTCAAGATGCACACCAACATGTCCAGATATGCCATGTATGCTAGACCTCTACACCCAGGGAAAGAAATCCAGCAATGCCTTTGCAACCAATGTATGAGGTAAGACCATTCACTCAATGGGAACTATAATTTTTAGGTGTCATTAACCCAAACTCTTTTGTAGGTCACAAGTTCATCTTTACTACCACTTACTACTACACACACTAGACCAAGTCTCAGCCCTACAAAAACAAAACCACATAGGTGGTTATCAAGTTTCTAACTGAGAACATCACCACCAGGTTTGGAGTACCATTCACCCTAGTATGTGATAATGGCCTTGATTTTTCTTTAGTTGAATTTATTCAATGGGCTTATGAACATAAAATCATTTTGAAATATTCGTCTAATTACTACCCTCAGGGAAATGGAGTGGCTGAGTCCACTAATAAAAATCTATTGGAAGTAATAAGAAAATTGTTAGAAAATAATCCTAGGGACTAACACACCCAGTTGAGATTTCTCTATGGGAAGATCGAACCCAAATCAAAGCTGCCCTAGGAAATTCACCATTTAAGTTAGTCTACGACCAAGACCCTGTCTTACTGATCCATTTGAAAATACCTATCCTCAAGTTTATGTAGGAATTTTATACAAAGGATGATAGGATCGAGGTCAAACTAATCAATTTTCTCAACATGGAGGAATAGAGAGATGCTGCTTTGCAGCAGTTCTCTAAACATCAAGCTATCGTCAAAAACTGGTTTTACAAAAGGGCCAAGGTAAAGGCCTTTAGGATATCAAATCTGGTGTTACTATGGGACAAACCTAGAGAGAAGAAGGGAGATCACCAGAAATTTGATAGACTCTGGTTAGGTCCATATCAAATATCTGAGATACTAGGCGAGAATGATTTTTGTTTGAGTACCTTGATAGGAGAACCTATTCCATTTCCAATAAATGGTCAGTTTCTCAAGCACTACTTTGGTTCATAAAGGTTTGATGCTTTGGAATAATTGTACTATATTGTATCATATATAATTAAGTTTTTTTTTTTCTTTGTTTCTTTTTCTTCATTTTTTTTTGTCTTGTCATGTCTTGTTTCATTGGGGATCTTCATTTCTATCCATCACAAGAAAGGGGGTTGTTATTCAAACTATGCTACAGGCACTAGGAGAGAAATTGATTTAGGTTTTTTCAATGAGCATCTTTTGAAGGATTTCATTCTAAAACTCATGCCTTATGACCATTCTAATGTTGGTTTGAAAAAGTTATTAAGTGTAAAAGGGTACATTGTGAATATCTCATGAATTATGATCAAAATCTGTCACCAAAATAGATAAACATTTTCCTAAGTAAATACCTATTTATTTTAGGGTGGCTTTATCTCTTATTCAAGTGAAAAATTTGATTCCAAGACTGTCATGAAATTCATTGTAGTTCTCAACCCACATTTTAGACTGATTGCATCTAAATATTGAGAAAAGTTCATAAAAGTTTTCTATAAGTGAAGCTTAAGTTGAAAAAAAAAAGAGAGAAAAGAGAGACAACGAAATGGCAAACTCAATATCAAGTGGGTGAATAAAGTATCTCTATTGGGGCTATGGATGCATGTCTAGGAGTAGAGAAATGCTTTGAGAGAACTAGAGGTATCTCTATCTGGGCTATGGATGCCTATCTGGTAGTGGAGCAATGCCCAGGATTTCATTGCACGATAGTTAAATGACTCAACCTATGTAGCTTGAATATTATGTATAAGTTATTTAGGAGTAGAGAAAGTTCCTATAAAGAATGATGCACAATATACGCACACACTCAAATTCAAAAATGTTCATGAGCACATACATTTGAGATTCCAGCTCAATCTTATTCTATATATCTGATCTTATTCAAGTTAGCATGCTTCATAAGCCAAGAGGTTTTTGCGTGACTGATTTTTTTGGGTGTCTTGAAAATAGGTAAACCATTTTCCCAGATGAGTCACCATTTTTTATGCCTTGCATAACTACCCCATCTTTTTCCTTGGTCAAAATGGGTCCCCCTTTTGTGTTTTCTGTCCTTGGTTGTTTTTCAACAAAGTTTGGAGTTTCTTTTCTTATTTCTTCCAACACTTTGTTTTTCTTTTTGTTGTTCTGTTGGAACCAAAACCGGAAAAAAATCAAGCTTGAAACTTGTTTTGAGGATTCCATTCTGATCTCGGTCTCGTATGTCTTTTCGTTAAGTCTTTTAGGTTTGTCTTTGCTGGAGTCAGAGTCGAAGTAGATATTAAGTCCAAGGTTTATATATAGTTCCAAACTTGTTTCCATCCCACCTCTGCCTCCGCCTTTTCATTTGTTCATTTGGACTTAAGATCAGTGATGGGTTTTTCTTGTTTCGGTCTTGGTGTTTTTTTTTTTGGTTCTTTCGTTCTTTATCTTCTTTGATGGCAGAAATAGAACTGGAACCAAAACCATACTTGAAACTTTGACAAAGTTTCTAAATCTCTTCCATTCTGTTTTTGATCCCGTCGTTTTTGTTTTGTTGTCTAAATTTTCTGCAGTCGAACAATGGTCTTGTGCCAGTTCCCTCTGTGGTTCCAACTCCGATCTGGTACATTAATGGCATTAATTGCGGATGTTTCACATGTATGGAATTTGATTTTTAACCTTAATTAAGGTTAAATCACTAGTTATTATCACCGTTTAAAGAGTAAAATCGAACCAGAGCTATGGTGGATAATTTTAGGGCGTGATTCAATCGAAAGTGAGATTTTTTTGCATGGATTCGCATCAAAAGACTAGCCTTTTGTTTCATTTTGAGGTAGGTTTACTGTTATTCATTTCCTTTTCATCATGTTTTGTTCAGTCGCTTGTTTTTCATGGGTTCGTGGCTCTTGGTTTTCTTTTGAACCCTTGTTGTTTGTTTTGCCCGTCTTCTCTTTTATTCTATTTTGTTTTTCTTGTTATTGTTTTGTCTTTTCTTTTTATCTTCAGTGTTTTCTTCATTTGTTTGTTTTGCCACAGTCATTTTCACATTTTAGTCATGACCATACCGTGATGCCCTAGGTTTTATAAGGTATGGGTCATCTGCTACATTATGTTTCTACGGTTCTTGGATTTACGGTTTGCTTGCTAGTTCTTTTACATATCGGTTTGATTAATTTCGAAAAGGGTTAAGTTTGTGCCCTAATTAATTTGAGTCGGAGGGTTTATAACCGAGGGTTTTTGCACATCTCTATTTAAATTAGAAAATGATGCCCTAGTTATTATATCTTCCTCTCAGTCATATGGGGATGGTTTTGGGCTGTCGTTTTTAGGCCCCTGTATTTTTGTCGGGTTACCTCATGTTTAGGTCACGATGTCATTCGTTAGTCTATTGAAATTCCTAAAATGATGACATGGTTGTTTAAACTGGGGTCAGAGTCGAGATTGATTTCCTTCTCAGAATATGGTTTGTAATGAATGATTGGCTCCGTCTCCGGTCCCGCTTCTGATGAGTGATGTTTTATCGAAGGATTGTTCAACATAGTCAGAACCGGAGGTGGACCGAGATGTGAGTTTTAAATTTCTTCATTTTACCAAATCAGTGTTCATTCTGATCCCAGTTCTGATTACCATCTGACTTTAACTCCAATCCCACCATATGGTTTATTGCAAGCTCGATGCCCATTTCGGTCCTAACCTTGGTAGTGTTTTAGAAAGGGATTTTTAAGGATGTCTTTTTTCTAGTTCTACCTCTAGTGTGTATGAAGGGTAAGATCTCTAACTGTGTTTTTGTTATACTTCTTGAGGATCTAATCTAAGGTTTTTGATGTAGAATGTAAAGAATGTTAGGAGCATCAAGTGAGGTGTTATGCCTTGCATAACCACCCCATCTTTTGCCTTGGTCAAAATGGGTCCCCCTTTGTGTTTTTTGTACTTAGTTGTTTTTGAAACAAAATTTGGAGTCTAGTTTTTCCAATTCTTTGTTTTTCTTTAGTTTCTCTGTCGGAATCAGAACCGGAGATGAATTGGGTTCTAAAAGTTCTTTTGAGGCTTGTTTTGGTTCTATCCCAACAATCTTTTCTTTGCCTTCATTTTTGGTCTTTTGTAGAAGCGGAGCCAGAGTGGGAATTGGGATGGTTGTTATCCGATCCCACCTCCGCTACTTTTTTATGTTTGTTTTGTCTCGGTTTTTGTGTTTTGTTTTATTAGGTTGGTCTTTTACTTAAATTTTTGTATTTGTTTTTGTTCTATTTTTAGTTGTCGGACACGAAGTCGGAATGGGAATAAGGTTTGGAAATTTTATGAGTTTAAGGTCCTGTTTCCATTTTAGTTTCACCCCCATCAATTTTTGTCATTGACTTTTTGACTGAAGTTGCATAGCAGACCAGTTTTCGTTCTCTTACAGTTTCGACTTTGCCTTTACTGCGTTTTAATGAATTAATGGTGATTGCCGGTGTAGGTAGAAATTCACATATTTTCCTTTATTAAGGGTTAAAGCCGATGATTATTGTTATTATCACAAGTCTGAGAGCGCAAAGAGCAATAGCAGAGTTCATTTGAGCAGATTGATCAAGATAGAGAAGGGATATTGTGCGCGAATCGATTCAGAAAATTAGCATGGCTTTGTTTGCATTTGAGGTAGGTCTTTTATTTTTGTTGTTCGTTTGTTTTATCTGCAGTTGTGTTTGTTGTGTTTTGCTTTGTATCTACACGCGTATTAAATCATTGCATTCTAAAGCAATTCTATGATCATCGATGTGATTGAATGAGTAGGTTCTTGTTTTGGTTTGTTTGTTTTGCTTTGATCTTTGTTTTCTTGTTTTATCGTGTCGTTTCTTTCTATTTTTGGGCATTGTTGCTTTCATTTCTTAATTGCGATTGCCTCGTGCTATTTTTGATTTGCAGTAGATTAGATTAGATTAAAGGTTTTTAATGGCGTGAGTTAGATTAAGAATCTACAGTGAGGTAGATTAGAGATTTTACAGTGAGTTAGGGTAGATTAGATTTATTGTTTAAATTAGGGTTTCGTCATTTGGTAGAATGGTAGGGTTTTAAACCCGTGCCCTAGTTTTATTAGGTTTGTTAGATTAGGGTTTCATTGGTCTCTGCAATCACTTTAAATGATTAAAAAAATGATATCTTAGAAGTGCCATTGATTCCCCATGGTCATATGAGTATGGTATTTTTAAAGCTCCTTGTCATTTTATAGCGACCTAGGTTTTAATCATGCAGTTATGTTGAAAATGAATAAATTTGATGATGTCATGATTAGCATAGGTGGAGGCGGGATTGGAATGGATTATGGACATAAGAGTTTTGTTTTACAAAAGTTATGAATTTAATTTCTCTCATTTCTGATTTTGAGTTTTAAAAAGGGTTTTTCTTGAAGTATATGATAACTGGCGGAGGCAGGATTGGAACTGATCTTGAACTTAAGAATTTTGTTGGCGAAGGTTATAAATTTCGTTTTCATCCCGGGTCCGACTCTGCATATAATGGAAAGTATTTCTTCAAAGTAATGATGATCAAATCAGAGGTGGAGGCGGAATGGAAATAGAATATGAGAAAAAGTAAAATTCAAAGAAAATGAATTCCGAATTTTGTTCCGATCCCAGTTCCGGTAACATTCCTGACTCTGACTCGGAGCCCGTTTGTTATTAGGTGAAGTTCCTATATCGCTTTTTGCTCCGAGTCCGCCAGTTTTGTAAAAGAGATTCTTTTGAGCTTCTGTCTGGTTCCGACTCTGATATATGTGTGACAGGTATGTTTTAAAAGCAAGTTTTATGATGATTTATCTAAAGGTCTAATCAGAGGTTTTCCTGGAGGAGAAAGATGATGGAGGAGACTTGGTGATAGATTGGCTTGTAGAAGTTAAAGAAGAAATAAAAGCTATAGGGAGAGAATTGATCAAGGTAAAAAGTATGAAAGAGTTTGCTGCAGTTGAGTTGGATCACGTCAAAATTGAAGATGACTGGATTGATGGGCCAGATACGGATATGCTACAACAAGTCCTCACCAGTTATGATGAGTTCATAGTGGATCCAGCTTCACATGCATAAAAATCTTGCATGCATGATGTTCTTTTTCCTTACATGTTGCATGCATGCAGCACTGACAATCTTAAGGGTGCATGACTTCTTTTCTTCTATTTCTATCTTCTATTGTTGGATCAAACTAAATGCATAATGTAAGAACTCAAGATCAAAGTTGATCTGAGTTTCCAAGAAATTTGATTGCTCCTAAAAAGGTGGAAAGCCTAAGATAGAAGTGAAGTTCGAACTTCTTTTGTATATCTATAAATACCAAATGGGTATCACATTGTAAGGGTCGGCTAATTGAGAATTGGATTGGCTTACCTAGTGCTAGGAGATAGAATTTTATAGAGTTTTGCAGAGATACATTGTACCGGATCTTTTTACAGTTAATAGAATTGTAGGTTTATGAAATATGGAGTTTGCATTAAATTGTGTTGTTTGATAAGGTTAATGAGTTATAATCTACCTAAATGCAATTGATTGTGCTGAAGCATGATAGTTTCTTATGTGATGAAAGTCATTAGAAGAAACCAGGTTTAAAGATTATCTTGTTAAATTGTCATTGAATTAAAGTTATTGAAGTCTGTTGATCTATAGTTTTGATGATGAATGAATGTGTGTTGTTTTGAAATCTTGGAAATACTTGTGATATGCGAATAGTGGAATTGAATTAAGCACCTAAGATGTATACGATGGTATAGTCATACTGTGGGCTGTGTCATGCTATGGTTTTTGTGATCGGTTAAGAAAACATTCATTGTTAAAAGTATATGTCTGGATATTAGATAAATTTCATTCATACTTACTGATTTACCCCTTGGATCAATCTTTTTCTTTTATTTAAAACCCATTGATTTATAGGAACTATTTCGATAAAGAGAGTCATAGCTTGAATCCTTTGTTACCAGCACAGTCCCCTTGAATATTATAGTTGCGTGAACCAATTGAGTGATATTAGACAGTTGAGAACTAACTACCAGGACCTTGGGAGTTAGGCTACTACATGTTGTCTTTCTCTTTCAGGAGAAATAGAGTAGAAATATTCTGTTTTAATGTTGTTTGTGTCATTTTAACCATCAACAGAAATTGGCGCTAGAAGGAGGGCCTGAAAGGACAAGCTGGCTCGTGGAAGATCTTTTTCGCCAGAGGGATATGAGAGGGTTCTTAGATCCTCTATTAATCATGAACTATTTGAAGAACTTCAAACCCCTATTAGATCAAGACCTCATGCTCGTAGGGTATAAATACCTACATTACCACCACCGCTTACTCCTCCAGGATTTCCACCAATTCCATCCACACCACCACCAATTTGGCCTTTATCACCACCAATTCGGCCTTTATCACCACCACCTACCCAACCAATCCCACCAATGGCTTATTTTGTGGGTAATCCCTCCCCGTTAGGGACTATTCCAAGCATATTCCATGATTTACCAAAGAACCCAGAGAAGTTTTGTCCGAAATATATGCATGGAGAATCAAGAAGTATAGAGGAACATATACAAGCATTCAAAGATGCCTGCACATGAGCTCAATTTGCTCATCAAGATGTGGTATGTAGACTATTTACTTACTATTTAGGAGATATGGCATATAATTGGTATCTAAATCTACCCCAAGGATCCATTCTGGGTTGGATAGATTTAGAGAATGCTTTTATTAATCAGTTCAGGGTTTATGTGGACCCTACAATACTATATCACCAATTTTCCACTATTAGAAAGGAGCATCATGAACCGTTGCCCTTGTTCAACACTAGGTTCCATAGAATGTATCGTAGGCTACAAGAGCCTTACCTAGTGCCAGAAGCCATGGCCATACAGGCATATCTAAGAGCTGATGATCCTTTGATTGGTCTATTCTTACAAACAACTTATCAACCTGATGAGATTGACTCACTATCTAAGATTTATCATTTAGCTATCAAATTGCAACAGTAGACAAATCTGCAACCTGGAGGGTTGGGAGTACCTTTTCCTCCAATGAATTATCAGATACCTAATCCACCATTATACAACACTGTCCCAGGGACGTCTTATTCCCATTATGGACCTGTATCTGAGTTGCAAGCTCCACCAACTGTTCCCTTCTTTGGCAATAGCATGCATGATTCCTCACATCAATCCCCACAACAACAACCTCAACATCAACCTCAAAATCAATTGCAACAAGGGGGAGGACCAACCCATGTCCATTCCCCAACCATAGCTCAAAATGTGCAGAATTATCAAACTATTCAACTTACAAGTGAAGTAGAGACTCTAAAAAAGACTCTCTCTCAGATGTCAAATGACATGGCACAGCTCAGACAAAACCCTCCCAATAATCAAAACCAGAATTACAACAATCAGAGAAGTTATAACTATTAGGGCAATTACTCTAATCAGAACACCAATAGAAACTTTCAGAATCAAGATTCCTCAAACCAGAATTATCAAAATCAAAACAGAGGATACAATCAGAGATTCAATAACAACAACAACAACAATAGGTAGTGGAACACTGGACCTAACAATGGAGGAGTTCCCCATAATTATCAAGCAGGTGAAGAAAGATCAAATACTGCTAATGATGCTGATTTAAATTTTATGACAAATTGGTGTAGGTTGCATGATACAGTAGCTCATTCTGAGGTCAATTGCCCAGAAATGGAGAAGATGGTGAAAATTACACAGGCTGATGCCCATCCTCAAGCAGGAAATTCTAATCAAGGCAATGGGTTGGCTAGCACTACCATGACTTATGAAACCATTGAAGAAAAGTATCAATTCCCTATGCAAGGGGATAATGAACTGGAAGAAGATGTCTATGATGCTCAAGCCTTCCAATCTAAGGGTGGTCACTTTTCGAGGAACCATAATAAAGGGCCATTCACTACATCTGCACTCCCTAACAACATGGTTCCACCAAATCAGAATGCAGATAACAATCCACCCCCACCAAAGGAACCTTCTGATACTCATAATAGAGGTAATCAACCTTCTTTTCCTAAGTACCAATTTGGGAATGATTCAAAGTTTGATTTTGTTGTAGAATTGCAAAGGCAGAAGACATCACTGTCTTTCTTTGATATCATGAAGTGGTGCCCAGCTCAAAGGGAGGTGGTATTAAAAGCTTTGGAAGAAACAAATCGCTTGAAAGGGAAAAGTAAAGTGACTCCCGCAAAGGAGATGAATGCTGCTATGTATAGAGGTAAGACCAGTACCCCACCTTTCTTGTTAAGCTTGAGAATCTTTGGAAAGAATCTACACAATTGCTTATTAGATTCTGGAGAATCAGGGAATGTCATGCCTTTTTCGATTTGTAAAAAGTTAGGATTGAGTCCTATTCCAACCAATAAAAAGGTGATTCAATTGGATAAAACCGAAGTTAATGTTGTAGGTGAATTGAAGAACATGCATGTGCAGGTTGGATCAGACCCAAGGATCCAGACCTATATAGATGTTCAAGTTGTTGACATCCCATAAACATATGGGATGATTTTAAGTCGAGAGCTAATGAAAAGCATAGGTGGATATTTGTCCTTGGACTTCTCACACATGTGGTTACCATGGAAAGGGGTTGCCACTCAGATAAGAATTGAAAGTGAACCTAGCCTCAAACACATGATTACAGAGTATGATACTCTAAATGAAGTAGCATTCTTTGAGACTGAGATGGGTGTTTACAAACAAGAGGAAGTCCTTACTTTCTCTGTAGTTAGTCCTGAGGATACACTATCTTTAGACAACACTGATTCGATGATTCACATCAACCAGCAAGTTCTAATAAGGAAACTGCAACAAGATAGGATGGTTTTAGGAACAAAAACTGATTTGAGTAATTTATTGCTTCCTAATTGGTGTAGAATACACTATCATAACCATTAGGAGTTGACATGTCAGTCATGCATAGATATTATAAGGCATGTAGATCTACCCAAGCAAGAATCTCAAGAGGTAATTGAGACTCCCATCAATGAGTTCTCTTTCCAATCTAAGGATGCAACTATTCTTACACGGGTTAGTCTTTCTCTAGAAGAAGTTTCTTTATCAGTAGGACAAACTCAGGTCTTAGGGTTTTCAGATCAAAAAGAGGAAGTGGAAGTATCTCAGTTTCATTTTAATACCCCTATTCTAGATGCTTTGCCAATACCAAGAGGGTTAATAGAAGATGAGTTAGATCCTGAATCAGCCCAAGAAATCACTCAAGAGGTAGTTGTTGAACAAATTAAGGAACTAGAAAAATTGTTAACTGAGCTTCTTCTCAATACAAATTCTAATAAACAACAAAAGTCCAAGCCACCACATGTCACAAGTGATAAAATCCCTGTAGTTTCTAAAAAGAAAGAGATCCTAGCAAAAGACTAGTTATGGACTCTTAAATTTGATGGTTCTAAATCTAAACAGGAAGTGGAGCAGGAATTGAACTAACTAACCCAAAAGGGAAAACTTATTTTGCTTCTTATAGATTGCAGTTTGATTGCACTAACAATGTGGTTGAATATGAGGCACTTGCAAGAGGACTTATGTTTGCTCATAAAAAGAAGGTAACTGCTCTTACAGTGATGGGAGACTCTGAGGTAATTGTGAAATAGGTACGTAGCCAATACACATGCCATAATAAAAGATTAGCTGCTTATAGGAATAGGGTCTGTAATTTAATAGAAGATTTTGATGCCTTTGGGATTAATCTTATTCCAAGGGAAGCAAATCAAATAGCAGATGCTCTTGCCATTGCATCAAGTACATTAGAGCCGATGCAGGATTCAAATCTAAAGAGGTTTTCTGTGGAGTTGATTTCGGTTCCTACAATTCCTAACAATGTTCGACACTTCCAGGTGTTTAATGATGATCAACACATTTTTGCCTTTTTGGAGAGTTCTGATGTATTTCAAGGATAGATAATTGATGATGTTGACACGGATCAAGGAGACTGGAATCCAAGAAGTGATAATACAGAAAGTGACAATCCAGAAGGGATAATGGATTTAAAGAGCAATAACATCCCAAAAGGGATGATAGCATTGGAGAGGATATTTGATTTAGATCCACGAGCTTATCAGAGAATGCCTACAAAGAGTGAGAGAGGCAAGCATGAATCCATTAATTTGACTCACTCAGGGGTAGAAAGGAATGTTCTTATAGGGAAGACTTGTCCTTAGGAAATAAAGGATGAGGTAACCAAAATTTTGAAGTGGAATATTGAAGCAATTGCTTGGAGCTACGATGATTTGAAAACTTTTGATACATCTATCATCACACATACAATTCCTCTTAAGCCAGAAGCCAAGCCGTTTTGCCAAAAGCAATGCCCAATCAATGCATTAATCGAGCCTCTGATCTAGAGAGAAGTACAGAAGCTTTTGGCTACAAGAATCATTTTTCCAATTAGACACTCTACTTGGGTGGCTAATCTAGTTCCTGTGAAGAAGAAGAATGGGGAAATCAGGTTATGTGTGGATTTCAAAAATTTAAACAAAGCCTCTGAGAAGGACAATTATCCATTACCTTCTCTTGATGAAGTATTGCAAAAGGTTAATGGATCTCAAATGATGTCTTTCTTGGATGGATATTCAGGATATAATCAAGTACTGGTAAGTCATGAGGATAGGATGAAGACTGCTTTCACTACAAAGTGGGGCACATCTGCCTATAGGAGGATGCCATTTGGTCTAATCAATGTTGGTGCTACTTTTCAAAGAGCGATGGATGTAGCATTTAAAGACCTGATAGGAAAGTGTATAATCATCTATGTTGATGATCTGACCATCTTCTCTAAGAGTAGAGAAGATCATGCTACTGATTTAGAGAAAGTACTAAAGAAATGTATCAGTTATGGTGTTTCTCTCAATCCAAAGAAATGTGTATTTGGAGTTTCTAAAGGGAAGCTCTTGGGTCACATTATATCAAAGGAGGGAATTTCCATAGATCCTGATCGAGTAGAAGCCATTTTGAAGTTGACAAGGCCAGGAAGTAAGAAGGAGATGAGATCTTTCTTTGGAAGGGTTAATTTTGTCAGGAAGTTTATAACAGGGTTTGCAGAAATTGTTAAACCACTTAATGAAATGATGAAGAAGGATGCAAAGATTGAATGGAACGAAGAGGCTAAATCTGAGGCACCTATTTTAACAAGCCTGGATTATATAAAACCCTTTTACATCTATTCTTTTGCTTCTGAACATTCATGTGCAGCAGTCTTAACACAGAGAAGAGAAGAGAATGAGGAGAGGCCTATTGCTTTTATGAGCTCTCTGTTTAAGAATGCAGAGGTAAGATATTCATCAATAGAAAAATAGGCTTTTGCATTGGTGTGAGCAATGAAGAAGATCAGACACTACATAATCCGAAGTCAAGTGATGGCTATAGTCCTAGATCCAACTGTAAAGTCCCTCCTGATGCAAAGTGAACTAGGAGAAAGAAGAGGGAAATGGATGGCCATTTTACAAGAATTTGACTTGGAGATTCACCCAATGAAGCTTGTAAGAGGTCAAGGTTTATCAAAGGGAATGGCTGAAGTGGATAGAAGTATAACTTGCCAACAGTACACTGTTCAGTCATTCACAAAAGATCCATGGCATACAGACTTAGTCTTTTTCCTCCTCAATAACAAGTGTCCAGAAGGGATTAATGCAACTCAAAGAAGATAACTAAGGACAAAAAGTGCCCATTATATGCTTAAAGGAGGATTAATCTACAAGAAGAATTTCCAAGGAATCTACTTGCATTGTCTGGATCAGCAAGAAGCTAAACATGCTATAAGTGAATTTCATGGTAGGCATGGAATAGGACATGGATCTGCTGATGCGTTGGCTCATCAGATTTTAAGGTCAGGTTACTATTGGCCTTATGTGTTTAGGGATGCACATCAACATTGCAGAACTTGTCATGTATGTCAAACTTCTGCATCAAGAGAAAGAAATCATGCGATGCCCCTACAACCAGTTTATGAGGTAAGGCCATTCGCCCAATGGACACTTGATTTTGTAGGAGTGATTAATCCAAATTCTTCTATAGGTCACAAATTCATCTTGACTGCGATAGATTATTGCACGTGCTAGACGGAGGCTTTGCCTTGCAAAAATAGCACCACGGAGGTGGTTATTAATTTTTTGACAGAGAACATCACAACCAGGTTTGGAGTTCCATTTGCGCTGGTATGTGATAACGGCCCTGCTTTTTCCTCTACTGAATTTATTTCATGGGCTTATGAGCATGAGATTGTGTTAAAACATTCTTCCAATTATTACCCTAAGGGGAATGGAGTGGCTGAGTCCACAAATAAGAATTTATTGGAAGTAATAAAAAAGTTGTTAGAAAGTAACCCTAGGGATTGGCATACCCAATTGAGATTTGCCTTATGGGCAGATTGAACCAGAATTAAAGCAGCCCTAGGGAATTCACCCTTTAAGTTAGTTTATGGCCAAGATCCAATCTTCCCCATACATTTACAAATACTTGTTCTGAAATTTATGCAGGAGTTTTATAATAGGGATGATAGGATTGAGGTTAGACTGCTTAACCTATTGAACATGGAAGAATAAAGAGATGTTGCTTTGCAACAATTCTCTAAACATCAGGTTGTTGTCAAGCATTGGTTTGACAAAAGAGCCAAAGTGAAAGCTTTCAGAATATCAGACCTTGTGCTATTATGGGATAAGGCTAGAGAAAGGAAGGGAGACCATCAGAAATTTGATAGACTTTGGTTAGGTCCCTACCAAATAGCTGAAATCTTAGGGGAAAATGCTTTTCGTTTGAGTACCCTAACAGGAGAGCCTGTTCCATTACCAGTTAATGGTCAGTTTCTCAAACACTATTTTGGTGCATAGAAAGTATGGTGTTTTCAAAAGGAATGTACTATATTGTATGATAGAGGTGGGAGTGGAAAATCCCATTCAAATAGTGATTAAGTTTTTGTTTTTAGTTTTTAGGTTTTAGTTATTGTTTTGCTTGTTTTGTTTGTTTTGTTTTGTTTTCTTTCTTTGTTTTGTTTGTTTGTTTTGTTTTGTCTTGTTTCGTTGGGGATTCTTATTTTGCTCATCTCAAGTTAGGGGGTTGTTATTCAAAGTATACTATTGGTACTAGGAGAAAAATTGGCTTAGGTATTCTCATTATAATCATTGAAAAGGATTTCATTCTAAAACTTATGTTTTATGATCATTCTAGTTTGGGTTGGAAAAGTTATTAAGGGTAGAAGATGTAAATGTGAATATCTCATGAATTGTGATCAAATATTTGTCACCAAATTAGAAAAACATCGGCATGAGTAAGTACCTATTTGTTTTAAAATGAATCTATCTTTGTTTCAAGTGAAAAATCAGATTCCAAAACTATTATGAAATCCATTGTAGTACTCAACCCACATTTTAGATTCATTGAATCTGAGTATTGAGAGATGCATAAAAGAATTTCCATCCATCAAAAAAAAAGAAGAGAAAGAAAGAAAGAAAAGCAAGCTCAATATCAAGTGGGTAACCAAGTATCTCTATGGGGGCTATGGACACCTGTCTGGTAGTAGAGAAATGCTTTGAGAGGACTAGAGGTATCTCTGTCGGGGCTATGGACGCCTATCTGGCAGCAGAGCAATACCCAGGATTTTACTGCACGATAGTTAAAGGACTCAACTTATGTAGCTTGAAACTTAGATATAGTTGTTTACAAGCAGAGAAAGTATCTACAAAGAATGATGAACAATATAAGCACACACTCAGATTCAGAAATAACACATGAGCACATAACATCTGAGATTCAAACTCAAGATTCTCCTATAAATATTTGATCTCCTTCAAGGTAAGGTGTTTATATGCCAAGTAGTTTTTGGGTGACTAAAATTTTCTTTGGGTATTTTGAAAATAGGTAAACCATTTTCCCAGCCGAGTCGCCATTTGTTATACCTTGCATAACCACCCCATCTTTTTCCTTGGTCAAAATGGGTCCCCCTTTGTGTTTTTTGTATTTAGTTGTTTTTGAAACAAAATTTGGAGTCTAGTTTTGCCAATACTTTGTTTTTCTTTAGTTTCTCTGTCAGAATCAAAACCAGAGATGAATCGGGTTTTGAAAGTTCTTTTGAGGCTTGTTTTGGTTCTATCCCGTCAGTCTTTTCTTTGCCTTTGTTTTTGGTCTTTGGTGGAAGCGGAGCCAAAGTGGGAATTGGGATGGTTGTTATCCGATCCCGCCTCTGCTACTTTTTTCTGTTTGTTTTGTCTTGGTTTTTGTGTTCTGTTTTATTAGGTTGGTCTTTTACTTAACTTTTTGTATTTTTTTTTAGTTGTCGAACGCAGAGTCGGAATGGGAATAAGGTTTGGAAATTTTATGAGTTTAAGATCCTATTTCCATTTTAGTTCTGCCCTCGCCAATTTTTGTCGTTGACTTTTTGACTGAAGTTGCACTGCAGACCAGTGTTCGTTCTCTTACAGTTCTGACTCCGCCTTTACTGCATTTTAATGCATTAATGGTGATTGCCGGTGTAGGTAGAAATTTACATATTTTCCTTTATTAAGGGTTAAAGCCGATGATTATTGTTATTATCACAAGTCTGAGAGCGCGAAGAGCAATAGCAGAGTTCGTTTGAGAAAATTGATTGAGATAGAGAAGGGATATTGTGTGTGAATCGATTCAAAAAGATAGCGTGGCTTTGTTTGTGTTTGAGGTAGGTCTTTTATTTTTGTTGTTCATTTGTTTTATCTGCAGTTGTGTTCGTTGTGTTTTGCTTTGTATCTGCATGTGTATTCAATCATTGTGTTCTAAAGCAATTCTATAATCATCGATGTGATTGAATGAGCAGGTTCTTGTTTTGGCTTGTTTTTTTTGCTTTAATCTTTGTTTTCTTGTTTTATCGTGTCATTTCTTTCTATTTTTGGGCATTGCCGCTTCCACATCTTAATCGCGATTACGTCGTGTTATTTTTGATTTGCAGTAGATTAGATTAGATTAAAAGTTTTTAATGGCATGAGTTAGATTAAGAATCTACAGTGAGGTAGATTAGAGATTTTATAGTGAGTTAGGGTAGATTAGATTTATTGTTTAAATTAGGGTTTCGTCGTTTGGTAGAATGGCAGTGTTTTAAACCCGTGCCCTAGTTTTATTAGGTTTGTTAAATTAGGGTTTCATTGGTCTCTGCAATTACTTTAAATGATTAAAAAAATGATATCTTAGAAGTTCCATTGATTCCCCATGGTCATATGAGTATGGTATTTTTAAAGCTCCTTGTCATTTTATAGCGACCTAGGTTTAAATCATGCAGTTATGTTGAAAATGAATAAATTTGATGATGTCATGATTAGCATAAGTGGAGGCGGGATTGGAATGGATTATGGACATAAGAGTTTTGTTTTATAAAAGTTATCAATTCCATTTCTATCTTGTTTCTGATTCCGAGTTTTAAAAAGGGTTTTTCTTGAAGTATATGATAACTGGCGAAGGCGAGATCAGAACTGATCTTGAACTTAAGAATTTTGTTGGCAAAGGTTATAAATTCCATTTTCATCTCGGGTCCAGCTCCGCATATAATGGAAAGTCTTTCTTCAAAGTAACGATGATCAAATCGAAGGCGGAGGCGGAATGGAAATAGAATATGAGAAAAAGTAAAATTCAAAGAAAACCAAATCTGACTTTTGTTCCGATCCCGGTTCCGGTAACCTTCCCGACTCTAACTCCGAGCCCATTTGTTATTAGGTGAAGTTCCTATATTGCTTTTTGCTCTGAGTCCACCAGTTTTGTAGAAGAGATTCTTTTGAGCTTCTGTCTGGTTCTGACTCCGATATATGTGTGACAGGTATGTTTTAAAAGTAGGTTTTATGATGATTTATCTAAAGGTCTAATTATAGGTTTTCTTGTAGGAGAAAGATGATGGAGGAGACTTGGTGATAGATTGGCTTGTAGAAGTTAAAGAAGAAATAAAAGCTGTAGGGAGAGAATTGGTCAAGGTAGAAATTATGAAAGAGTTTGCTGCAGTTGAGTTGGATCGCATCAAATTTGAAGATGACTAGATTGATGGGCCAGATATGGATATGCTACAACAAATCTTCACCAGTTATGATGAGTTCATAGTGAATCCAGCTTCACATGCATAAAAATCATGTATGCATGATGTTCTTTTTCCTTGCCTGTTGCATGCATGCAGCACTGACAGTCTTAAGGGTGCATGACTTCTTTTCTTCTATTTCTATCTTCTATTGTTGGATCAAACTGAATGCATAATGTAAGAACTCAAGATCAAAGTTGATCTGAGTTTCCAAGAAAGTTGATTGCTCCTAAAAAGGTGGAAAGCCTAAGATAGAAGTGAAGTTCGAACTTCTTTTGTATATCTATAAATACCAGATGGGTATCACATTGTAAGGGTTGGCTAATTGAGAATTGGATTGGCTTACCTAGTGCTAGGAGATAGAATTTTATAGAGTTTTGCAGAGATACATTGTACCAGATCTTTTTATAGTTAATAGAATTGCAAGTTTATGAAATATGGAGTTTGCATTGAATTGTGTTGTTTGATAAGGTTAATGAGTTATAATCCACTTGAATGCCAGTGATTGTGCTAAAGCATGATAGTTTCTTATGTGATGAAAGTCACTAGAAGAAACCAGGTTTAAATATTATCTTGTTAAATTGTCATTGAATTAAAGTTATTAAAGTCTGTTGATCTATAGTTTTGATGATGAATGAATGTGTGTTGTTTTGAAATCTTGGAAATACTTGTGATATGTGAATAGTGGAATTGAATTAAGCACCTAAGATGTATACGATGGTATAGTCATACTATGGGTTGTGTCATGCTATGGTTTTTGTGATCGGTTAAGAAAAAATTCATTGTTAAAAGTATATGTCTAGATATTAGATAAATTTAATTCATACTTACTGATTTACCCCTTGGATCTATCTTTTTCTTTTATTTAAAACCCATTGATTTACAGGAACTATTTCGATAAAGAGAGTCATAGCTTGAATCCTTTGTTACTAGCACAGGCCCCTTGAATATTACAGTTGCATGAACCAATTGAGTGACATCAAATAGTTGAGAACCAACTACCAGGACCTTGGGAGTTAGGCTACTACATGTTGTCTTTCTCTTTCAGGAGAAATAGAGTAGAAATATTCTGTTTTAATGTTGTTTGTGTCATTTTAACCATCAACATGAGGCTTCTCAAAGGAGTCAACCTGCATAAACTTCAAAAGCAACAACTAAGCTTAAAAAGGTTAAACTTGAACAACTCCCTTATACCTTGAGGTATAATCATCGTGGTCTTTTTATCACTGCTAGCAAGGTGGAGTCAAATTGGGAAGACATAACCGATACAAATCTGGGTTCGTTCCAGTATGAGGAGTTGTACTCTGAGACATTTGATGAGGAGGTGACAGGGAGAACTCAAAGGATTGTTGAGACTAGCTTGGCTCACATCACTATTTTTCCTCTATCAATCCAATCTCCTGAATTGCTAATGACAACATTTGGAGCTTATAATCTGGCCATTAGACAATGTGTGGATTCACAAGGCAACATTATCATAGATTTGACTCCCCAAATGTTCCAGTTTATGTTCAATGTCCCTAATCCAAAGAATCCTAGGCATCTCAATGAGGTGGAGGCGTTAAAGATATATAGCAATCATAAGGAAGCTAACATAGCTCATTTGAATAAGAAATGGTTGAGGATTGAGAAGAATTCCCTAATTAAGTTTCCAGATCAGCCTAAAAGGGTAGAGTTCTACAAAGAGATTGGGGACATAATAATGATGTTACCTAGGGTCTTTAGAAAAAGAGATGCTTTCCATTTTAAGGAATGGATGTTTCCATTCATTCGGACAAACTTGGACGACAGGAAATAGTTTGATTGGCCCATGATTATGTCAGAAAGCATACACAATTAGATGGTTAGAGTGAGGGAAACTAAGAGCTTCTTTATGACCTCTTATGTCATCTATGCAATAGCAAGGAGAGGCATTTTTCAATGGTTAAATAGGTTTGGAGTGTCGAGAGTAGCTCATGGACATAATAAAGTGTGGAACCATTATGACCAACTATCCTTAAAGAATTCTAAACTACATTATAGAAGATTTAATGATGCATTTCTATATGTTATCATTAATGAGCTCAATGGAGATGCAGGGTATAGATTGAGACAGGAGGCCATGGTGTTCATTACAAAGTGGAGGTGTTGGTATATCCAATACCCCAACTTTACTTATTCCAGGCTGGCTGGGTTTGATGGTCATCCTCACTTACTCCCTAGATGCTGCAGTAACAGGATGGTTTTGATGGAATTTGTTTACCTAACCTTGGGGGTAAATGCTAAATTTTCTATAAAGAATAAGCCCGATTGCCATAAGTTCCCCATGTAGTTAGGTGAATATAGCTACCCACACCTTGTGGGAGCTAAGGTTGTTTGAAACAAAGTGATACATTTGAAATTGGGCCTGTATACTGCTCAGAAACACTTTGGTCCAAGGAAGAAGATGAAAGCCTTGCTTTCTTCCATTTTTGATAGGCATATTAATCTATTAGAGGTCTTCTGGAGTGATCTCCAAGATGAATATGACCTGAGGAAGAGGAATTATGAAAGGTTTCCTATCCCACTTGTGGTGGAATTTAGGGTTAAATTGGACATTCCTGAAGCACTATCAGATGATGGGGTAGTGTTGGATCCTTCATATGAGGCACTAAATGTAGGTACTAAGAGTTTGGCCCCTATGGAATGGGATGCAGAGGAGACAATTGATATTAAACAAATAGCAAGACCAGTGTTGGATAGGAGTATCCAATGAGTTGTACTCAAAACCAAAGCTCTTGGGGGTCAAACTTCCAAGAAAGGGAGGGGGTACAAGAGAACAAAAAGGAAAATGCCTCCGAAAGAACCCTTGGAATTCTTCCCCCTTGACATAGAGGAATTTCAGCTTCAAGCTCCGGCCCAAGAATCGCTCGAGGTACATGAAGAAGAAGTTCCAACAAGAATAGTGCCCTCAACATCAGTTGTGGGTGAGGCATCTACCCAACTCCCTCCTACAAAGCAGAAAAATGGAGAAATGCCTAAGGATACTCTCCATGAAGAAGCTGAGACTTTAAAGGGAAAGGAAGTGGAGTTGGAAGTCCATGATATAGAAACAGACTCTGATGATACTTTATTAGATATGGTGATGTTAGAGGAAATGCCCATTGATGAAACTAAACATGTTTTGATAGAAGAAGATTGGTGGGAATTTTTTGAAGAAGCTACGAGGGCCTTAGATGCACAAAAACATACTAAATCTGTGGCAAAACAAAAGGAAAGATATGTAAAGTCACAAGCTGATGTAGTACTCCAGTAACGACAGCTGGAGGCCAAGAAAAAGGCTGATGAATTGATCAAACAACAACAACAAAAGGAACGTGAGCTCAAAGCAAAGGAGGAAAATGAAAAATTGGAGATTATACAAAAGATACATGAGATGGAAGAAGGAAATGCCAAACAAAGAAGAGAAAGAGAGGCCCTTGAGGCTAAATTCAAAATGGTTGAAGAGGCCTATAAGAAAAGGGAGGAAACAGAATGCCTACAAAAGGAAAAGGATGTTGAGGAGCTTGCTAAGCAACCACAAAAAGAGAAGGAAGCATCGAACATACTCAAGGTCTTGGAAGAGGAAAGAAATAAACTTCTTAAAGAGAAGAGGTTGGAGGAAGAGAGATTGAAAAAGGAACAAGAACATAAAAAGTTACAGGAGTAGGAAAGGGAAGGGGCTAAGAAGGCTGCACAAGTGAGTGAAGAAAAAGAACATCAAAATGTGCAAGAGGTTGATTCTCAACCTAAAGTTACTTTATTGCAGCCATTGTCTTCTACAACTATTTCCTCTTCCTCTACAATGATGGCTACTACTCCGAGTGCTCCTACCTGGTTGAAGCTTAATATTGAAAAGAAACAAATGGCTCCACCATAGCATCTTAACTGGGAAGAGATGATGAAGGAGATTGAAAAGCAGAGACCCAAGAAGAATGCCAAAATTATTCATTCCACAAGACTCACAGAGGTAGGGGAGATTATTGCAGAATGTGCAATTCTTGTAGTGGATAAGGATATGGGAGACATGCAGGTCACTGATTATCAATTGGGCACTGTAAATTTAAGGAAGCCTACAAGGAATCAATAGATGAATCTGATTGATGTTGTAGCTTCATCCACCAAGTCCAAGATGATGAAAGACAAATAGAGAAAGGATGAACTCAAGGCTCAATTGGACCAGCTACATAATTTTTTGAGGGATGTTTCCACTCCTAGGTCACAACAAGTTGCTGCTTTAGAAACTCCAGTTTTGCTCAGCAAAAGAGAGGTTGATGATCTAGTGCAAATGAAGAAAAAAGTTCGGATGATGGATAGGTGGACATATAGACTTAACTAGGAAGTGGGTGAGGTGTTAGTAGGTAGTTTTGAGATCCATAAGACACCATTGGAATTAATAGAAGAAATGAGTCACCATACTAAAACTTTGGAAAAGCAGGAGGAAGAATATAGGGGGTATGTCCAAAAAATAAAGGATATAAATAAATTTCCAAAGTCAACTCTTCTTGAGCAATCAATCCTTGAGGAAGACAATGTAGATTTCTTGGAAAAGGCCTCTAACATAATCCGGTTTAGATCTAATTTTATATACAAGCATAGGAATGAAATCCAATATGCTAGTAAGGATTTGAATGAGAAACTTGATGAACTAGAAGTTGTTGTAGCCATTCTAGTTAAAGCAGATATACCGGTTAAGGAGGGCATGTCTCTACAGAAATTAAAAGAGAAGTGGGACCGTAGGTTCGAAGAGGTTATGCAGAAAGATGGTGATAGAGAGGATATATTATTAAATAGATTAATGGATGTTAAGGAAGAAGTCAAATCTGTGAGAAAAGAGTTGACTAAACTAATAGACATGAAGGGGTTTGCCTCCGTAGAATTGAAGAGAATTAAATTTGAGGACAGCTGGATTGATGGACTAGATGTAGATATTCTTCAACAAGTCTTCTCCAGTTATGGTGAATACCTTCTGGAGAAAATTATGTAGGAGTGAGTTGGCAGTTTACTTTGGGCACATAACTCCCCCCCCCCCCACCTTTTTCTTTCTTTCCTATTTCACAGGGCAATCAACGTTGGAATTGGAGATCAACCAAACTAAGTTTTTGAGGAGGTTCCAATTCCTTGATTAGTGAATCTCAATTTTTATTGAGAGGAATTTGTGCTTAGTACACCTATATGTATTTTTGAACTCCATTTTGTAAAGGTCGGCTGATGAAAGTAGAATTAGCCACATGATGATATCAGATAGGAATTTTAGCTCTTAAGAAAAGATACCTTGTTTTAAGTTAAGTTGAATTTAGATATAGTTTTATACAGTGTTATGTTGGAATTAAGTTTCTTAGCTGAGGTTAATGAACCATAATCAGTCTATATGCTAGTGAGTTTTCTATACATAAATGTTTCTTATTTGATATGAATCGATAGAAGAAACTAGATTTCAAAGATTATTTCATTAAATTGTCTATGGATGGAATTGTTACATGTCTTTTGATCTATGTTATTGGAAATGAATAAAGAGTTTGTTCTTTTTAAATCTTAAGGTAGTGTGATGAATGATTGTGATGGTTAAATTAAGTACTGTAAATGTATGCAATAGTATGGATTGTTCTATAAATTGCATCATGTTATGGTTTTCTTGATCTATTAAAAGACCATTCGTTGTTGAAAACATATGTCTGGATGTTAGAGAATTTTATTCATGTTTTACTAATTTATGCCTTGATCTATCTTTTTTTTTTGTTTATTTAAAACCCTCTTCCATTAAGAATAGGTTGATGAATTCGTTGTTTCTTGCATTCCTTATCACCAGCAAAGGCCCCTTGAATATTATAGTTACGTGGACCGATTGAGTGACATCAGACAGTTGAGAACTAACTACCAGGACCTTGGGAGTTAGGCTACTATATGTCATCTTTCTTTTTCAGCAGAAATAGAGTAGAAATATTTTGTTTAACGTTGTTTTTTTCATTTTCACCATCAACACTAATATGTTCCTTAGCTATTCTATTAGGATTACCCACATGAAACTTGGAGTAGAAGCACTCTAGGTTTTTGGGCATGACATTGTAGTTTTTGAAGAGCAGAGGTGACTGGTTATTGGCCAAGAAAGCTATTAGTCAAGGTGGAGGTGGCTGTAGCTAGTGTTGGTTAACCCGTGCCTCAAGGTTTTGAATGGGTGAAAGATGAGACTCAATGCAAGTGGGTGTAGTGGAAGTTGACTTGAAATTTGAAGATGAAGAGGATGATGGTAGCTAGATGGGTGAAGATGATGATGCTCTTCCTTTCTTGGTCCTTCTTGACTAGGTAGGAGGCTCCAACTCCTGGAAATCTCCTTTTGATGTGGATCTAGTTTTCCTCCTAAATCTGTGAGGAGATATTGATGACAAAAACCACTCCAACTTTATGAATTTTTCCTCCTTCTAGCACCAATCTGTTGATGGTGTTTTTTGTACAACAACAAATCAGATAGAATATAATATCCTATCTCTCTTGAAAGGTAAATCTCTATCAACAAGCCTCAAGAGATAAACCCAAGGTCTCTAATGTCAGGTCTTGACAATGCAATAAAACAAGTCAGAGATAATGTTAAAATGTTGGTTTTCCACAAAGGGCCTCAAACACAAATGTTGGAGCTTCCTAAGTTCATCAGATGTGACAATATATTGATTCTTTCAAGTCCTAAAACTAACCCAAATGTTAAAAAAAGGAGCAAAATGGATAAAGGGTTGAGAGAGAAATCTGAATCCAACTCCTAGAATCAGCTATGAAAATAATAGAACATCCAAAGTGGACCAACCCCTCCAAACCAATTCCTGCTAAACCCAAATTAACCTGCAATATCACAAAAATAGTGCTATCTCCCAAGGCATTAATATTTTCATATTATAAATTATTCATACATCAACCGAAACACATTAGAATGAAGAAACGCTTCATAATTGAACTAAGCACATCAAATATAGGCCTAGGATAACTTTACACAGCTACCCACATTCAACAAGTAGCCAAAAGTATGGACCAAGGGTTGCTCAAACACTTCATATTTTCCACCAAGAACACAACTGAAACATAAATATTTCTAAGATTATCTAAAGAGTAACTTACTTAAATCAAACTTTCAAAATATGAAATACAAGAATCACAAGAACCATGCATAGATGAATAACATAATGAAGAACAAAAAATAACAATGTCTTCTCTTGTATTTTCTTCACCAAAATTTGCAACAATCCCAGTTTTCCTAGTATCTCAAAATATTACAAAGCTTTATAATGCCTTCACTAAAGTTCTAACACTTTCTTCAATTGTCTAACCTTAAAAAAATTAGGGGGGAACCCCCATTTATAGCAATACATTTAGGGTGGCCCTGAATTGGGGTTTTACAAGTTAGGTTGGCCAAGTAGGTTGGTCAGGAAATTCCCTCAAAAATTTTGAACTCAAAATTACATTAAAATAATGGAGGTTGGCCTCCAAAGTCAACTTTTAGCATTAAATGCCTCCTAGGTATGAAATCTAAGATGCAACCGCCCTGTATCCTCATGTTATATCAGCATTAATGGCACATTTCTCTAGGAAATAAAACTAGGTCGCCCTTTCCTTTTCCACCTACCCCATCCTTTCTAGAAATTTATTTTATTTTTGCAAGTACTGGGTCTAAGTTAGCCTAGTTTGGAGTCAATATTACATTAATTCGAGCCCTGGATGAATTTGACTCTACTTCATATTTGGCCAAAACCTTATCCTATTCAACACACAAGCCCTGATATCTATCCAAATAGGAGATGTAAATTCTAGTGCCCTCCAATTGATCTTTAATTGATGGGTTCTCTTCACTTGGAAAATACACTTCATTCCACCATTGTTGCAACTATTCCACATTCAAGTCCTTCTATCTGAATTTCCTCCTTCTTGTAGCTGTTTCCAAAAAGGCAATGCATCCATCGAAGACCTCTTTTACCTTGACTTGAGCCTTGGATAATTTCTTGGGTACCTTCATTCTAAGTTCATTCTTGAAACATAAAGCTTCAATCCAATCCACAATTCAATGAGTATCCTAGAGGGCAATGACACCCTTTTTAACCAGAGTCTCTATTGGGATTGCAAGGATTCCTTCAAATTCTTTCACAACTATATCGTCAAGCGGATGTTTGCAATCATCGAGGAAATAAGTGATGTCTTTGGAGAGGAAGGATGACCTCTCATAAAATGGAAGCACCTTTTCAATCATCTCATCTCCTCTGTCATTGGCATTTTATAACCAATCCTATGTATCCTTTGCCTGAGATTTTAATTTTTATATCTCTGAAACTACCTCCTTGGACAATAAACCTTCTAAGAATGCGGAACTCTCAGTGCTTTGAGTTTGTAGAGGCTTGATTAGGTGCTGGATATACCTATGAACTTCCCTCGGTTGCTTCTATAGTTCCTCCTTTTCTATAGTCTCCTTGTCAAGTCTTCTTAGAATTGCTTAAGAGGACTCCTGGAAGTCTTCATTTTGTTCCTTTGTGGTCAAACCCAAATTAATAGTCTGCACCTTATAATCTGTGGGTCTTACTTCATCTTTATATTTTTTCTCGAGGGGGATAGAAACATGGATAATTCTGTTATTAAATTCATCCCTCGCAAACTTGGAGAGAGTTTTGGCTCTTTTCCTCTCCTTTGGCTATGCCCACTTTTCTAACAGCTTGTCCCAGCTTGGAGTCTCATCCTCTACAATTATAGAATTTTATTTCAACGTCTTTTCTAGCCAATTTGGGGCAGTGGGCTACTTTGTTCATGTATTCTTCTTAGGGGTGTTTTGTTAAGACTGAACGTGAGTGGGAATCTCATCAACAACCTCTATATTCTCGTCATCCTTTCGTTGGTCCTACTGTTCTCTTTCTTCATCACCCTTATCTTTAGGCTCCTCCTCAGAATATGATATGTGTTCATAAATTGGAGGCTGAGAAGGAATTTCCATAGTGACCTCAGAGGTGGTTTCTGAAGGGAAAAAGACAACATGGATCTAATGACCCAATAGGCGTGGAATACTTTCCCTTAACACTAATACAATAGAGGAGAAGAGCATAAATAGGTTCTAATAGCTTCTAAAACTACTTGAGATGAATACAACCAGTAAAATAGATAACATAATTAAGCATTCATAGATTGACTCAAGATATACGGTAAAAAACCTTTTCAGGTAAAAAACCCACCACACAGAGTCAAGACAATTGTATTCCAGTAATAAAACAATTACATACAATGTTCAGTATTCTCTCACCAGCTCACAACAATCCTTCTAGTTTTGTCTCACTATTACAATGTTATTTCTAACATACAGTTTGAATACTTGACATATGCAATATTGTACTCGACTTACTAAGTCATACATTGCATTCAATGTCATCAACCAATCGCCGACCATAAGGTTCATGAATCTCTCATCCAATCACGCAACCGATCTGCCCATGTTGATCTCCCTACATCGAGCCACCCAGGAATTAACTTCTTTACCCAATTCGGGTCCTATCTGCCAACCTAAGTCAGCCTGCAATTAACTATTGTTACTTCTTTGGCCTTTAGCCAATGATCACCCTGACACTGAGCCACATGTTCGCATCCCATTTGTCTACCACTTCTGTCACCAAGTCCAACTCGGTCAAATTTGACCTTGAGCTCGTCCGAGCTCTTCAAGACTCTACCGCACTACCACTGCCCTATTGGCATTGCCTCGCAGTATGGCGGTGAGCTCAACTAAGCTCACCTCGCCATCTACCACTCTACCTTTGAGCTCATTGGACCCCTCTGCAATATGGCGGTGAGCTCATTCGAGCTCACCGAAAACTTCACCAAGCTCTATCACTCCTTCTCCATGCTACTGTAGCACTATCGAGTTCACCTCATAGTATGGTGGTGACCGCCTGTCCTAATAGTTGACGGTCTTCTCAGCTCCATCGCACTACCGTAGCACTGTCAAGGTCTAACCGTGGTATGGTGGTAGCCATCTTGGCAGACTGCTGGCGGTCTTACCACGCTACCATGGAGGCCACTAGGCCACCCTGTGGTAGGGCGGTAACTACCAAGACCACCATTGGCAGTCTCGCCACGAACACCGCGGTGAGAGGACCCACCGCCTATAGTATGGCGGTAACTACTGAGCCAGGCCGCTGGCGGTCTTACCGCACGTAGTAAGGCAGTAATTGCCAGGTTTGTCACTATGGTACCACCAGAGCCAGACATAGCTGCCGCAATAAAGTGGTAAAGGCAGAAATGAAGTCTTTTTCACCAAGTCCATGATGTCAAAGGCTCAAAACTAGAAGTTGAGACACAAATTTCTCAACAAGCTTCCACTTGGCGAAGACTTCCAGCTCCCTCAAGACATCAAAAATCATTGTTTATCATGGGTCCCAAGGCCCATCAATTTTGTGCACCATCAAAAATTTTTTGTCCTCACCAGCTTTTTCAAAGCATCTGCAACATTCCTCAAGGTATTGACTTTTTCCAGACAGACCCTTCCATCTTCCACCATGTCCCTCACGAAATGATACTGCACATCAATGTGCTTAGTCCTCACATGGAAAGTCAGATTCTTTGCCAAACAAATGGCACTCTGACTATCACAGAAAATTGTGATCTACCTTGCATTAAAACCAATGTCTGAACACAAACACCTCAACCAAATTGCTTCCTTACAGGCATGAGTTGCAGCCATGTACTCTACCTTTGTCATGGATAAAGCAACTATGGCCTATCGCTTGGTCATCCAACTGATTGCTCCACCATTAAGCATGAACGTATATCCACTGGTGGATCGCCTACTGTCAATGTCCCCTGTCAAATAGGAATCAACCTATCCCTAAATTCTGAGAGTCCTTTGTGATGCAACCAAACTACCATGGTAACACAGAGCATAATCTGATGTCACTTTCAAATACCTAAATACTCTCTTCACAACATGCCAATGTGATCTTCCCTGATTTTCCATAAATCAGCTTAAAACTCCCATTACATGGGCAATGTCTGGTCTTGTACAGACCATAGCATACATCAAACTTCCAACAACACTTGCATATGGCACACTGGTCATGTCCGCCATCTCAATAGCAGACTTTGGATAGTCTTCAACATATAGCTTTGTTTCCTACATAAATGGAACAACTAACTGCTTGCAATCGTTCATACCAAACCTCTCCAGAACTGTATTCACATACTTACTCTGGCTGACCCAAAGATTTTTGCTTGTTCTATCCCTAGTTATCTCCATTCCAAGAATGTACCTTTCTACACCAAGATCTTTCATTTCGAACTTTGTAGACAACTGAGATTTAAGATTAGAAATCATAGTCTTGCTATTTCCTATGAATAACATATCATCCATGTACAATGTAATAACAAGCACACGATCATTTTCAGATTTATAATAAACACAATGATAAGATTTTGATCTTACAAATCCCATAGACAACACAAATGTGTCAAATTTTTGGTACCACACTCTAGGAGATTGCTTCAAACCATACAGAGATTTATTTAACTTACAGACCAGATTTTGTTTACCTTTCACAACGAAATGCTCAGGATGGGACATATAGATCTGTTCTTCCATCTCACCATGGAGAAATGTTGTCTTTACATCCATCTGTTCAATTTCAAAATTATACACAGTTGCCAATGACAACATAAATCTGATAGATGTTAGCTTTGCTATAGGGGAAAAAATCTCTCCATAGTCAATTCCCTTAATCTGGGAAAATCCCTTTGCAACCAACCTTGCCTTATACTTCTCAAGACTGCCATCAAGGCCTATTTTATTTTTGAATATCCACTTATAGACAATAGAATTTCGCCCCTTAGGCAGTGGTACCAAATCCTAGGTTTCATTCTTCTTCAATGAATCCATCTCTTCATTCATGGCTTCCAACCAAGAATTTGAATCAGACATGCTAATTACTTCTTTTATAGTCCTAAGCTCATCAGTGCTAGTAATTAAGGCATAGGCATAGTTTGAATCTAACAAAGAGAAACCATACCTTTTAGGTTGCCATTTTTCTCATTTAGATCTCCTTACAGGCTAAGGTTGTGGTTCTTCATCATCAGAACTTTGAGAGCTGCTTAAACTCTCCTTAGTCTTAGGTACACCATGCAGCTCTTCCCTTTTTGGAGTTTGGGGAATCTCAACTTCATCCTTCTTCTTGTCACTCTGATCTATCTCAAGTTATTGATCACTTACTGAAGGTTTCAACTCAATAAATATCATGCTTATGTTGTACAAAACCTTCTCAGTAACATGGTTCCAAAGCTTGTATCCTTTCACACCAACTCCATAGCCAATGAGAATACATTTGATAGCCTTGTTATCCAATTTAGATCTCTTTTCATTTGGCGCATAAACATATGCCTCATAGCCAAACACATAGACATGTCTCAGAGAGGGCTTCTTACCAGACCATGCTTCCAAAGGTATCTTATCAACAAGAGCAAAGCAAGGAGATCGGTTTAGTAGATAACATGTTGTAGCCACAACCTCAGCCCAGAACTTCTACTCCAGACCAGCACTACTCAACATACTCCTTGCCTATTCCATCAACGTTCTATTCAACCTTTTAGGAACTCCATTATACTATGGAGTGTAAGGCATTGTCTTATGCCTTTTAATTCCATGAGCAGTGCAATACCTTTCAAAATCTATAGAACAAAATTCACCGCCAATGTCTGTCCTCAAACATTTAATTTTCCTTCCAGTCTGATTCTCTACCAAATATTTGAATTCTTTAAACCAATTGAACACTTCTTATTTACTTTTAAAAAAGTATACAAATGCCCTTCTCGAACAATCATCAATAAAAGAAACATAATATCTAGACTTTGATAATGAAGGAACATTAACTATACCAAACATATGTGAATGAACATAATCCAATATACCAGAATATTTATGAGGACTAGAATAAAATGAAACATGGTGTTGTTTTCCATAGATACAATGTCCGTAAAAATTAAACTCAAGGTTACAATCATCAAGCCCTTCTACAAGATTTTTATTCTTCAAGGTTTTTAAATGTTTCTCACCTATGTGACCAAGTCTATGATGCCATACCATAGTTTTCTCAGCTGGGAGTTTTACCTCCAAAGCATTTATAGACAAAGAAGTGTCTTCATGTTTCTCCACAAGAGCAACATTACTTGACTTTACAGAGGCACGGTTACATTGAATAGGGCATGCATCCAACTTGTATAGAGTGCCAGTACGAACACCCTTAGCCAACACCATTGTACCTCTAGCCATTTTACATCCCTTACTGGAGAAAGAAACTTCTACACCAGCATCATTTAACTTACTGATAGAAAGAAGATTTCAAGCCAGACTTGGTATGTGAAGTACGCCACCAATACCTTTGACTCTCCCATCAAGAAATTGAATTCTGACTCTTCCTCTGCCAACTATCTCCAACGTTGAATCACTTTCCAAGTACACCTTTCCACCATCATACTTCTCATATTTAGAGAACCATTCTCTATTGGATGTCATGTGAATGGACGCACCTGAGTCAACCAGCCAGACATCATGTGATGCCTGAGTTGTCAAGGTTGCTGCAATGAAGGCATCTACATCACTTTGAGAAGATTCATTGTCAAAGACATTCTTCTTCTTCTTCTCCTTGCAGACCTTCCGGATATGACTAGGGTGCCCACAGTTCCAGCATCTCACCATGAACTTTTTACTAGGATACGTTGATCTCCCTATAGATTTGGATTTTGACTTCTTATCTTTCTTCTTTCCTTTCTCCTTTGGTCTACCTCAAACATCAAGAGTCTATTTGGCCATCTCAGAAGACTTCCTTTGTATTTCTTCAGACAAGAGCAAAGAAACCACATCATCCATCTTGAATGCAGTGGTTGTGCTTCCAATAGCCATCACCAGATGATCCCAACTGTCAGGTAATGAACACAATAGGAGCATTCAATGATCCTCCTCCTCAGTCTTTACACCTACAGATGCTAGCTGAGTGACACTCATGTTAAATGAGTTCAGATGGTCTACAATAGATTTACCTTCATCCATTTTCAAGTAGTACAACTTCTTCCTTAGGAATAACTTGTTTACCAGAGACTTTCCCCGATAAATATCACCAAGCTTCTTCCACAATAAAGTTGCAGACTACTCCTCATGGACGTTCAAGAGTACAGAATCAGCCAGAATCAATCTTATCAGACCTCTTGCTTTCTTATCAGCAAGATCCCAAGCCTCTTGCATCATACTTTATGGCTTAGTTCCAGACACAGCTAACCAGAGGTCTCTATCCCCCAACAAGTCTTCAATTTTGAGTTTTCATAACTCAAAGTTGCTGCCATTAAACTTTTCAATATCTACTCTACCTGATGTACTCACCATCTCAAACATAAACAAGTTTTAACAATGCAAGAATCCTACTGAAATAGTATTAGCACAAAAAACTGAGCTTTCTCTCAAGAATAACACGACGGGCCAGGCTCTGATACCACTTGAAGGGAAAAAGATAACATGGATCTAATGACCCAATAGTGTGGAATAATTTCCCTTAACACTAATACAATAGAGGAGAAGAGCACAAACAGGTTCTAATATCTTCTAAACTACTTGAGATGAATACAACTAGTAAAATAGATAACAAAATTAAGCATTCATAGATTGACACAACATATATGTGGGAAAACCTTTTCAGGTAAAAAACCCACCACACAAAGTCAAGATAATTGTATTCCAATAATAAAACAATTACATACAATGTTCAATCTTCTCTGATCAACTCACAACAATCCTTCTAGTTCTATCTCACTGTTACAATGTTATTTCTAACAAATAGTTCAAATACTTGACATATGCAATATTGTACTTGACTTACTAGGTCATACGTTGCATTCAATGTCATCAACCAATCGCCTACCATAAGGTTCATGAATCTCTCATCCAATCATGCAACCGATCTGCCCATGTTGATCTCCCTGCATCAAGCCACCTAGGCATTAACTTCTTTACCCAAATCGGGTCCTGTCTGCCAGCCTAAGTCAACCTACAATTAACTATTGTTACTTCTTTGGCCTTTAGCCAATGATCTTCCTGACACTAAGCCACATGTCCACATCCCATTTGTCTATCGCTTTTGTCACCGAGTCCAACTCGGTCAAATCTGACCCTGAGCTCATCTGAGCTCTTCAAGACTCTATCGCGCTACCACTGCCCTATTGGCATTGCCTCCCAGTATGGCGGTGAGCTCAACTGAGCTCACCTTGCCATCTATCGCTCTACCACCAAGCTTGTTCGACCCATCCATGGTATGGCGGTGATCTCATCCAAGCTCACCAATGACTTCACCGAGCTCTATCACTCCTTCCTTGTGCTACCATAGCATTGTTGAGTTTGCCTCGCTGTATGGTAGAGACCATCCGTCCTAATAGCTGATGGTCTTCTCAGCTCCACCGTGCTACCGCAGTGCTATCAAGGTCTAACCATAGTATGGCGATAGCCATCTTGGCAGAAAATTGGTAGTCTTACTGCACTGCTGCAGAGGCCGCCAGGCCACCACGTGGTAGGGCGGTAATCGCCAAGACCACCATTGTTGGTCTCACCACGAACACCATAGTGAGAGGACCCACTGCCTGCGGTATGGTGGTAACCGTTGAGCTAGGCCGCTGGCAGTCTTACCGCGCTACCACAGTAAGTGAACTCACCATGCGTGGTAAGGCAGTAACTACCAGGTCTATCATTGTGGTACCACCAAAGCCAAACATAACCATCGCGGTAAAGCGGTAAAGGAATAAATGAAGCATTTTTTGCCAAGTCCAAGATGTCAAAGGCTCAAAACTGGAAGTTGAGACACAAATTTATCAATAGTTTCTTTGCTCGTTTCCTTCTTCTCCCCCAATTCCTTGTCCAAATCACTCAATTTCCCAGCTCTAGGTGTAGATACCTATTCACTCTGAGTTTCTTCATCAGGATCGCCAAATAGTTTCTCTTCTCTTCCTGGTTTCTCATGTTCTTTTGGAGCTTACCCTTCTTGTTCATTCTGTATTGGGGATAAAGAAGATGAATTGTCCTTTGTAACTATCTTTTTTGCTTCCTTTTTCAGGATTCTCAGTGGGAGACTCTTCAACATGCAACTTCTTGATCCCAACTCTTGATTCTCCTATAGGGGATACATTTTTCTTTGGTGAATTCCTTCTTACATACACCTATTGTTTCTCCCTAGAGCTCTCAATCTCAACAACCTTGGAAGGGGTAGTTGAGGCCTTAGTAGTATTCATTTCCTTATCTAGCCTCTACCTCCCAGTCACTAGCTTCCTCCTCTTGGTAGGTGGAGGATTTTTCTACCCTTATACGATAGCTTCCTTAGAAGTCCTCTTTTCCTTTGATGGGGATTGTTTCTTAGCTTTCTTTGCTTTCCCCTAACTTCTAGTCTTCCTTTTTAGTGTTATGGGCTTGTGTTCTTCTTGTTCACCCTCATGAGAAAGCTCCGCAATATCATCCTTTGCAGCCTCAATGTCATCCTCAAAATGGGATTCAAGGTTTCCCATAAGATCATAGGTGAATTGATCACCATCCGCTTGTAACTTTGCAATTTTGTGCTTGACCCTCATTCTGGAATATCTCTTCAGTAGTTTAGTTAGTTGGTCAAGATATACCACTTCCTCCTCTGACCAATTCACTAATGGAAGGTGTTGATTTCTATATGGCTCATAGTAATGGTACTCTATTAGATCCCCTTCATCCCCATCAAATTGATCTAGCACTTGATCCACCTTGTAGAGCCTGATAATTTTTAAGGGCAATCTAGAGTACCTTCTCTTCAGTACCTTGAATTCATCTCTATCGTTTTCCCAATAATCTTCTATGTGGTTTTTGTGTCTATATTCTCTACTAGCCTACTTTTGTTCTTTCCCATGGGGATCAAAATTGCTCATGTTAGTGTGTGAATACAACTCATATTTTGCCATCTCCTTCTCCAAGTATTGTGCATTTTAGAGACTGGGGCAGGTTTCAAGGGTGTCAATCCTTAATGGGAATTCATCTGTAAGCCCCTTCCTATGCATGTCCTGTAGCATGATCTCAAATTCCACCATTTGTCTTCTTAATCCCAACATAATGAGTTTATTAGTAGGATACCTTGGCAATCTGACTAGGACTACAGGAGATCCTTGTATTCTAATGTAAGACAACCTCTAGAATTGTATGAACCTTTGTTCATACCTTCTGATTAGCTCCATTTCCTATGTGGAAATTCTTACATGGAGAGCACCATATAGAAATCTGGGAATATACATGAAAAAGGCATCATTTCCCCTCCTATAATTTGATGTGTTGTATTGGAGTTGAGTGTAAACATCCCATATTCTATCCTTCCCTGGAGTCTATCTGCAACTTAGGCCTCTATACTTAAATTTACTTGCCAACATGTAGACAAGGTAAGATGCCATTTTGAATACATGAGTATCTTGGACACTTCTGAGTTGTTTGTCCAAATTTTCACTCAAGATTCCTTCCCAATGGTAATGTTTTCCTCCCACAATATGAGTAATTGGATAGGACATCCAAGTCCTAAAAGTGAATCCCTCCTCCAGTCCCATTACCCTTCCTAGGAGCGTGATGATATCATGATACTCCATCTTGAAATCACTTTTATGTAACTACTTCAGGAGTTTGAAATAGTGTGGCTTTGGGTTGGATATCCATGAACTATTCATCATGTCTAAAGCTCTGGAGACATCCTTGGCATAGAACTCTTCTACTTATGGGATTTTGATCTTTTTAATAAGATTGGGATGGGAGGTAATTTTAAAGGCTTCAACAATTGATTCTTTGGTCAAGTTATCCATAACCCTTCCTTGCGGGCCCACTATTATTATCTTGTCAACATCATAGTGTTTTTCACATTCTAATACTGGCTCTGGGCACAACAATGTAGGTGAAAACCTTGCTGCCTAAGCGAAGCCTATATGTGTTATGACTTGTGCCAATGGTGTGGTCGCATTACCAAACATTCTCTGTTGGAAGTCATCGTAATCAACATGTCCCATATTGGTGTCAACTATCTTCGACCACACAGAGGTGATTCTTGATTCTAGCCATATTCATTTGTAGTCATACTGCATGCTATCTATCCTTCTTTAGCCTTCCTCTTGTACATGTGGAGCCTTTGATTTGGAAGTCTTGTCGGGACTTAGTTCTTCTTGCATCTGTCAGAAGACATAATAATTACTATGATGCCAACCATGAATAAGATCATTATTAAGCAAATAGATAAAAGCTTTATTATCATAAAATTACCCTTCATTAATTTTAGGAATCCAATATGATTGTTCATGAATAGATGCATTTTAGGATTTTGGGGCAGTGAGGGATTTCAAAAAATCTGGTGTAGGGTGGATTTTCTAAAGGAACAAGGGTCAAGAATTTCTTGGATAGACAGATTTTCTGTAGGATGCGAAGTTTTGGGAATTCTAGATCTAGTGCAATCTCCTAAAAATCATCATTGCATATGAGAATTTCAAGTTTCCAACTTTCCCTTAATGCCTACTTGATCGGGACCTTATTTGAAGTTTTGATCCACACTTTCAATTTTTTAGGATTGCGGAGGTTCGAGATGGGTTTTGGGGAAAATATGAAGGGACTCGGATTCTATGAAGGAATAAGCCTAAAAAATTCCAAGCTAAGGCATAATTTCTAAAGGAATTGCAATTACATACATCTCATGCTAACTCTCATTCTTTCATACCTAACAATCACTTCACTTCGAGTGAGTGACATTTCCCCCAACCTTGGTTATCTGTCTCGTGATGTCTTCAGGACTCCCATACCCCAACGGATTTGGAAAATCTGGAGGAGAGCAAAATTCCAAAAGGAAAATCCTTTGGAAAATCAACAGTATGGTGGAATCCCTAGAGAAGAACCTATTTTCAAATTATCATCATTAAGTTATTAACTTTGGTTACCTTCCATCCAATGTGGGATCTCAACTTGAATGTGGAGGAGCTAAGTTAAGACCTCGAGAGTTAAGGGGTTGAGTGGATTTGGGAGATCCTTGAGGCCTTAGAATCTTCTAAGGATTAACCCTCATAAATTTTGAGGTTCCTTGGATTCTCTAAGATGAGCCAAACCTTTGGGTTTTATCTTGACCTTTTCTCCCATGCAAAACCTAAATAAATTCTTTGTCACTCCTTTGGCCTCAGAGCTTTGATTTAATGTGGATTTCCTTATGAACTCATGTTTTCCACCCATGAATCAAAACCATCCACCTTACTCAATAATATGAATCCCAAGTCTACATCCAAGAACCCTTGTTTCCCTTAGTTTACCTCAAAATCAAATAGACTCAGACAAGTGACCTAGGGCACGAGCAAGGAAAATTCTTGTCAACAAATTTTCATATGATTACTCTCAGTTTATCGATCTAGGCTAAAAACTAAGCAGGATTCCAACATATCATCCTCCCTCCAAAACCACCTCTCACAGGAGAAAAAACCCTAGCGAACAACAAAGCAACAGGAAAAATGGGAAACCCTTATGTGCACGACACCCATCGAACCCCAAAATAACTAGCAAGCGACCTCGATTCCCCCCATAAGAAATATTGAAATGCTTACAACCAAAGGAAAGATATTATTTTAGAAAAAAATAGTCCATTAAAGCCAGCCAAATCATGGGAATCATCACCAAATCGCTACATGGAGCCAAGTTGGATTAAGAAATTGTAAAATGAAGAGAAAAACCCTACCTTCATTGCACGTAAACTAGGAATAAGCAACAAGTTCCCCACTCAAATGTGAATCAAAATTTTTCAAGGAGTTCATAATCTCCTGACACAATTGTTGATCGATGAGGAGGAGTGATTTTTTAAGGCACAATACTCGAATGAACCCTAAATAATCAACTGAGGTCATATTAACTTCCCCAATGACCCCTCATAAATGTAGGGTACAACACCAGAGGATTCAGTGAAATGGCCCAAGGACGAACTTAGGAATTCAGGCATGGATAGATTCTCTCAAGAATTCAATCTTTGAAATTCTAGGTCACCCTGGATTTCCCAAGATGACCCATCACTCAAGGAATCCAAGACAGGGTGAAATCCCTGAAGGCCTCTTGTACTTAGCCAATTTCACCTACAAGTTAAGCCCTAAGCGAGGGCAAGATATCCTTGTGATACCTCGAGGTCAAAGAGTTGAAAACAAGGCACCCTTAGTGTAGATAAATTATTAATTCCTCCAAGTGAAGCAAATGCCAAAATTCAGAGGAATCTATCCTTTAAGGGGAGAAGGTGAAACCTACAACAAAGAGGGAGATAAAAGCGGGTGAAAAGAGGGTCCCTACCTCTAGTGGGGTGTTTGTGCAAAATTTTACAACACTATTGTAGCTTTCTTAGGTGCCATTGATACATTTGGGGGTGTTCTCTTTTTTAAAGGTTATGCTTCATCAATTCATCTCTACAAAAATTGTATCATTTTTAGGTGCCTTTAATTACTTTTGGGGTATTCTCTTTTTTAGGTGCCTTTGATTAATTTTGGGGTGTTATCTTTTTAATAGGTTCTACTGCATCAATTCAATCATCCAACTATTGTAGCTTTCTTAGGTTCCATTGATACATTTTGGGCTGTTCTATTTTTTATAGGTTATGCTTCATCAATTCAACTCTACAATAATTGTATCAGTTTTAGGTGCCTTTGATTACTTTGGGGTGTTCTCTTTTTTAGGTTCCTTTGATTAATTTGGGGGTGTTATATTTTTAGTAGGTTCTACTACATCAATTCAATCATGCAACTATCATAGCTTTCTTAGGTTCCATTGATACATTTGGGGGTGTTCTCTTTTTTATAGGTTATGCTTCATCAATTCAGCCCTACAACAATTGTATCATCATTAGGTTCCTTTGATTACTTTGTGGGTGTTCTCTTTTTTAGGTACTTTTGATTAATTTGAGGGTGTTATCTTTTTAATAGGTTCTGCTACATCAATTCAATCATGCAACAATTATAGCTTTTTTAGGTTCCATTGATACATTTGGGGGTGTTCTCTTTTTTATAGGTTATGCTTCATCACTTTAGCCTTGCAACAATTATATCATTTTTAGGTGCCTTTGATTAATTGCAAGGGTGTTCTCATTTGCATAGGTTATGCTTCATAAATTCAGCCTTGCAACTATTATAGCTTACATAGGTTCCATTGATTAATTTATATGTTTTCACTTTTGCATCAATTCAGTCTTGCAACTCTTGTGTGTTCATCAAACAATGATTGTTATTCTTATGTACAATCATGTTTAATGCACATCCCTTTCACATTGTCTATCTATATATGTATTTGAATCACTTAGGGGACTTGGTTTTGTGAAGGATTTCAATGGTTCCCTACGCAACACTTCACAATTCAAATGGAATTGTGGACAAGTGTAACATAGGTTGCCATCAGAAGAGCATTCATAAAATCAAGTCTCCCTTAAATTCATTACTGAATGCAACAATAGCCATGACTCTATAGGGGAGAGGAGCTGAAACGTGCGCATCAAATTTTCTACGATCTACATTAACAAAAAAAAATATTTATATGACTAAATTGAAGAACAACGAAACATATTTCTATAGCATATAGATACATATTTATGTGACTAAATTGATGAAGCAGAACCAGTGAAAAAGAGAACCTATGTGTATGTGATATGTATATGTATATGTATATGCATATGTATATGTGTGTATATATATGTATACATATACATATATGTATATATAATTTCTTACATCCATTATTTTTCTTACCAAGAATATATTTATGTCTCTATTATTTAGCTGATTGAATTGATGAAGTAGAACCTATGTGTATGTGTAATTTATATGTATATGTGTATGTGTGTGTTTATATATATGTATATGTATATGTATGTGTATATGTATATGTATATGTACATATATATACATGTATATATATATACATGTATACATATACATATACATATATGTATATGTATGTGCATATGTATATAAAATTTCTTACATGTAGAATCTATGAAAAAGAGAACCCCAAATTTGTCTATGGCAACGAAACAATCAACCATATTATTTGTTACTGAAATGAAAATTTGCAGCATTGCTTACATAAATTCATTTGCATTCATATGAAAAAGAGAACACCACCAAATTTATCTATGGCACAAAAACAACAAACAATTTTATGTATATATATATGCATGTGTATGTGTATACATATGTATATGTATATGTATAGACATGTATATATATGTATACATATACATATATGTATATGTATGTGCATATGTATATAGAATTTCTTACATGCAAAACCTATGAAAAAGAGAACAATCTAAAATTTATCACTAACATCAAAACAACCAAAAATATTATTTGTTACTAAAATGAAAATTTGTAGCATTGATTACATGCATTCATTTGCATTCATTTGCATGACTGAATTGAATCAAAATAGTAAAATAGATAATGTATAAATAGATAAATACTTTTACATACATGCATACATTGGTTACAATAGATGTATGATTGAATTGAAGATGAAAGAGAAACTATGAAAAATATAACACCCCCAAATTAATCAATGACACCTAAAAAAGATACAATAGTTGCATGACTGAATTGAAGACAAACAACAAAATAAATATATGTACATATATGTATATGTGTATACATATACATATATGTATATGTGTATAATATACATATACATATACAATACATATGAATACATATATACATATATGCATATGTAACAATATTCATGTAACGTTCACCAACTAACATCTATCCATCTCTTAACCAGAGCTCGAGCATCACAGGTTGTGGTTGTAGTTTGAAACTTGCAGAGAACTGAACCGAGCATGTAATGGGGTGCAAGTGAAGAATAAACCAGAAGTTGCTAGATTGAAAGGATCTAAACTTGGAAAGTTGTGTGAGGCACTGGGAGCATTGAATGTAAATTGGTTTGAAAAATACATGGGGTGTATGTGTATGTGTATATATATATATATATATATGCATATGTATAAACATATAGATATACATATGGATAAGTATATGTATATGCATATATACATATCTATATGTATATGTATATGTTTATACATATACATATACATATGTAGATACATATACATTTACATATGTATGTGTATATGTATATGTATATACATATGTATAGGTTGGCCCAAAAAACATGCAAGGTGGTGTAGAGCTTAGAGGAACTGACGTGCATTAAGCACGACTGAGGAGAAGTATAGGAAGGGGTGGCGAGTGATAAATGTCATGTGGTGGAGTTATAGGGTGGCAAAGTGAGAGAAGTAGATGTGGCAAGGTAGTCCACTTCAAATGTCGTGCCATGCAGGAACTAGCAGTCAAGGTGCCTACATATCGGTCACATGGTCTTTTTGGAGATTTTTAAATCTTGTAGACAAATATTGTCATCGCATGTGGAAAATTAAATCAAAAAAATAAATTGAAAATGAGAAGTTGTCAACAAAGAAGCATACATTGTAAATCAAAAAAATCACACCTTATAAATTACATAAAAGAAACATTGCAATTTGATTAGAATATATTGCAAATCAAAACAATAACGATGCATCTGTACTTATCGTATATTTAAAATTGGTAACGAACAAGTATACATTGAAAATTAAATACAACACACATTGGAATCTGATCAAATTAGAATGCAAACCAAAACAATAACGTTGAATCTGTACTTATTATAAATTTAAAAATACTCATAATTTCAGTGCATTTATAAATATCAAAACTTGTAAACTATCTGAAACTTGAATTGCATGTGAAAAAAAAAAAAAGGTTGCATCTAGCTACTATTGTAGGGAAATGGATGTTGACTTCTTAGGGTGCCACTCGCCATGTACTCATCCCCTTCCAGTAAATGAGGAGTTTTGCATACATGAGTGGGACTTGGAGTGGAAAATTAGGTGCAAGTTACATGTGTTGGGGGTGGTGGTGAACACATCTGTACATCCCTAGTGCTAGTATGATATGGATATTGAGTGTGCCTAAAGTTAGATTGGGAGAGGCTTGAATAATTAATTTCTATGGAGAGCTGAGGGATATTAATGTTGAGAATATCATGGAAGGCTCCATTACTTTGAGACAAAAAATTAGAAGGGTTCATTAACCACCTCTCTCTTGGTAAAGCCCTATGTGCCTCTTGAATCTCTCTTTCCTTTCGGTCATGTTCCTTGTGAAGAATCTCTCTCTCCTTTTTCACATCTCTATCATTTTTCTGTTGTAATCTTTGTTGCTACCCTTTTCTCCTCATTTTATTGTCTCTTTCTTACTTTTACCTCCTCGACCTGTTTCTTCCTTTTCTCTTGATCCATTAACAACCTCATGTAGTCATATGTTTTCAACAATTGAGACTATCTTCTAATTTGAATTGCACCAACTTTGGATTTATTTTGACGGAGAGTGTGCATAGGTAGCTTGATGAACTTGTTGATGTGTGGAACTATTTGTGTTTGTTTTGTCTCATCCAAATATGTGGCAATGACCTCCTCCACTATTTGTGAGTCCTCTGCTACATCTTCATTGCCTCGTAAATCTGAATTGCAAGAAGGAGCATAGTAATGCACAACTTGAGAAGGCTCAATTGTAGGTGGTGGTGATGGGAAAGTATATGTATCTTGTTGTTGTGAGACTTCCAAATCAATGCCCAAGTTCATTATTCCCTCAACCAAAAAGTATGGTTGGCTATGTTCTAATGGAAGATCTAAACTTTCATTGAATTCATCAATGTGGTTGTCCACCATGGGAGGGGTGTGTTCATTGGCAACCACTTGTGCAAATGCTTCAACATGACAGCTATGAAGTGAGTCTTGTGTTTTTGTTGCAGTCTACAAATGTCCATATGGAAGATTGGACTACAATACTGCCACATCCTCACTTGACAGACCAAGTCTTGAAAAGATTCAAGAGAATATTTTCAACTATGCCAAAATTCTCACTGACCACAAATGTCTCACTAGGATGCATGCTGTTCACAAGTGCATCAAGATTTAGCAACCATATACTAGTCCTTTAAAACCCATCTTTGATGTTGTCAACTGTCAAATCTATTTTTATTTCTTTGTTACCTAACATTGCAAGTTCTCTTCTCCTCATTTCAATATTTGGAAACCTTGACAAAAAATCTATATGTTCTAATTTGAAGTAAGCTTTAAAAGGTGCAAACACACTCACATCCAATATTTGTAGCTTATGTGAGGTGTGTGATGGAAATTTTAACAAATCTACACCAATTTCTCTTGCTTCATGGATGGTTTCGAGTGCTACATGGTTTCCAGGGCCATAAAAAATTAGGAAGAGCCTAATGTTGGGTGAGACACTACTTGGAATTGAGGTTTTGAAGTGTGTCAAACAATCTATGAACAAGTCTTTGGTCATCCATGCATGGGGATGGGATGCCATGCACGCACCTAGTTCATAGTCTATGATGTAATTATATATGTTCACACTCCCCTTAAAAAAATAGAATCCTTGAATGCTCTTCCTGACAAAATTGGCACAACATAAAATGGTTATCCATTCACTGCTCTTTGGGATAATGCAAGATACATTCCTGCTACCTTTTCTTGTGAGCACCTTCATGGGCCAATTTTTGTCTGCCTAGATGCTAGTTTCATCACAATTCTATATGTGATCAAGACCATATGGCATGGCTTTGTATACTATATACTTGATGTATTGTATAATGCAACTACAACATTAGCTTTATGATTGAATGCCCTATCTTTATCTAGTCCTTCAATAGTTCACAATGCAAGTTTAGGATGTCTATGCTTGAAGTTTGTCCACTAGTACTTCCTTTGAAACCCATTGGTGAAAGGGTTTGGCCTATTTTGTCATATTTGGGTAACCTTAGACTTAAGATTGACTATCTCAAGACCATTCCCAATATCAGCTATTTGCTTGCATCATTCCACAATAAGATGTTCTTCCTCTTCACTGAGGACTATTAGTAGACCTTTCTTCGAAGTTATTGCTAGACCCCATAGCCATTTAGATATTGTGGCTATTGGGATTGACCACTTTTTGGAAGCCCCCTTATTAACATGTCGTTCTCTACACCATCATAGAGTGCCCTTTTCATGTCATCCAAAAACCATAAATTATGTATTTTTTTTACCTTCTATGGTATTTAAGGTGTAGTAAACTCAATCTATGGTATTTGAGGAGTAGAAACCTCCTCTACATGTGAAACATGATTTGGTTAAGGGGGGAATCTAGCCAATCATTTTTTGGAGGACAAACTTGTCATGACTCTTTTTTTAGTCGTTCCCAGTACGGGTCACCACTGCATTACCCTTAGCCATCTGCATAGAATAAGTACAATCAAAACAATGATGCCTGAACAATTATATTTATATGTATGAAGACAATGATGCTTGAACAAAAGAATAATTAGTTTTTAATGCAAAACATATGAGAATAAGATAACTAGAGTGAATTATAATGCATAACTTATGAAACAAAAAATGCTAAACTATGAAACACAAATGATTGAATAGTTATCTTTATATGTATGATGAGAGTGATGCTTGAATAGAAGATTATTTATTTTTTGTATGTGTTATCTTTTTAGTTTTTTGAAATTAAATTCATAAATATTGTTAACAGTTTAGAGAGTAACATTTATTCTGGAGTGAGCGACATAAGGAAATAGAGGAGTGAGAATCACAAAATTACAAACTATGCAAGGGAGTTAGAGTTTAAGAACATATTTGCTCTCTTAAGCATGTACAACATAAACATTCTCATGCACCAAAAATTGAAAACCACACTCACATTTTAACTATGACACAATAGAAATCTTACGAATGCAAAAAGTAAGAGTTTAACAAATCTCACATATTTTGTCATCGAAGAAAACCTTAGTGAATGATAATGCAAAACCTATGAGAATAATATATCCAAAGTGAATGATAATTAAGAAGCTATGAGAATAAGATAACTAGAGTGAATGATAATATAGAACCTATGAGAATAAGATAAGAAAAGTGTATGATAATGCATAACATATGAAACATAAATGCTAAACTATGACTGTAATATTTACAATATAAATGATAATGGAGAACCTACGAGAATAAGATAAGAAAAGTGAATGATAATATAGGACCTATGAAATAGAAATGATAAACTATGATTGTAATATTTGCAATATAAACCCTAGTGAAATATAAAGGCTAAACTATGATTGTAACATTTTTAACATAAACCCTAGGGAAACAAAAATGGTAAACTATGGCTATAATATTTCTAGTATAAACCCTAGGGAAACACAAATCGTAAAATATGGCTGTAATATTTCTAGTATAAACCCTAGGGAAACAAAAATGGTAAACTATGACTGTAATATTTGCAATATAAACCTTTGGGAAACATAAATGGTAAACTGTGACTATAATATTTGGAATATAAACCCTAGGGAAGACATATGCTCACATATGACTATAATATTTTCAATATAAAACCTAGGGAAAGCTTTATATGGTAAACCATGACTATAATATTTGCAATATAAACCCTATGGAATGCAAATGCTAATCTATGAGTGTAATATTTGTAATATAAACCCTAGGGAAACATAAATGCTAACCTGTGACTATAATATTTGCAATATAAACCCTAGGGAAACATAAATAAAAACCTATGAATGTGATGGTTGTATTGAAGATCAATATAAAGCTCACGAATGGAAAATAGTAATGGTTGTAATGAAGAAAAATATAAAGCTCACGAATGGAAAACTCTAAGAGGAATACCTAAAACAATATGGATGTTGGTGCACTGGAATCTGAGTTGTTTCCTCCCCTTGTTGTTAACTCACTGAGTTATGTGCTCGTCACTCCTCCTTTTCTTATGTCACTCACTGCAAAATAAGCAAATACTTGAAGGTTTTCATAGCTATTTGAATTGGGAATTATTTGAATTTGATTGATGCTTGTTTGGTGTGGTGAAATAAATTGCTTTCCTCTTTTTAATTTGAATTTTGGGTAATATAAATTAGAGATTTGATTTATTTCAGCCATTAATTCTTGAGTTGATTGGTTTGATGGATTATTTGAAATTATTTCCATGATTTGTTTTGAATAATGGCAACCTTAAAACTCCTAAAAATGGATGCAGGTGGGATATTTTTCTTCGGCTCCAGTACATGTGCACCCTACTTGGCGAGATGGGATAGATTCATGGTGATACATGCTGTAGGTCTCATGGTTGAAGAGATAGGCGAATGAATTCGTGTGTTTGTTTGGTTATGCTATGGTGGGAAACATGGTTATAATAGGTTCACCAATCAATCAAAGATGGGTCAGATGGGTTTGAATTTTGTTGACTTGGCACCTTGTTTATGTTGTGTAGTTGTAATTAATGTGAAAGAGACATCTGCATTGGTCTGATAGTTGGGTTTCAAAGTTTATGGGGAAGGGTGAAAAAACTAATCTTTGGGTTGTTTAATATCCATGTCAGAATGCTACTTGTGTTATGTTAGATACAAGTTGGATAAAATTCATCATGTTTGGCTACCATTGTGTACTTGTCTTGTTTCCAAATATATATGATTACATGTGCATTTTAAATCTGATTTTTGTTTGATGTCATCATGCCTATTTATGTAAGAGTTTTTTTTAAGTTGTGGAAGATTGACATACATGTGTAGGCCCCAATGAGTGCATGTTCCATCACATATTAGGGCCCCCACCTACATAACGACCCCTCTCCCTTGACTGGTTTACAAAAAAAACATTTGTGCACGAATTGGTACTCCACATTTAGAATGAGAATTCCTTGTTTAGTTTATAGGCTATATTTTGTGTGAGCTTGCAGTTAGAAAGTTGTCTCATACCGCATAAATTATCTCACATCAAAAAATATTGCTAGAAAATAGGACGGACAATTGATAAAACAAACCTATTTTTAAAGCAAAATTTTTACGCCTATTTGCAGCTATTTGTAAACCCACCTCATTCTCGCTAAACTTGCTATGAAGCTACTTGATCACGGTGAATATTTTTTATAAATCTACTTTAGATGGTGAAATATTCCTCACCCCACACTTGAAAACAAATGTGGAGAAATTATATCTCGAGGTCAAGGTTTTAATAGAACTAAAACCCTGATATGTATAGACCCACTTTTCGTTTACTATGAATAGATTGAAGTAGTAGCTATAGTGACATTGGTTTCGATTCGTTTCATTTTTAAAAAATTATGCTTTAGTAGGGTTTCGTAATAGTTTTTTTGTAAACTTTGTAGTGAGCTTTGCAAAGCAAGGATGTAATGTTGTTGTCACAGGTCATAGGTTGGACTTCCTTCATTCTTTGTGCAATCAAATTGAAGAGCTCAATTCCTCTTCTAATACTATGATGGTGCAACTGGATGTTAGCTCTTCAAAGCAACTCATTGATTTGGTTGTAAAAGAAGCTTGACATTCCTTTGGTTCCATCGACACTCTCGTTAACAATGTAGGTTACACATGTAGACATTGCACTGGATTTCTTTTATTTTACATTTTTATTTCATTGTATAGAATAATCTTATCTAAATTTGTTATAAGAAATTTCAATGTTAAAGAATAATTTTATAGTGCAACATAAGAAAACCATAAAATAGATTTACATGATTAATATATATTCATTTATGTATATTCATGGAAACACATTTATTGTAGAAATTTTATTAAAAATTAGTACTACCATGGTACAATAAATATCAGCACAATCTTCCCAAATCCTCTGAAGTGAATTCCCAAATTCAATAAATCCCAAGTTTTTTGATAGATAAAAGAAGGGTTTAATTTGGGACCTTTGTAAAATGGAAAACAAATATCACTTTTGATTACACTAGATGCTAAATAATATCCTTTAAATTTAAAAATTGGCTAACTACTTACATGGATAAGGTTGGTATCCCAACTAGCCCAACTACTCAAGATAGGAGGGATGGATGTCCCTCCTTGGAATCCAAGTCAGCTAGAACACTAGCAACAGTAATTTCTCAACCTCCCCTAGTGAGGCCATTATAGCCATGACCAAATCTTGTACATTCCCTCGACCATACACCAAATGTTATGAACTTCTATCAAACCAAAGGGAGGTTCTGACCATTAAACAACATCAGGACATCCCAAACTTTTGAAGCATATCCCACCTTGTCTGTCATTTCTATGCCAATCCCATCAGCATCAACCTCACCTTATTAATGGATAGTCAAGTGGCCTATAAGAGTTCCTCGATAGTTTCCATCCCTCTATCTCTCAAATTGATGCCAAAAGAATTCAACACTGCTTACCCATCCTTGGTCATAGGAACATAGGACAAGGTAGGAGGAAATTAGCCAACAATAAAAAGATGGCCCAATTCTCCATCCCAATTGCAAATTTTTGTAAGAAGGAATTTACCACCATTTAATTATTCCATTTTAAACCTAGAAATTCTTACCAACCATACAACCCTAATATATTCTAAACAATACTCAAACTGGTCCCTTTACATACAACCAAAATTATTTAAAAATTTGAAACTTACATGTGAAGATCATCCCACCAAACTAAACCTTTTTTTTACCTAAAACAAATTTGGGCCATGGTCTTAATGTGAAGTGTTGGTCCATGTTACATCCCTAGAGATTTATTGTGTAAGATGACCCATCACGCCGCAACCCTTTAATGTTAGATTGAGTGGACTTCCATTGCCAGGGAGCTAGAAGCATATGCTTTGACTAGCTAATCAGATTGAGATGCTTATTGACATCAAAACTAGAAATTGAGGAGAAAGTATCTTGATTGGCCCCAAATTTGCAATGAGATTCATAGAAATAGAAAGTGAGGAGAAAGTGTCTTGATTGGCCCCAAAATTTGCAATGAGGTTCACAGGTTAGTTGACTTCTAGGAACCAGTGGGTGAAACTAGTGTGCTGAAATTTCACTACCAACACCTCCTCTCCCAAAGAATGCAATTGATTTTTGAACTAAAATAGAATTGTAGATGATACATTCAATGTGTAGGAGTTTATGGTGAACTCCTCAAACACCCCAGAATCACCTGCAAAACAAAATAACTTCCACAAGAGAGAAATGACATAAATATTATGTTATCATTAAGATGCAAGAATGTCAAATTGAATATGGCAAAGTACATATGAAGCCTTGCTTATATAGGAAAGGTTGAGATGTAATAGTTAATATTATGTTGAAATGTGTCATAATCTTATGACATGTGACAACTTACTAACTACTTAGAAAATGATGCTAGATAAGATAAGACTTCTAGAAAGGACAACTCCAGGGAAAACTTTAAGAAAACCCCCCCCTCGATGCAAGTGTAAAATCCTGGTGAATCCGATATACTTCCCGTTGAAAAATATTAATTCTATTGGCAATTTTTTTTTATTTTATAGGAAAAAAAAAATCCTAATTGGCGAATCTTTTATAATCCCTGGAATTTCGTGGAAAATCTTGGCGAATTGCAAATTTTTTTAATAGAATAAAATATTTTTCATTGGCGAATAAAACCGTTTTTCAAACCAGAATTGTTTTTCCATTGGCGATTAAAATCTTTTTTCAAAGAAAAAAATATATTTTCATTGGCGAATTAAAAAGAATCTCAAAATAGTATAAAAATCTATTTGCGAAATAAATAGATATGCCAACGAAAAATCATAGGGGCCATTCATTGAATGTTCAATGAACGACTATAGTTGCATTTCAAAAGTAAATCTATGAAGCACTATTTCACCATTTGAAACCTCCAGAATAACACTATAATCGTTAGATGCGGACATGTGGCGAGATCAAGGCTCATCGCTCATCACTCATTCTATCTTTTCAATGCCTCGACATTTGAAATTCTCATTGTTTTTGAAGAAAGTGTGGTTGACAGGTTGTCGTACAGTGTATTGCTATTGTAGGTAGTGGCGGCGATTAATGCCATATGTGATATGAACATCCAAAGCAATTTCTTGGACAACTCATAACTTTAATGAAACAAGATTTGTAATGATTTCATATCGTTTGAACTTTGAGTGATTTTGACAGCTTGTCAGCTTGAGGTACAGTTCAATTTGGCACGTAGCACTAGCCAGTAGCCAGTAGCCAGACGTCAATTAAATTAAACATTTTAATTATATAGGCTGGTAGTGGCACTGGTGGTCCATAAATAGGGATAGTGATTCAGTGAGTAGTAGATAGTACCATAAGGGTTTTTATTTTCTAGGGTTAATAAGGATTCATGAAGAAGATGATGTAGTATTGGGGATACTATAAATTCTCCTACCTACAGTTATGTAGTTACAGAGTAATCAGTAAAAGAAGAATTTCCTTCAAGTTAAGAATGGGTGGAATTGGAAAGAAGTTGATTTGGTTAACCTGAGTTTTCAGATGGGTTTTGAACCAGGATGAGTAGCTCTGATGAAGATAAGTGCTATGCAAATGCATAGAGGCTACAAGTAAAAGATGGGAGTAGATTTTCTTCTCCTCCTGTATTCTAACAACTCCCATTTTCCCTGCATGGCTCTGGTTCTCAAAGGGGATAATTACATTTTGTATATTCACGACTCCCGTTTCCCCGGGATTGATTGGAAGTTGGAACCCCCTTTCCCCAACATGGTTGGAAAATCCACCAGTAGAAGCTTGGAATCATGAGTTTATTTTCAGAACCACATTTATTTTTAGAGAAAGATTTGTAGTAAGTTTTCAGCAGCAAAGCTTGGAAATTGGAATCAATTTGTAATCCATTGTAATGAGCAACGACTTGGAATAAATTATTAAATTTTGTCTATGTAAAGTACTAAAGTGACACACTGACATATGTTATTTATACAAAACAGGAGCTACAGTGCTACTTGTATGTAAAAAGATATTTAATAATGTGACATTGAAATTCAGTTGCAAACTTGCAATAAAATAAATGGTTGTGTTGTGTTATTCTTGATTCCTTGAATCTTGATTATTCATTTACGTTTAAGAGTAAAGAGTTGTTTTCTCATTTCTGAGTTCGGATTTCGGAACTTCAATGTCTATTAATAATTTAATATATTCAAATCAGTTTTTTTTCTTTTGAGAAATTAAGTAATATACTCTATGCAATATGCACTTGAGAATTCATGGTTATATTGGGCCATCGAGGGAATGCAATCATTCGTTCCACCGATGTTTATGCGTTACAATGATGTGCTTACTTTTGTTGATTCTATTGGTATATCAGGGACTGGGAGCGCACCTTATGACCTATGAGTTATGAGTCTTTGCCTTCGGGCCATCGGCAGGGCTGTGATGGGGGTTCCACCGATAAAGCATTGTTAGGCTGATGCCTATGGTATTGACTTTAAAACACATGTGTCATGTTAATTTTTTTTAGTTAATATCATAAATTAGTAAATTACTCAAGTTTCAACTTTCAAGTTCAACCGTCGGATGAACATTTGATGTATGGTTGTAGTTACATTCCGTAATGAAATGAACAAAATGATGGGCTTCCCAACTTAAACCTCCAGAATTACCCTATATCCGTTAGATTCAGAAAGATCAATGGTTAAGATTATGACAATAGCAAACAATCAATATGAAAATTTTATGACGGTTTGGTCATTTAAATGCCTATCAACAAAATTGTTTAATTTACGAATTTTTTATATAAAATCTTTTATAAATGGATTATCTTGAAAAATTAGAAAACAATGATAATTATTAGTGATAAATATAAAAATCTACTGTTATAATTAACAATTAACAAAAGTTTCTAAAATTGTATTAAAAATAAATCTTGTTAAATATATTCTAAAAATTTAAAATAATTATGTTTTATTTTGAAAAGATTCTAAATTAATATATATTTTTATAATAATATTATAGATCATATATATTAATATAAAAAATGATAGCTATTATAAGAAAGTCAAAATTTTCTAAATTCATATCAAAAATATTCAAAAAAGTTATATTCTATTTTCTTTTTATAATAAAAATTATAAAATGATATATATTATAAATTAAAATACTATATAATAATATTTTACAGTTTAATAAAAATATAGCAAGTCAAACTATACGGTCTAATAAATTTTATAGCTATAATATACAGTCTAAAATTTAAAAAACGGTCAAATATTTAATAGACCATCAAATTCCAGGCCTGTTGTCAACTGTCAGGTGATTAATGTTTATTTTTAAAGTTAATATCATTAATTACTCAAGTTTCAACTGTTGGATGAACATTTGATGTATGGTTGTAGTTGCATTCCATAATGACATGCATAGAGCGATGGGCTTCCCAACTTAAACCTCCGGAATCACCCTATAACCGTTAGATTTAAAAAGATCAACGGTGCAGAATTTGCAACTTGTAGACCTAGACGTGTCATTCACTTTATTGTTCCAATTTCGAGAAATAAAGCATTTAAAGCACTTTGTACTGCTAAGTGTCAACTCAAACTGTCAAGTGATTAATGTTTATTTTTGAAGTTAATATCATTAATTACTCAGGTTTCAACCGTTGGATGAACATTTGATGTATGGTTGTAGTTACATTCCGTAATGACATGCACAGAGCAATGGGCTTCCCAACTTAAACCTCCAGAATCACCCTATAACCGTTAGATTTAAAAAGATCAACTGTGATGAATTTGCAACTTGTAGTCTTGTAGACCTAACTCCTAAGACGTGTCATTCACTTTAACGTCCCAATTACGAGAAAAAAAACATTTAAAACACTTTGCACTTTGAAATTGTACAGTGATTTTTAAAGTCTTCAATCTTCAGATTGCTCATTGCAGTGCACCACCCTATTTTGGATACAATAGTTCCACTTCCAACAATGCCATTCCAGTTTTCAAGTGTCGGGACTCATAATCTGGGTAAGTGAAAGAATTCCTGCAGCTACATTTCAACTTTCATCGTTTGACATTTCTTAAAATCTTATTTTGTCAAAGTTTGAAGTTTGGTTTTAGACTTTAGAGACTCAAGAATTCATTAAAATTAAGGAGGACTAATAGGTATTACTTATTAGGGAATTCAAATTACACAACTTCACATTTGTACAAGCATGTCTACCACCAGTACCACTACAACAATGTTCGATAAAAAAATGCATTATGTAGAATTGCTTAAAACCCCAGGTTTCACCGATGGGTACCATGATATTTATGATCTTGGAATCTATGGTAGGCGTACCTCAAAACTTAGATTTTCATCTCAGAATAAGGCTGCAAAGCAAACAGAAGTTGATAGTATCAGTGCACCGTGGGTAACTAGATTAGGGCGCATGATGTTACATGAAGTTTTCCCTTGCCTAGAATTTATCATGGTCTGTGCCAAAAATTATGATGATAAGAAAAGAGAAATTGTTAATAAAGATAACCAAGAACAATTGTTATCCATTAATGCAAAAGAACTTGGAAAAGTGTTGGGGTTTACAACCGAAGAATTTGGAAACCACCACATTGACCTAGAAAAGCTTGCTAGTGATTATGAAGTAGTGCAAGAAAGGCTGAAAAATGATTTCTTAAATCAAATAGTTAAGGATAGAAACAAATTGAAAGGTGATCATAAGCCTCCTTATAATTTGGATATTTTTAAACCATGGGTTCAGGATACTATTTCCATGCTTGCATTTTGCCTCGGTTTGGATAGCAATTTGGAAGTGGGTGCAAGCCTCCTTGAAATGGTATATAATATCCATTATACTAAAGAACATGTCAAATATAATTATACACAACACATTGTAGAATCCATGCATAAACAATTTTTAATGATTAAAGCAGGTTCCACAAAGACATTTAGGTTCACAACCTACTTGTGCTATCTTTTTCTATTCAAATTTAGAGGAATATTTTAGACCAACAAGCTTCAGATTCAGCCCTATAGTAACGTAGAGGAAAATAAAATGGCTCTAGTATATGAATGGACCAATGAGATAAGGATTCATGATTCTCGAAGAAACTACAGTCATTTTGTAGACTACTTTTTGGCTCCATTGCATCAAGTAATTACAAATAATCCAATGCCTAGATTGCCTATGTCATGTAGAAACTGCATGCAACTAGGAAAAGAAATACAATTGGCTTATTGGTATTTAATGAAAGAATATACTGTGCTAAGATTTTATAGATCGAGAGTACAACCATACAAACTTCCAATACATGTGACAGAAAGGGTTTTTGCATTGGAATATGTAAGGCAGGTGCAAAATGTTGATGAACTACACTTTCTCAGTCAACAAAAGAAGACCTTATTTCCTTCTTTACCTTTTTCATGTGGAGGGTTCACATTCGAGAGAAAAGCATTTAGTGTGGCACATAATCTTTTGAATTTTTTTGAATTTGATCCTATCTGTCATTGGCAATATGATCCATGTGACATCATTAAATCAATGATTGTGGCCAATAGGAATGCTGCAAATAGAATTCAACATGAAAGTAAACCCTTGCTTGAAAACTTGAGAAACAAGGATTCTTGGGATGAGGTCAAAATAGAAATGGAGAAAAGTGTTGTTGAGAATGGTATTTCTTTTGAACAATTGTCAACAGAAATTATGGCATTGCACCGAAAGACAATCAGGACACACATAATTTTTTATGTAAAAAGTGATAAACCATCTAGTAGAGTAAAAATTCCAGGTTCTCTAGAGACGAAACTTATAGATAAAAAATGGTCATGATCAAAACTTACTGCCTTTTGGTCTATGAGGAAGGACCTAGGTGATCCAAGAGCTCTTGAAGAGTATGACAATAATGAAGAAGATGAAGAATTTAGCAAATTGTGGAATACAGAGCATCGACATCCTGATGGACGTGATGAATCTGATGATGATATTGATATGCAAGAAGAAGAACAAAGCCATGCCAATTACAAACCTAGTTTAAGTGAGGCCGCAAAAGAAAAATATGCTTCAACATATACTTCAGGAGCATCCATACTTGGAAAAATTGGTTATGAAGGTGGTCCTTTGGAGTCCAAAGGACAAGGCGTAGGCTCTTGGACAATACAAAGTGTTGAGCATAGAAAAACAGTTGATAAATCTAGCCTTGGGCTTGGAGGTGAAAAAGTAGACCAAGGGGATACAAGATAAAATCAATTTGTTAGAGCTTCTAGTCCTCATCCTCATGGTCAGATACAATCACAACTAGTACATGCCCTTGGTGGACAGCTTAGTGTAACTGGGAGTGCCATAGGTGGTGATGGTATGGGTAGTAGTACTAGTAGTGGTCAACATGTGCAACAATGAAAAATTACACACAATACTAAGAGGAAAACAAAAAAAGATACCACAGAAACACCAAGTGATCAAGGCAATCAAAAGAGGCAAAGGATTTTGACAGGTCAAAGTCACACTATCAGTGGATCCACCAGTACCACAAAGGAGTTATTTCTAGAAACTCCCATAAATCAAGTTAGTGTGGGTGTGACATAATTAGCAACTGCAAGTACTCTTATTCCTTCACCATTCAAGCATTCCATTGTTCCTGCTTCCCCAGGTTATGATTTCATTGAAGAGTTTAAAAAGAAATCAGACTTGAATAAAAAAGAAAAGAAGCAACTGATGGAGAGTGTGTCTATTGTAACTTTAGAGACTGCAACAACCATGGTATTACCCACATTTGACACAAATAAAGAAATCATGGAGTACACAATTGTTGTTCCCACAGTTCAAAACAAACCAACAAATTAGATGGATCGATCTGAATACCAGGTAACCAATTTTCAATTGGATTTTTCTGGCCTGAAAAATATTGACAAAATTAATGTATCAAAGAAGAACAATGAATTGGTGTACACATCATTGCTAAAGCAAGATAGAGAGAAGAAAAGGTTGCAGACCCAAATGGAAAAGTTACAGGCTGACCTAGCAAGAGAGAAAGCAAAGAGGAAAGCAGCAGATAACAAGAGCAATGAATTAGAAAAAAGAATAATAAAATCTGCCTCTACATCAACAAGCAATGAGGATAAATCAAATGAGAGAGAAGTGAATGACTTGAAGCGAAGGCTAGATGAGAGCAACAAGAAATATGGTGAGGAAAAATCCACTTCAAAAAAATTAAGATTAAACATTACGAATGGAAATGCACAGTGGGAACAAAAATTGCAGAAACAGAGAAAAACAAATGAAAGATTGGAGACAGAGCTGACAGAAGCAAAAGAAGAAATTAAGTCTTCTCAAAATAAGTTATCTGGGTATGTGCAGGATCATCATGGAAAAAACAGGCCCTTAAGTGGAAAAACAATCAAAAAAATCAGAGTTAGGCAACTTGGCATAAACATTTGAATAAGATATCTATATTATTTCAAAAATATGTAAGAATATAATCTATAGAAAATTGAATTTAGTTTCTAAACTACTAGGTTTTTTTTTTTTTAAATCTATTAGGTGAAAATTTGAAATTTCAATGCAATAGTACTTAAATTTCAGGGAAAAAATAAGAAGTAGGTGTCTATCCGACCACCCTAACCACAATAAAATGATAATATTTTTTTATAATATTTTAGATATAAGTAGAGGACTCATGTCCCGATGTGATGCATATTTTTTTGTAATTTGTTTCCAAGTAAATAATTAATTATGAATTTTTTATTACAACTTTTAAAAAATAAAAAAAATTGTATGTCTGACCACCTTAACTTGGTCAAAACTTTATGAAATTCAATTTTTTTTTTTATTCCTATATTATATGAAGCATAGAATGGGATGCATGTTTTGGATTCAAAAAATGTGATACTGTTTAAAAGTTATAGATGTTTTTCAATCAGCCTATCAATCAGGACTTTATTCGTAATTCAAATAGAAAATGAATAATAATTATTTATTAAACTCAAAGTAAAGAATAATTTATATTAGTGGAAAGCTAGGAATATCTTTTAAAAACCCTTTTCATTTCATCAATTTTGGGTAAGAAAAAAGTCATCAGCCACATAACCACCATATTTCCACTTTTTGGCCCATCATGATCCTGCACATACCCATCTGCATTTTGTAAAGATACAGTGAGGCATATGAAACAAAAGATCTAGGATGAAATAATGCAGAGGTTTGATCATTTGTGTGACATGCTTCAATTGATTGATGCTACCAAACAACATTATAAGAAGCTCAACAAACATTTAGTGGACAACAAAAAGGTGTTGGAATTAGAGAAATCTGCAAATAAAGTTCTACAAACAGTCTACAAAGCCAGTGACAATGATCTAAAATCAAAAGGGATTACTAATCAAATTTAAACCTTAATGAGGTTGTCATCTATCATTGAAAAGTGTTCGATAATGTTTGGAACAAAGGAATATTTGCATTTGGTTGTAGACAAGATGAAGGTGGTGGATGAAAAGGTAAGGAACTTCATAGAGCTTGGTTTTCAAGAGCCTTTTGACACAAATGAGCGATTCATTGGAAAAGATGCTTTTAGAAAGAAGATGGAAGGTGCAAGGAAGATTGATTTGGACCAGTTTCCTCAGAACCAAGATGTGAACTATTTGGATTCCATCAGAACATTGATAACCTTGAATGCAAAATTGACTGAAGAATTCAAGATAGGTTCCATTTCCAATTACAATCAAGAAATGTTAACAAAACTTCAAGTCAAACAATATCAGTTAGAGCAAATGGCAATTCCACCACCTAAAGAGTGGAAGTTACTAGAAAAGTTGATATAATGACTTGATTTATTATTTTCAATCATTGATAATATGAGTTTCGAAGTTCCAACTCAGCTCTGTGCAGCCTTGTCTTTGGGCATTGGCAAGATTTTGCATTGCCAATGCCAATATGTACTCCTTCATGTGAAATTCAATTAAAAAGCTCAAATTTAGACTTCAGTAATGTGATGATGTTCAATTATCTAGATTCTGTATTATTTATTTTATCATTTCAACTAGTGATGAACTATTAGCTCATTATATTTACTTCTTGGTAGAGCTTCCATTTCCAAGTTATGGATGTTGAACTGTTAGCTTCTGTTATATTTTGACTAAAAATCCTGATCAGTATCCACCAACTTACACCTCGCCCACATCCCACATACTGCAAAAATACACTACATTTGATTTTATGATTAGCACAAATTGCAAAGATTTGTGTGACAAGATCCATTTTGTGGCCCACATTACTACTTGATCAATGATCATGTCCATAAATAAATCTAAAACCCCATGGTCACAGCCCCTATTCCTAAAAAATTCAAATTCAATGTATTGAAAAATTGAATAACATAAACAATTTGAATAACATAAACAACCACTTTGGAGATAGCCAAATAAGTTAATAACTTATAAGCATATTAATCCACAACAGTTGAACACTCGAAAGAAAATTAGTAAATATGTGTAACCTTCTCCATTGTATTGATCTTCAAAGCTCAAATGATATGCATTATACAAATAGTTTATGATATGAGATGTATGGGTGAATTGGTGCAATCTATTATCTATATTCTTACTATTTTCTATTCTAAAGTCTAATTAAAAATGATGTGATGATCCATTGATCTCCTATTGGGGTCTTGATCTCTCTTATATATGAGAGGCAACAAGCTACAAACCCCTTGCAAAAAGTCATGACGTTTTGACAACTAAACATAACTCAAATTATAAATAAAACAAAGCCGCAGGTGAATGCACTGATCCGTTAATCTCCAAGCAGAAGCCTATGACCACTGACCACCTAAGATCTGTTCAAGGCTTCTACTCCATGATAGGGCGCTCATCATGCTGTCGGTTGGCATTCTTCCTCTAAAAATGATGGTTGTCCCGTTGGATCTGATTCTGACAAATCTACAGTTTGGCTAATAAACATATTGATTATAGAGAGGGGATGGATGTACTCCTATCCAGCATAGGTGTCCATGTTAGAGATCGCCTCTTTCATATTATATTTCATAGACATTATTTTTTCGAGTTGCTTATGAGTGTTTTGTAAAACCATATCCTCATCATTTATTTCTTGCAACACAGCAGTCAGAACCCCATCAAGCTCTTCCTTCCAATCATCATATTCTCACAGATTTATAATGCCAAAATGAAGTGTTGGGAGTGGGACTGAATCAAAGCAGTCAAAATATTCCCTAAGCCTATTATGATATCCATTATGTGATTCTACCAACTTGTTATATGTCAGCAATATTTGTCCTTTCATGACATTCTTATCTAGGAGCTCCTTTTTTTTCTCCATCATTCTAGGCTACAATTGTTCATTCTGCACCAATGCAATGATTGTCTGTTTGAATCTTTCCCAATATTCAATAGCACATTTCATCATTTTATTGAACCTTTCTTTTATCATTTCAGATACAGTGTTATATTTGATGGTTTTCACTTCTTTCTCCAATTCTTTGCATTTCCCCTGGGATTTTAGATGGCAATTCTTCCAATAGGCTACATCAGCCAATGCATCAAGCACTCTCTTATCTTTTTCAAGCCATAGGGAGTACAACTCTGATGTGGAGGAGGAAGATGTTTTTTCTCTCTTATTTGCTAGCTCCTTCTCCAGTTTGTCATTTTCCTTAATCAGCTTATTGATCTATGCTTTGGTAAATTTTGCCACATTTATGTTCAATTCAGCTGTCTCCATAGGGTTGGTATCCACTACCCGTTGAACCAAGAGATGGCCAAACACTTGGTTTGGATTACTAATTATAGTAGGTATTTTATCATGGGGATACAATGACCAAATAAGCAAGGTGGCTTTGTCTGGGTTGTACCCAGATCCTGAATACATTTTGTCACTTGCTTCTTCTGTTAAATTCATTGTCGTATCCCCTTTTTTTTTTAAGCTATCAAATACAATTAAAGAGCTAATATCCCACCTTGGCAGGAGCAACACTCCAGCTTCTTGAAGCAATTCCCTACCTCTTTTAGGAGTGATGGACTCCATTTCCTTTTCTACCTCCCTTTTCAACTCCTCCAGAGCGGTTGCCTCATGTTCAAGAGTGATATCCTCTATCTGTTGTCTCAGTTTTCTACCTTTATATTCATAAACAAATGATTTAAATTCAGAAGATTTAACAAAATCACAATCAGAAATAAACTGTTGTCCAGCCATGACCCTCACATCATCAGATAGTTCATTTGATGCCTCAAATCTTACAATATTATGCTCTTGAGGGGGATCGTACTGTGCATTCACAGGAGCACTGATTTGTTTGACCTACTCACCCTCTTCATCACCCTTCTCTTCTTCACTTATATCAGTATCTACAAAAAAAACATACCTCAGGAGTAGGCTGTGAACGTATGTAATCCAAGGGCTCTATGTCTTTAGCTTGTACTCCTGAATAGGTTGCATGAGGTGCATCAAAAACAACTGGGGGAACATCCTTTAACAGTTCATTGACATGAGCGATGAGTTGCTCAATTCTTGTTAAAGGATCCTGTATCTCACCAAATGCCTTTGAATAAGATGGGACATTTTTCCTCTTCCATTCCTCTACAAGAATAATCTTGTTATAGGTGGCCATTCTTTCCTTGGTGGAAGCCTCATCATGGTTTCTTATGACATCTTCGATTGAGAATAAATGTTCATAACCTGATAGCCCCTGTGATAATCTCACCTTGTGAATAAACCCTTCTGCATCAAATTGTTTCCTTACATCACCTAGAGGTAGGTTGTACTGTGCTAATTTACCATCAATTTCTCCATATCCTTCATTGGCAACCACTGTAAAGTCTCCAAAACATAAGGTGTTGGGCATAATTGATTGTTTGCTATGTCCTTTGAGGTGTTTGGAATCAGATTTTTCCAATTGCCTCACAATTTTTAAAAAAGCAATTCGGTCAGGAACTACTCATGGCATCAAGTGTGGAGCCCCTTCGAACCCATAAACCCTTATCACTGTACAATCAGGGAAAGCATACCAGTCTCCCCAGTTTTGATTCACTTTATTTCTCCAGTCATTTTCCTTTGGTCTTAGAAATATTTGTACTTCTGGGGATAGGTTATAGTTGCACGGGTACCCCAACAACTTCATCAATGGTTTTACAAAAAAATCTTCAAAATAAAGGTAATGAGACCTACCAAATCGGCTATCCCACAATGAAGTCCACATTTGTACAGGTTTAAAATCTCCATTTTCATCTGTATCTTTTATCCTTAATTCTTCACTCCAGACCCCTCTGACTTGTCCCTCGTACAATAGCAAATGCATAAGCAAAGAATAGTGTTCAAAATTAATATTATCACTATTAGTTATAATCTTTTTGAGCCCTCGATGTAGGGCATTGGCCAAGTAGCTAGCATAATCAAATGGCCTGGAATCCTTGCTTTGTATGTCTGTAGCTAAGAGCATTGGGGCAATCAACATGAGAGGCGGAACCTCTACTCCCAAAACTTGACTAGCTGAATAATAAGTGTATCAGAAATAATCTTCAAACAAATCTTCATGGAAAGGAGGGTTTTCACTGCTAGAGAACCTCCTGAGTTGGCCTCCTTCATCCATGGGCCTATGCAAAGGTAATTTCCACCTCTTATAGCTAGTATCCATGTGGCGATACTCTGTCAAGAGATATTTGAGTGTGAATGATAAATTTAATGAACACTCTAACTGAAAGACATTAGAAATGAGATCCCTAGAAATAATAAGCATGTCACCCCCACCATGTGACTGAATAGTTCTTTTCTTGGGGTCATATCTGATAGCAAGATCTTTAATTAGCTTTGCGTTCAAAAACACATTGGGCACCACAAATCTTCCCAGGTTCAACCTCCATGGATTGCAGACTGGCTAGAACCTAAATTGTTTTCTACAATGGTACATGAAGAGGTCGTACCCTCGTTGTGGTGTCCAAATATCCCCTAAGCCCTTATGTTTTTCCCATAATCGATCCATGGAAGGATTCATTTGAGCACTCCTCTTGGGTCTCGGCCCCGACCCAGGACATTGATCTATCAGGTCTTCATTTAGGAGTCTCTTAGGCTTTTCGGTTTTCTATTTTTTAGCTTTAGGTTTGTCTGTACTCTCTTCCATTATTTAAATCTTAAGCTTTTGAGTAAAATAACTTCTCAGCTAGGTCTGAAAGTGAAGTAATTATGTGAGTCTCGCTGAGTCGCCTCCATAGTCCATCGGTCTTTAGTGCGTCAGAACTCCAAGTTTTTGCCTTTCTGCTTCTGCCCTAAGTGAAATCTTCTTGGATTTTGTAACAACTATGCGATGAAATTGTGATTTAATTCACTTCAATTTTGGTTCATAAATGCACCACAACACGATGCCACCCTCTCCACCGATGGACACCTATCCTTCATTCTATTGGTGGGATGCCAGATAATGTTTCCCCAATGCACCATAGTTCCCCCGAATCCCCGATATACTTTATGCATTCGATAATTCATGACTTATAATTCATGGTTACTTTTGTTGACAACTTGACTCTATCAGTATATCGGGAGAGCACCTTAGGAGTCAGCTTGATAGAGTATTGTTACACCAATACTAGGTTGTGAGCTATTTTTATCAGGCCATCGGCGGGATTGTGATGGGGGTTCCGTCGATGAAGCATTGTTAGGCCGATGGTATTGAATTTTGTTAGGAATGGGGGAAGGACTACATCACTACGAAATTTCAAATTTTGTTTATTATTTATGGATGCAATGTGAATGTAGGCTATAATATGGATCTTGTCACACAAATTTCTACAATTTGCATTGTTCATAAAATCAAAGTGTGGTATATTTTTGTGATTATTGATAAAATAAGATAATTCATGCCCATGGTCATAAATTATAATTCATGGTTACTTTTGTTGACAACTTGACTCTATCGGTATATTGGGAGAGCACCTTAGGAGTCAGCCCGATAGAGTATTGTTACACCGATACTAGGTTGTGACTTGTGAGCTATTTTTATTGGGCCATCGGCAAGATTGTGATGGGGGTTCCACCGATGAACCATTGTTAGGCCGATGCCTGATGGTATTGAATCTTATATAATTTATAAAATATCATCAACTACATTACTATAGTTTGAATTTGGCATATGTATTATGATTCATGAAGTGCAATATAATATAAAATATCATGGACACTTGGACTGCAATATAAAATAAAATATTCTAAACTTGAAGTGCAATGATTCACAATTTATTTGAATACAATATACAAAATCATCAACTATAGTTTGGAATATGATTCAAGCTAACATGCAGTGCTTGAGTGCAATATAAAATAAGATATCATGAAGTGCAATGATTCACAATTTCAATGTTCATTGAATACAATATAAAATATCATTAGACATCAACTATAGTTTGGACTTTGGAACAATGGAAACTGATTCATGAAGTGCAGAAAAAATACCTAAAACCTACTAATTATCTCCCATTTCCCAAACGAAGTCAGGGTCCTCAAACCGATCCTCATCTTTAGATAAAGTAAAGGAGTCATCTTCATTTTGAGACTGCTTTGCACTTTCTTTGACCTATGTCTCAAATTCAACATTCATTGTTTGATTTGTGTCAATTTCAATATCATTGTCATCTATCCTAGGCCCAATCCCACTACCACTGCCACTACCACTACCACCAATACCGATGACTATTGGAATTGGAGAGCCTGTGTTGCACAACCCAGTCCCTCTTCTTTCACATGTGGACCTCCAGATTGCGAGTTCCCTTTCAAAAGGAAATTTTTTGACATTATACGCAGTTCCTTTTATCCTCAAGCAATTTTCCAAATTATTGTCCAGTTTGTTTCTTAACTTTGATTTCAAAAACTCTAATGTACTGATAAATCTCTCATCCTCCACCAACCCCAATATCATTGTTTGACATAAATCAACAAGTTTGAAATATTTTGACATCAAACCACACAATATTTCACTTTGACCTAAGCTTGTCCAAATCTTTTTTATTGATCCCGATTCAAAGGCCTTCTCCTTACCCATTGATTTATACTGCTCCCTTATAGCTATTGCAAAACTATGACATTGCTTTCTAAGTTTATTTTCATCTAAAATTCCTTCTATTATTTGTTCATTGTATGTTACCTTTTCTGAAAACTGTTCGATCAAGATTTTTACTTGATCATGAAAATATTTTGGGTTATCTCGGTTTACCCAATATTGAGGATACACAATACCCATGGCTTCAAGTATTTCATGTCGAGGGAATCTTTCATGAATCTCTGAGGAAAGAGATTTTGAAATTTCCTTCAAATTATCACTAACAGATTTAACAATGTCATTAAAATCTTCCTCGTTAACAGGTACTTCTTTTCTAGAGCGCCTGGTTGTCTTACAATGGTACATTGTTATCTCATATCCATGTACACAAATACATAAGTTCTTGCTTGCATTAAACTGTAAATAATTATCAGGATTATTCAAATCAGTAATTTTACGCCACAAAAAATAATTTTTTACTTCTTGTGTTAGATCTAGATATAGATGATCAAGGGCCAAGCATGTAAGTTTACGTAGATTGGCATATTCATAAATATACATAGTTCTATCTTGGGATTTCTTCACAAGATTGTTCATCTCATCCAGCATGGGGAGAAGACTAGCTAAAGTCAAGAGTGTCTCTATACCGCTTAACCTATGTAAGAGTTCAGGAGCTTTGTCTATTGTGCTACGATGCTCGTACATCAACCCAATCAAGGATTGATATTCTGAAAGAACTCGTTGCGCTGGTCCATGCAGGGAGATCCATCTGGTATCGACATCCTTGAGAAGCTTGTTTCTAGGTGTTATTCCCTCAACAAAATGTTGAAATTCAAGGAAACGTTTGGGACTTCGACAAAAGTATGTGTGGATCTCGTGAACTAGATTTTTAGCTTTTGATACTGTTGGAAACTTGCTTACAATTTTAAATGCTAAATTCATTCTGTGGGCCATGCATTGAATGCCAAGCATGTATGGTGCACAAGTAGTTTGTAACTTTGTGCAAAGACCACTCCTTTGACCTTGCATCACTACAGCTCCATCGACTCCTACACACACCAACTTTTTGGCAACTGTCAACTCATCCAAACCTGCAATTTCATTCAAAGTTTTCTTGACTAGTTCAAATAGATTTTGTGATGTTGAACTATCCTTTATTTTACAAACACAAAGAAGATGAGCTTGGCAAACATGTTGTTCTATAGTATACAAATGCATACAAAACCAAGAAGTATTGTCTATCGCAGTAACTTCATCTAAAGATAATGCAATGAAATTTGACTCTTTTAATTTCTCCTTTAAATCTTGCTTTTCCACTGTAGCAAGACAGTTCACCAATTCCCATCCAGTGTTTATTGACCAATGTGAGAAGGGAAAGTGGGGAACACTCAAATAAGATAATAAATCAAAATATTCTGGGTAGTCTATCATAGGATGCCCCCTGGACAATATATGAAAAACAACACTCATCTGAATAGTTTTTGACAGATTTACTACTGCCATGGCTTTTCCAAAATGAGCCTCAAGTGTACCTTCACATTTTTTAATCTTTGCAATTCTATGGGTATGCTCTACATAATCTATGGCATACATAACATGAAGACATTCTTCCTTTGATTTCCATCGTATGACTGATTGTTCCTTTTTGTCTATGATTTGTTTTTTGTAAAATTTGCCGATATGCTTTTCTATAGTCTTAGGCTTTAGCTGCATCATCTTGCCTCTTCCACATTTCCAACTACAAATCTTACATCTGACCTCTATTTCCCTTTCAATATCATTTTCGTTTGATACCCCCTCTGGTTCAAGGAATGGGTACTTCGACAACCAACCAATTTGAAAATTCCTTGTCATTTCCCACTCACGCCCCAAATTTGCTTTGCCTTTTCTTTTCTTGCTACCAACATCATCCTCATCCAAGTCGATTATCTCATTCTGGATATCTAGGGAATCCCTTGGAACATCTTCTACGGTATTTCCATCCTCATTTGATACATTTTGATTTAACACAATGACAATCTCACCTTGACCTTCTTGTGGTGGAAGAGTTGATGATGTATCTCCATCTTCAATAATATTTGGTGGAAAAGTTGATGGTGTAGCTCCACCTTGATCTGATGGATTCGAAGCTTTTCCAATTCCAAAGTAAGACTTTATGGTACCTCCCCATTTTGGGAATTTTGATGGCCTCCCAGTCTCTTCATTACCCGCCTGCTCAGGAGTCTTACCCTTGCTGCTCGACATATTGATCTCACTTCGAATAAAAGCTGGAAAAAAATGTCTTCTTGTTTAAGAAGGACAGGCCAATAGAGAATATAGATCCCATTCCCTACTTAAAATTATGTTTAAGACTGAAGCAAGAAGGGAAAATAGATAAAGAAATCTTATTATTATAACTAATAGTCTAATAACTAATAACAGTGTGAAGAAATGATCACTCACCTTTGAGTCTACATTTTCGGGTTTCGCTGACTTCTGAATTGAGAAGTAGAACCTGAGAAGTTTAGAACCGAACAAAATGTGTAAAATTGAACAAAATGTGTAAGAAAAAATAACAGTTTCAATTGTAATTATATCAATCCATATTTGGCAAATCCCGTGTCCTTATACAATGATACCTTGAAATTTTCAAGGCGAAATAGGTCCTCATAAGTAACTATTTATAAATTTTAATTGGCAAAATGGGTCTTCACAAGCAACTATTTGTAAATTTTAATTGGTGAAATGGGTCTTCATATAATGTTGTTTTAATAGTATTGGCGAATATGTTGGTGACTTTGACATGCTCCCCAGGATTCTAGGCAAAAATATTGATCGGTGCATTGGAAACGCGTAGTCTGTTATGGCGAATTTATTGCCTAAACATGCCTTGTAAAAAAAACTTGTTGGCGAATGGACATGCATTGGACCGATAGTCCATGAATTCCTAGCGATTTGAACACCCTGCAGATATGGTAGATTTGCCAATTAGCGAAGATTCACCACTAAAGTTATCCCTGGACAACTCATCCTTCTAAAAGGAATCTTATGTCCTAAGCAAACATGTGAACCTATCACCTAGGAATATAATTAAATACCTATGTAAACTTATGTAAGTGTAATTAAATAATTAATTTCACCAACACTCCCTGATAAGTGCAACTTAGGAAGGAAATTGTTATGCAAATGATGCAAATATGCAATGATGGGTCTTAGCTACTAGGCCATGTTAGGTACCCATGTACAAATGCAAAGCAATCCCTCACAAATGGAGAACAGGAGAAAACACAGTGGGACAAAACTCCTCTCCAAAATAGAGATGAAATACAATAATGATATCCATCACAAATCCAATCAATCTCCATCCACACAAAGGATGGAAAGAGAGACCATTCAACCCCCCATATGAGATAGCCTGTTGCAAGAGAAGCATTGGAAATACACTATGGAGTAATACTGGAATCCTTAATTCAACAAGCAAGGAAAAATACTTATGTTTTCTAGAAACCATATTAGAGTCACTCAAGGACTTAGGTCATAATCATGATAAAGCAACAATAGACCTGATGCCAAGGAACACTGGAAAATCGTAAACTGACACAACTCTAGAATCTATGAAGCAATAACCGATTGAGAAATGATCTGGAACTAAAATGAAGTGCAGAGAAAATGAAAACCTAATGCACACAAAAAAGGAAATAGTGCATCCATTGATGAATGGTCACATCTACCTCCATGATTAAAAATAACCTCAAATTTGTCTAGATGAAAAAATCTAAAAAAAATGGTCTCAACTAATATGAAGTGCTCGAAACTAGCTTTATGTCGATATCTCTTTTGCAAAAAATGGACATCGTGGCCAAAAGTTATGAATTTAAAAAAAAAAATGAATTTAGCCTTCAGGAAACGGATTTTCAAGTAAAAAAAATTATTTCTAATTTGATTTCTAAAAAATCTACTCACTATTTGTAGATAAAAACAAAAACCCAAAAATGTTTTGATGCTAAAAGTAAAAACTAGAAATCATTTTTTATCCAGCAAGCAAAAGATGAAAAAATTGGATTTTTTAACCTTCAACTAGAAGAAAAAATGACACGTGACACTTTTTGTACAACAATTTTCTTCAAATTTGTGCAGGATATGCAAAATCTAAAAGATATCCAGTTCAGATTTTGACCCTGGCTACAAAACCCATAAATCATTTTTCTCACAAATGAGTGGAAGCTAGATTTCTGAAGCAAAAATGAAAATGGCTCCAATAAAAATAGCTAGATCAAACCCTTGCACATTTGACAAAATATGCTTGATTTTGATGAAACAAAAGTCTATCTTGACTTTCTCTAATGCCTTGGATTCAATCACGAGGATCTCAAGACCCCAACTTACACCCAACAAAACTTTCACACCAAGATTGGTCCCTCTAATATGGGAAGAAGTTTGTAGCACTGAAGCTTTGATACCATGTAGGAGTTTATGGTGAACTCCTCTAACACCAAAAAATCACCTGCAAGACAAAATAACTTCCACAAGAGAGAGAAATGGCAGAAATATTATGCTATCATTAAGATGCAAGAATTCCAAATTGAATATGGGAAAATACATATGAAGCCTTGCTTATATAGGCAAGGTTGAGATGTAGTAATTAATATGATGTTGACATGTGCCATAATCATATGACATGTGACAACTTACTAACTACTTAGGAAATGATGCTAGATAAGATAAGACTTCTAGAAAAGACAACTCATCCTTCTAGAAGGAATCTTATATCCTAAACAAACATGGGAACCTATCACCTAGGAATAAAATTAAATACCTAAGTAAACTTATGAAAGTGCAATTAAATAATTAATTTCACCAACACAATGAATTATGAAAAGAAATTTTTTCTATTATAAATGGAATCTTTCAGCCTTATCATAATGAAGTGCATGTGAAAACACTAACATAATTAACAGAAAGGAATATCATTGCTATTTTAAGAGAAAGAAAATGTATTCCTATATGAAAGTAGTTACAAGGAAATGGGATCCACCCTCGCCAATAGCGAATGAAATTTATGTAAATTTTTATGGTGAATAATATATACATCTCATTGGTCATAGTAGAGATATTACACCTTGTATGTTGATGGTTTTGTAAAAAAAAGAAAAAAAAATTTATACATTACATACAAATAATAAACAATAAAAAATAGCAAATGTTCCCTCATTCTAGCCATTTCCTTTAATGCTTGATCTGCAAACTCCCTCTATATTGCCTCATCTACTCATTCCTTTCATAGTTCAATACAAAGTTTGCATAATGAATTTAATTTATTTTTTCACAAAGTTGAAACATTCTTCAAAAGGATACAAAGTTTAAATAACCAACACAACTTCTTTGGAAAACTTCCCACCCTATGGTGAAACATATTTTCACTATCTCACTAGTCGATTCACTAATGGTAGAACAATATTTGATCTCTTAGGTAATCTCATCTGCTTCAACTTGATAAATATCTAGCATGACTCATTAATCTATTGCTATGGTTTTTGAATATGTGAGATGGAAATGTGCTTAACACTCTTGTCATATTACCATAGTTATATAAAATCTTCATTACTTTCCTTGACCACCCAATCAAAAAACTTTATAAATTCTCATATAATTGTAAACTCAAACTATACTCAAACAAACTTTAACTTTCATATAAAAATTTTATTTCTTTCCAAATTTTACACAATATATAAATTTTAGTCAAAAAACACAAAATACTTTAAGAAAAATTGCCCCAAAAACACTAATACTTTCATCAAAGCCTGCTTGCAAATCAAATTTTAAATCTGAACACTTATTCTCACCAACTCGAGTTCAACATTCATCTTTTTTAATAAAGGTAGAACCTTTTCAATCTATTTCCTTTGCTGGGATGAGCTTATTCTAAAGAGGGATGAGTTTAATGTTTTAAACTATAAGGAATAATTTTTTAAAGAAAGGTCACACCTTTATAATATAAAAACTCAAACAAATCCTCTCACTCTTCCCACAGCCTACTCGATTTCCAAAACTACCTATAACATTTCTATGACTTTCTATGCCTCTACAAAATATACACCCACCTAGTCCATTTCTATAAGAATGGAGTTGATTACTAGTCTTGAAGACCAAGAATATTTATGAGTGTCCATCCAATCAAATAAGTTACAGTTGTAATAGGTCCTCCATTGAAGAGAGCCATTAACATAGAGGTAACATGGTTATGCCCCAAGATTTTGGATTTGAATTAATGAGGTTTGGTTAACATTTTCATATTGAAATTTTTGAATAAGTTGGCCAATTATGCAATATTGTTATAGAGTCAATAAAACAACAAATATTCATCTTCATTCTTTAGAGCAATAATTTCATGCTTCCATGGTCTTGAAAGAGAAGTCTGCAGGGTAATTGAAACAAAAGTTGTAGATCTCAAAGCATCATATTTATCTCATCTTGAAATTTTGCAAAAATATAATTGGAAATTTTAAGGCTGGCTCAAATGCTAGTTTGGAAGACACAAAATCTGTAGCTTCTTGGAATGTCACTTTCCTTGAGGAATCATTTACTATGGCAGTGAAAGAAGTAGATTCATTGCTTAGGGATGTTCAAACTATGCTCACAGTCATAGTGAAAAAAGGAAATGACAAAACACTTGTACTGTTTACACCTTCCCCATTGGAGAGCACATTATAAAAATTTTCCAAGAAAGCTCAAGATTTGAAAGAAATGGCCATGAAATTGTAATCTGCAAGTGATATAGCTATTGTTTTGGAGCACAATCAATATAGAATTTCTAATGGTTCAATTTTTTTAATGCAAATTTCTACCATTTGGAGAATTTTGTTGAGGATACCTTGATACTATGTAATCCCATGGGTCTTTGTTTGAGAGACATATTTTAAATCCCTTTTTATTAAAGAAAAAGATGCATGGAATAGATAGAGACATATTATGGTTGCAATGTGATTTTGACATTTATATTTGCAATCTATTTAACACGGGTTAGGCATCAAGAGTTTTTGTTGACATCATGACACAATTTGTGAGGAATCTCAAGGTAAGGTTTTGGGTTTCATTTATTGTGAATAGATTGAAGTAGTAGCTATAGTGAGATTGGTTTTGGTTTGTCTCATTTAAATTTTTTACTACTTTGGTAGGGTTTCGTAATATTTTTTATGCAAACTTGTTGGAAGTTTGTCATATATTGTCATTGATGTCACCATGTTGGTCTGGTACCAAGTACTTGTGTGAAGATCACACTTATCCTATCTAGTATTTGATCTGGTATCTTTGGTATGTTGGTCTGGATATCCCCTCCAGTAATCAATATGATCTACAGTTGTGGGAAAAGGCTTATAATGGTTGAAAGCGTGTATACATGTATTCTTAGATATTCATATGATTGGGTAATGCATTGGCATTGGTTCGTGAGATTGCATTTTGGTATTAAGTTAATTCTAGACAACATGATGTTACGTGACATAGGTGAATTTCTCTTAATATTAGTCTAATCCAATCAATTCATATGGATATATTGGGTATATATAAAAGATGGTTAGAAGATGAGAAGACGATGAAGCAAGGAAGTGAAGAAGAGAAGTGAATACAAATACGAAGAGAAGAAGAAGTGTGTATGAGAAAAGCATTTGAACAATGGTTGAAGATCAGGTCATGCGAGTGAATACACTGAGCATCAAAGGAACTGAACCTGCACATGTGGTGTATCTTCTCAGTTCAACTCTGGTAATTAGCCATTTATGTTTACTTTTTCTGTAGGTAGTGAGCCTCCATTTTGGATACTAAATCCTTGTAAGCAGTGAGCTTATGTATGTGGTAGTGAGCCTCTTATTATCGATATTGATATAACTTTATTTACTGTGAGTTAATCCTCACCATGGTTTTTCCCGCACTGGGTTTTCCATGTAAAAATATGGTGTTCATGTGTTGTGGAACTTAATGTTAGACTATTACTTTAATCTGTTATGTGCTGCAATAAAGTTTTAAGTATTTGTCTAATAAGTTTGTGTGGATATTGATTCACCCCCCTCTTAGTATCCGGTTTATTCAATAATTGGTGTTAGATATTTGGTTCCTCTAGAGATGTTTAATAGCTTGAGGGAGGTCTTGCAGATTGAACAAATGGATAAAGAGCTTTGGATTGCCCTTGAAGATCTTGACAAGGCTGAAGTTGAAAACAAAGACCTAGAGGAAAATATTGATGAAGCAAATGAATGTATCTTGAAATTGAAAGAGTAGTTAAAAAAATTCAAGGAAAGATACAGAGAAGTGAGTGAGGAATTGAAACAAGCAAATGATGAGAATGCTAGACTGAAATTGAAGATAGATGAAAAGAAGAAACTTGGAGAATGTTTGAAAACAGTGATACAAAGGAAAGCTGATGTTTGTCATAGGCTTGAACAGGAAGTGATGAGTCTAAAGGCAGAATTTGAGAAAGCAAATCTTTGTGAAAATTATTTCAAGAAAAACTCCACCGAGCTTGATGAACTGATAGTAGGACAAAAACCTTCTAAAGACAAAAGTGGCTTAGGTAATGAAGCTGATGAAAAAGTGCAGAATTTGAATACAATAAATAATCAAAATATTCATCACAAAGGGAAGCAGAAAAGATACTCTGGAAGGAAACCACCTATCAAACAACCAAATGCACAAAGGTTCTCTTCATTCAATGGTGTTTTTTTTCATGTAATAATTTTGGTCATAAGGCAACAAAGTGTAGGAGTAGGTTGAATCAGATTTTTGGTCCCTTCTCTAGATAATGTTATACATGCAAGAAGATAAGACATAAAGCTACTGAATGCAGATCTTCGGTTAGTCAAATGATGATGAATAGGTTCAATGAAAAAAGGATGAATCAATCATTCAATGGTTATTGTTATACCTATAGCATGTTTGGACATAAAGCGAATCAACGCAAAACAAGGATGAATGGAAATCAGACAAGTCAGAGAAATATAGTTTGCTATCATTGCAAGAAACCAAGACATATCTTAAAGGTGTGCAAAAATAGAAAAGGGGAGCAGTTTGCTCCGATGGAAGATGATAAACTAGTTGAAAAGATTGATAAGGAAGAAGCTAAGCATGAAATGAGAAAGATTTAGAAAAACAAAGAAGGATCAGAGACTTTTGATGCATTTTTGCCCTTATTCAATGCAGATGAATCCTCTAGGCATTAGACCTAGCTTGGTCTTAGGGGGAACTTTATTAGAAAATCAATTAATCCTTGAAAAAACATGTCTCAGGTGCAAGCACATGGATATGTTGTGAAGAATGACAGGAAAAAAGTGATGCAAGCATGCTCTTTTGTGGAGTAAATTAGGGTTTCTAAGTTTAAGTGGAAGAAAAGTTTGTCAACTTTTTGCAATTAATGTGAATTAGGGAAAAATGATGAAGTATAAAGGAAATATCACAAACCATTTTGATCATCAAATGCATTCAAAGAATTTGTAGAGGGCTTGGAACTTTCTTGAAGCATCTCTGAAGTGATTTGAAGTCCCTCAAAGAAATCATTGTGGATATTCGATATAGGTGATGGAAATTTCCCTATCTCATGGCTGCAAAAGAAGGTAACTGAAGATTTTTTAAAATCTTGAGAGCTATAATGGAAAATTCTAAAGGGAATACCACTCTAAGGTTGAAAGGAGTTGAGATGGATGAGTTCGATCATTAGAAAATAAAGAGGTTGGAATTAGGGTTGGAACCGAACAATTTATAGAACATACAAACCCTAGGTTTGGATTTATGAGGAGAATTCCCTTGGTTTTCCAAAAAATAATTTCTCATTTCCCTTCTAAGAAAGTTCAAGGATGGTAGCATTATATTGGACAAACCTTATCTCATTTCAAAAGAAGAAATCAAAGTGGTTACCGGAATGTGCAGCATTGGAGAACTTCCTAGATGAAAAACAATAAAATACAAGAAAGTAGAGGAAATGATAAGAGTTGGCAAAGATCTCCAAGCATTGTTGATTGATATTGTTGGTAATTCCCTAGTTAGGTATGTTACATACAACATTTCTTATAAAATCTTTTTCAGAAATTGTGAAGGTTCTACTTCGACTATTGTAGTTTATTTGGCACATAAAATGGTAAAAGAGAACATACAATTTGATCTATGTAAGCTAATTCTTGAAAATCTTACCAAGAATATACAAATGACACTGGGAGAAGGATACCCATTATTTTTTGGCTCCTTGCTTAAACATTTGGTGTCTTATTTTCTGAAATCTCTATTGGGAAATAAAGATGTTTAGTGGGAATCCATGATTCCCATTGCAAAATAGATACTCAAGCACTTGGAAAGCTTGGAAGATAAAGCAAGTACGTGCAAAAGCTTTTTCTTATCATTGTAGAATGTAATGAGCTTCGGTGAGGTCATGGTGAGCTGATTTGAGGAAGGTTCTTCCTCCAAGACAAAGGAATTGGAAGTGGTCACTAGTGATTCCCCTCTGGAATCAAAGAAAAGAAAAATTGTGTCTGAATATATCGTTGATATTTTTGAAGAGAAGGAAGGAGAAGAAGAACCTCTAGCTGGATAAAAATCTTTTGATCTTGAAGGCATCTGGTCTATGCTGATAAAAGGGAAAATGAAGAAAATTGGTGATGTATGGAGTATGGCCTCACCCATTGACAAACTTAAAATTAATGATGCTTTAGCTAGATATCTACTTTGTAAAGGTATTGATGTATCTGTTGTTTCCGATTCTTTACCTAAAAATTTAATTGAAATGGTTGAAGAATAAATGTTGCTTGAAGGTCTGGGAGGACGTAAGTTGGAAGCTTTAGTTGAAAAGAGGTGTTCAAAAGCAAAGTAGAGGTTATCTGAACTGATTGTAGAGACAAAGAAATACATAAAAGAAATGTTAGACATATACAAGTATTGTCTCTGGTGGCTTGCTACCATTGAAAACTTTCAAAGTAGAATTGAAGCTATAGAAGTTGAAGTGAACAACATTGGAAAGAAATTTGATATTTTTGAGGACAAAGAAGGGAAGAAAAGGCTTAGAATTGGTGAAATTTTGGCTGAAATGATCATTGTGCAGAGAAAAAGGGATGATGTAGTGAAGACCTTTTGGCTTAAGGAAATTGTTGAGGTCTGGTTAGACCATCTTTCTGGAATACTCTTTGATGCAAAAGAATGTGAGAAACAATGCTCATCCATAGATTGGCCTTCCTCCTTCCCACTATTGGTTGTATTAGAAAGTGTGTATACAAGAATGGAAGAAATTGCTTCCTGCAATCAAAGAAAGGTACAAAAAGGTATTTCAAGTGAAAATCATCTTTCTAGTTTGAGAATTTGGATGCCTGAAAAGTTTTGAAGTTTTGAAATATTGGATGTCACCATGTTTCCATCTTGCTGGCACCCTTTTCCATTGATGTCAAAAGGGGAGAGATTTGGAGAAGACTTGGAGAATTTTGGGAGTTTTTGGAAAGGGGGAGAATTTTTGTTTTTGGAGAATTTTGAATCGGACTTTTTGCACATGTTGCCATCAATGACAAAGGGGGAGATTGTTGGAAGTTTGTCATATATTGTCATTGATGTCACCATGTTGGTCTGGTACCGAGTACTGGTGTGAAGATCACACTTATCCTATCCGATATTTGATCTGGTATCTTTGGTATGTTGGTCTGGATATCTCCTCCGGTAATTAGTATGATCTACGGTTGTGGGAAAATTATTATAATGGTTGAAAGCATGTATACATGTATTCTTAGATATTCATATGATCAGGTAATGCATTGGCATCGGTTCTTGAGATTGCATTTTGGTATTAAGTTAATCTTGGTTGACATGATGTTGCATGATACGAGTGAATTTCTCTAAATATCAGGCTGACCTAATCAATGCATACAGATATACCGAGTATATATACAAGATGGTTAGAAGATGAGAATACGATGAAGCAAGGAATTGAAGAAGAGCAGTGAATGCGAATGCAAAGAGAATTGTGTATGAGAAAAGTGTCCAAACAGTGGTTGAAGATCAGGTCATGCGAGCGAATACTCTGAGCATCAAAGGAACTGAACCTGCACATGTGGTGTATCTTCTTAGTTCAACTCTGGTGGTTAGCTATTTATGTTTACTTTTTTTGTAGGCAGTGAGCCTCCATTTTGGACAGTAAGTCCTTGTAAGAAGTGAGCTTTTGTATGTGGTAGTGAGCCTCTTATTATCAGTATTGATATAAATTTATATAATGTGAGTTAATCCTCACCATGGTTTTTACCTCACTGATTTTTCCACGTAAAAAAAGGTGTTCATGTGTTGTGGAACTTAATGTTAGCCTATTAATTTAATCTATTATGTGCTGCAATAAAAATTTAAGTATTTTTTCGCTGAGTTTGTGTGGATACTGATTCATCCCCATCTTAGTATCCAATTTATTCAATAAAACTTTTCCTTTTTTGGCTCACCGCCATCATTGACAGCACAACACAATTTGTGCAGAAGCTCAAGGTAAGGTTTTTGGAATCTGTAATTTGTTATTTTCCTTACATTTTATCCATGTCTAAAATCAAACACACTCATTTGTAGAAATTTTTTGTATTCAGTATGGAAACCAGTGTATATGGTGTGTATATTTTTTCATTAGGTGAAAATACATTGATTTCAGAACATATGAAAAAATTTAGATAGATGAGATCACCTAATAAAACCTAGAAAAACATTTAGTAAGACCTAATGTAATACCCCTTCGTTTTCATTCTTGTTCAAGTTGCTTTATGTTATGTTTGGTTGCAATTACTTTGATACTGGATACATTTTGTTATAATGTTTTGATTGCTACTATTGAGTGACAAATATTATTGTGGGATGTAGTTATCTGATTATTGTTTCACATGCATTATAGATTAATGTTGTTGTAGAGTTAACATGAGATATTATTATGAGATTACTAGATTATGATGGAAGTGTCAGTTTCGATGAGTGTATTGGTGAAGAGGATGAGTTCGCATCACTCGCTTGCGAGCGCTCTGTGAATCCATAATTTTTTCTTCACGGTGTGTATTATATGCTGGATATATTGTATGATGTTGTTTACTTGGTTGCAGGATTGCAGGTACATGACATCGACTCCACCTAGTTTCACAGGTTTGAGCGTGTCGATCCAATGGTTAAGTTGAATGGGAGATAGTAGCTAGGTAACATGTGTCAAGTTTACACCCTAGCCTTAGTGTGTCGTCAGTTGTGTGTGTCGAATCTTTGTTTGTCTTGCTTTGATGTTATTTAATCCTGAAGAATTCTTGATTTGGAAATAGATATTTAGAATAAATGCATTTAAATCATGTTGATGGTTATTTAATTTAATAATGCAATGTGGATAAAAGTTTATATTTAAATTAATTAATTA
>CM021107.1:418765246-418830136 GCA_007115665.2 Sequoiadendron giganteum | reverse complement strand
TTCTTACTATTTTCTACTCTAAAGTCTAATTAAAAATGATGTGATGATCCTTTGATCTCCTATTGGGGTCTTGATCTCTCTTATAGATGAGAGGCAACAAGCTACAAACCCCTTGCAAAAATTCATGATGTTTGACAACTAAACATAACTCAAATTATAAATAAAACAATACTGCAGGTGAATGCACCGATTCATTAATCTCCAAGCAGAAGATCGTGACCACTGACCACCCAAGATCTGTTCAAGGATTCTACTCCATGATAGGGTGCTCATCATGTTGTCGGTTGGCGTTCTTCCTCTGAATCTGATGGTTGTCCCGTTGGATCTAATTCTGACACATCTATAGTTTGGCTAATAAACAGATTGATTGTGGAGAGGTGATGGATGTACTCTTGTTCAACATAGGTGTCCACGTTAGAGATCACCTCTTTCATATTATATTTCATATACATTATTTTTTCGAGTTGCTTATGAGTGTTTTGTAAAACCATAACCTCGTCATTTATTTCTTGCAACACAGTAGTTAGAAGCCCAACAAGCTCTTCCTTCCAATCATCATATTCTCATGGATTTCCAATGCCAAAATGAAGTGTCGGGAGTGGGACTGAATCAAAGCAGTTGAAATCTTCCCTAAGCCTATTATGATATCCATTATGTGATTCTACCAATTTTTTATATGTCAACAATATTTGTCCTTTCATGACATTCTTATCTATGAGCTCCTTTTTTTTCTCCATCATTCTAGCTGCAATCGTTCATTCTCCACCAATGCAATGCGTGTCTATTTGAATACTTTCCAATATTCAATAGCACATTTCATAATTTTGTTGAATATTTCTTTTATCATTTCAGATATAGTGTTATATTTGATGGTTTTCACTTCTTTCTCCAATTCTTTGCATTTCTCTTGGGATTTCAGATGGCAATTCTTCTAGTAGGCTGCATCAACCAATGCATCAAGCACTCTCTCATATTTTTCAAGCAATGGGGAGTACAACTCTGATGTGGAGGAGGAAGATTTTTTTCTCTCCAATTTGCTAGCTCCTTCTTTAGTTTGTCATTTTCCTTAATCAATTTTTTGATCCGTGCTTTGGTAAATTTTGCCACATTTATGTTCAATTCTGTTGTCTCCATAGGGTTGGTATCCACTACTCGTTGAACCAAGAGATGAACAAACACTTGGTTTAGATTACTAATTATAGCAGGTCTTTTATCATGGGGATACAGTGACCAAATAAGCAAGGTGGCTTCGTCTGGGTTGTACCCAGATCCCGAATACATTTTGTCACTTGCTTCTTCTATTAAGTTCATTGTCGTATACCCTCTTTTTCTGAAGCTATCAAATACAATTGAAGAGCTCATATCCCACCCTGGTAGGAGCAACACTCCATCTTCTTGAAGCAATTCCCTACCTCTTTCAGGAGTGATGGACTCCATTTCCTTTTCTACCTCCATTTTCAATTCCTCCAAAGCGGTTGCCTCATGTTCAGGAGTGATATCCTGTATCTGTTGTCTCATTTTTCTACCTTTATATTCATAAACAAATGATTTAAATTTAGAAGATTTAACAAAATCACAATAAGAAATAAACTGTTGTCCAGCCCTGACCCTCACATCATCAGATAGTTCATTTGATGCCTCAAATATTACAATATTCTACTCTTGAGGGGGGTCGTACTGTGCAATCACAGGAGCACTGATTTGTTTGACCTGCTCACCCTCTTCATCACCCTGCTCTTCTTCACTTATATCAGTATCTACAGAAAAAAATACCTCAGGAGTAGGCTGTGAAGGTATGTAATCCAAGGGCTCTATGTCTTCAGCTTGCACTCTTGAATAGGTTGCATGAGGTGCATCAAAAACAATTGGGGGAACATCCTTTACCAGTTCATTGACATGAGCGATGAGTTGCTCAATTATTGTTAAAGGATCCTGTATCTCACCAAATGCCTTTGAATAAGATGAGACATTTTTCCTCTTCCATTCCTCTGCAAGAATAATCTTGTTATAGGCAGCCATTCTTTCCTTGGTGGAAGCCTCATCATGGTTTCTTATGACATCTTTGATTGAGAACAAATGTTCATACCTTGATAGCCCCTGCGATAATCTCACCTTGTGAATAAACCCTTTTAAATCAAATTGTTTCCTTACATCACCTAGAGGTAGGTTGTACTATGCTAATTTACCATCATTTTCTCCATATCCTTCATTGGCAACCACTGTAAAGTCTCCAAAACATAAGGTGTTGGGCATAATTGATTGTTTGCTATGTCCTTTGAGGTGTTTGGAATCAGATTTTTCCAATTGCCTCACAATTTCTAAAAAAGCAATTCGGTCAAGAACTACTCGTGGCATCAAGTGTGGAGCCCCTTCGAACCCATAAACCCTTATCACTGTACAATCAGGGAAAGCATACCAGTCTCCCCAGTTATGATTCACTTTATTTCTCCAGTCATTTTCCTTTGGTCTTAGAAATCTTTGTACTTCTGGGGATAGGTTATAGCTACACGGATACCCCAACAACTTCATCAATGGTTTTACAAAAAATTCTTCAAAATAAAGGTAATGATACCTACCAAATCGGTTGTCCCACAATGAAGTCCACATTTGCACAGGTTTAAAATCTCCATTTTCATCTGTATCTTTTATCCTTAATTCTTCACTACACACCCCTCTGACTTTTTCCTCGTACAATAGAAAATGCATAAGCAAATAATAGTGTTCAAAATTAAAATTATCACTATTATTTTTAATCTTTTCAAGCCCTCGATGTAGGGTGTTGGCCAAGTAGCTAGCATAATAAAATGGCCTGGCATCCTTGCTCTGTATGTCTGTAGCTAAGACCATTGGGGCAATCGACATGAGAGGCGGAACCTCTACTCCCAAAACCTGACCAGTTTAATAATAGGTGTATCGGAAATACTCTTCAAACAAATCTTCATGGAAAGGAGGGTTTTCACTGCTAGAGAACTTCTTGAGTTGGCCTCCTTCATCCTTGGGCCTATGCAAAGGTAATTTCCATCTCTTATAGCTGGTATCCATGTGGCGATACTCTGTCAAGAGATCTTTGATCGTGAATGATAAATTCAGTGAACACTCTAACTGAAATATATTAGAAATGAGATCCCTAGAAATAACAAGCATGTCACCCCCGCCATGTGACTGAATAGTTCTTTTCTTGGGGTCATATCTGATAGCAAGAGCTTTAATTAGCTCTGCATTCACAAACACATTGGGCACCATAAGTCCTCCTAGGTTCAACCTCCATGGATTGCAGACTGGTTGAAACCTAAATTGTTTTTTGTAATGGTACATGAAGATGTCGTACCCTCATTGCAGTGTCCAAATATCCCCTAAGCCCTTTTGTTTGTCCCATAATCAATCCATGGAAGGATTCATTTGAGCACTCCTCTTGGGTCTTGGCCTCGACCCAAGACATTGATCTATCAGGTCTTCATTTAGGAGTCTCTTAGGCTTTTCGGTTTTCTATTTTTTAGCTTTGGGTTTGTCTGTACTCTCTTCCATTATTTAAATCTTAAGCTTTTGATGAAAATAGCTTCTCAGCTAGGTCTGAAAGTGAAGTAATTACGTGAGTCTCGTTGAGTCGCCTCCACAGTCCACTGGTCTTTGCTGCATCAGAACTCCAAGTTTTTGCCTTTCTACTTTTTCCCTAAGCGAAATCTTCTAGGATTTTGTAACTATGCGATCAACTTGTGATATAATTCACTTCAATTCTGGTTCATAAATGCACTGCAGCACGATGCCCCATGATGTCACATAAGTCTTTCACCGATAGCCACCCTCTCCACCGATGGACACCTATCCTTCGTTCTATCGGTGGGATGCCAGATAATGTTTTCCCAATGCACCATAGTTCCCCCGATATACTTTATGCATTCGATAATTCATGCCCATGGTTATAATTCATGGTTACTTTTGTTGACAACTTGACTCTATCGGTATATCGGAAGAGCACCTTAGGAGTTAGGAGTCAGCCTGATAGAGTATTGTTACACTGATACTAGGTTGTGAGCTATTTTCATCGGGCCATCGACGAGATTGTGATGGGGGTTCCGCCGATGAAGCATTGTTAGGCCGATGGTATTGAATTTTGTTAGGAATGGGGGAAGGACTACGTCACTCCAAAATTTCAAATTTGTTTAATATTTATGGATGCAATGTGAATGTAGGCTATAATATGGATCTTTTCACACAAATTTCTACAATTTGCATTGTTCATAAAATCAAAATGTGGTATATTTTTGTGATTATTGATAAAATAAGATAATTCATGCCCATGGTCATAAATTATAATTCATGGTTACTTTTGTTGACAACTTGACTCTATCGGTATATTGGGAGAGCACCTTAGGAGTCAGCCCGATAGAGTATTGTTACACCGATACTAGGTTGTGACTTGTGAGCTATTTTTATTGGGCCATCGGCAAGATTGTGATGGGGGTTCCACCGATGAACCATTGTTAGGCCGATGCCTGATGGTATTGAATCTTATATAATTTATAAAATATCATCAACTACATTACTATAGTTTGAATTTGGCATATGTATTATGATTCATGAAGTGCAATATAATATAAAATATCATGGACACTTGGACTGCAATATAAAATAAAATATTCTAAACTTGAAGTGCAATGATTCACAATTTATTTGAATACAATATACAAAATCATCAACTATAGTTTGGAATATGATTCAAGCTAACATGCAGTGCTTGAGTGCAATATAAAATAAGATATCATGAAGTGCAATGATTCACAATTTCAATGTTCATTGAATACAATATAAAATATCATTAGACATCAACTATAGTTTGGACTTTGGAACAATGGAAACTGATTCATGAAGTGCAGAAAAAATACCTAAAACCTACTAATTATCTCCCATTTCCCAAACGAAGTCAGGGTCCTCAAACCGATCCTCATCTTTAGATAAAGTAAAGGAGTCATCTTCATTTTGAGACTGCTTTGCACTTTCTTTGACCTATGTCTCAAATTCAACATTCATTGTTTGATTTGTGTCAATTTCAATATCATTGTCATCTATCCTAGGCCCAATCCCACTACCACTGCCACTACCACTACCACCAATACCGATGACTATTGGAATTGGAGAGCCTGTGTTGCACAACCCAGTCCCTCTTCTTTCACATGTGGACCTCCAGATTGCGAGTTCCCTTTCAAAAGGAAATTTTTTGACATTATACGCAGTTCCTTTTATCCTCAAGCAATTTTCCAAATTATTGTCCAGTTTGTTTCTTAACTTTGATTTCAAAAACTCTAATGTACTGATAAATCTCTCATCCTCCACCAACCCCAATATCATTGTTTGACATAAATCAACAAGTTTGAAATATTTTGACATCAAACCACACAATATTTCACTTTGACCTAAGCTTGTCCAAATCTTTTTTATTGATCCCGATTCAAAGGCCTTCTCCTTACCCATTGATTTATACTGCTCCCTTATAGCTATTGCAAAACTATGACATTGCTTTCTAAGTTTATTTTCATCTAAAATTCCTTCTATTATTTGTTCATTGTATGTTACCTTTTCTGAAAACTGTTCGATCAAGATTTTTACTTGATCATGAAAATATTTTGGGTTATCTCGGTTTACCCAATATTGAGGATACACAATACCCATGGCTTCAAGTATTTCATGTCGAGGGAATCTTTCATGAATCTCTGAGGAAAGAGATTTTGAAATTTCCTTCAAATTATCACTAACAGATTTAACAATGTCATTAAAATCTTCCTCGTTAACAGGTACTTCTTTTCTAGAGCGCCTGGTTGTCTTACAATGGTACATTGTTATCTCATATCCATGTACACAAATACATAAGTTCTTGCTTGCATTAAACTGTAAATAATTATCAGGATTATTCAAATCAGTAATTTTACGCCACAAAAAATAATTTTTTACTTCTTGTGTTAGATCTAGATATAGATGATCAAGGGCCAAGCATGTAAGTTTACGTAGATTGGCATATTCATAAATATACATAGTTCTATCTTGGGATTTCTTCACAAGATTGTTCATCTCATCCAGCATGGGGAGAAGACTAGCTAAAGTCAAGAGTGTCTCTATACCGCTTAACCTATGTAAGAGTTCAGGAGCTTTGTCTATTGTGCTACGATGCTCGTACATCAACCCAATCAAGGATTGATATTCTGAAAGAACTCGTTGCGCTGGTCCATGCAGGGAGATCCATCTGGTATCGACATCCTTGAGAAGCTTGTTTCTAGGTGTTATTCCCTCAACAAAATGTTGAAATTCAAGGAAACGTTTGGGACTTCGACAAAAGTATGTGTGGATCTCGTGAACTAGATTTTTAGCTTTTGATACTGTTGGAAACTTGCTTACAATTTTAAATGCTAAATTCATTCTGTGGGCCATGCATTGAATGCCAAGCATGTATGGTGCACAAGTAGTTTGTAACTTTGTGCAAAGACCACTCCTTTGACCTTGCATCACTACAGCTCCATCGACTCCTACACACACCAACTTTTTGGCAACTGTCAACTCATCCAAACCTGCAATTTCATTCAAAGTTTTCTTGACTAGTTCAAATAGATTTTGTGATGTTGAACTATCCTTTATTTTACAAACACAAAGAAGATGAGCTTGGCAAACATGTTGTTCTATAGTATACAAATGCATACAAAACCAAGAAGTATTGTCTATCGCAGTAACTTCATCTAAAGATAATGCAATGAAATTTGACTCTTTTAATTTCTCCTTTAAATCTTGCTTTTCCACTGTAGCAAGACAGTTCACCAATTCCCATCCAGTGTTTATTGACCAATGTGAGAAGGGAAAGTGGGGAACACTCAAATAAGATAATAAATCAAAATATTCTGGGTAGTCTATCATAGGATGCCCCCTGGACAATATATGAAAAACAACACTCATCTGAATAGTTTTTGACAGATTTACTACTGCCATGGCTTTTCCAAAATGAGCCTCAAGTGTACCTTCACATTTTTTAATCTTTGCAATTCTATGGGTATGCTCTACATAATCTATGGCATACATAACATGAAGACATTCTTCCTTTGATTTCCATCGTATGACTGATTGTTCCTTTTTGTCTATGATTTGTTTTTTGTAAAATTTGCCGATATGCTTTTCTATAGTCTTAGGCTTTAGCTGCATCATCTTGCCTCTTCCACATTTCCAACTACAAATCTTACATCTGACCTCTATTTCCCTTTCAATATCATTTTCGTTTGATACCCCCTCTGGTTCAAGGAATGGGTACTTCGACAACCAACCAATTTGAAAATTCCTTGTCATTTCCCACTCACGCCCCAAATTTGCTTTGCCTTTTCTTTTCTTGCTACCAACATCATCCTCATCCAAGTCGATTATCTCATTCTGGATATCTAGGGAATCCCTTGGAACATCTTCTACGGTATTTCCATCCTCATTTGATACATTTTGATTTAACACAATGACAATCTCACCTTGACCTTCTTGTGGTGGAAGAGTTGATGATGTATCTCCATCTTCAATAATATTTGGTGGAAAAGTTGATGGTGTAGCTCCACCTTGATCTGATGGATTCGAAGCTTTTCCAATTCCAAAGTAAGACTTTATGGTACCTCCCCATTTTGGGAATTTTGATGGCCTCCCAGTCTCTTCATTACCCGCCTGCTCAGGAGTCTTACCCTTGCTGCTCGACATATTGATCTCACTTCGAATAAAAGCTGGAAAAAAATGTCTTCTTGTTTAAGAAGGACAGGCCAATAGAGAATATAGATCCCATTCCCTACTTAAAATTATGTTTAAGACTGAAGCAAGAAGGGAAAATAGATAAAGAAATCTTATTATTATAACTAATAGTCTAATAACTAATAACAGTGTGAAGAAATGATCACTCACCTTTGAGTCTACATTTTCGGGTTTCGCTGACTTCTGAATTGAGAAGTAGAACCTGAGAAGTTTAGAACCGAACAAAATGTGTAAAATTGAACAAAATGTGTAAGAAAAAATAACAGTTTCAATTGTAATTATATCAATCCATATTTGGCAAATCCCGTGTCCTTATACAATGATACCTTGAAATTTTCAAGGCGAAATAGGTCCTCATAAGTAACTATTTATAAATTTTAATTGGCAAAATGGGTCTTCACAAGCAACTATTTGTAAATTTTAATTGGTGAAATGGGTCTTCATATAATGTTGTTTTAATAGTATTGGCGAATATGTTGGTGACTTTGACATGCTCCCCAGGATTCTAGGCAAAAATATTGATCGGTGCATTGGAAACGCGTAGTCTGTTATGGCGAATTTATTGCCTAAACATGCCTTGTAAAAAAAACTTGTTGGCGAATGGACATGCATTGGACCGATAGTCCATGAATTCCTAGCGATTTGAACACCCTGCAGATATGGTAGATTTGCCAATTAGCGAAGATTCACCACTAAAGTTATCCCTGGACAACTCATCCTTCTAAAAGGAATCTTATGTCCTAAGCAAACATGTGAACCTATCACCTAGGAATATAATTAAATACCTATGTAAACTTATGTAAGTGTAATTAAATAATTAATTTCACCAACACTCCCTGATAAGTGCAACTTAGGAAGGAAATTGTTATGCAAATGATGCAAATATGCAATGATGGGTCTTAGCTACTAGGCCATGTTAGGTACCCATGTACAAATGCAAAGCAATCCCTCACAAATGGAGAACAGGAGAAAACACAGTGGGACAAAACTCCTCTCCAAAATAGAGATGAAATACAATAATGATATCCATCACAAATCCAATCAATCTCCATCCACACAAAGGATGGAAAGAGAGACCATTCAACCCCCCATATGAGATAGCCTGTTGCAAGAGAAGCATTGGAAATACACTATGGAGTAATACTGGAATCCTTAATTCAACAAGCAAGGAAAAATACTTATGTTTTCTAGAAACCATATTAGAGTCACTCAAGGACTTAGGTCATAATCATGATAAAGCAACAATAGACCTGATGCCAAGGAACACTGGAAAATCGTAAACTGACACAACTCTAGAATCTATGAAGCAATAACCGATTGAGAAATGATCTGGAACTAAAATGAAGTGCAGAGAAAATGAAAACCTAATGCACACAAAAAAGGAAATAGTGCATCCATTGATGAATGGTCACATCTACCTCCATGATTAAAAATAACCTCAAATTTGTCTAGATGAAAAAATCTAAAAAAAATGGTCTCAACTAATATGAAGTGCTCGAAACTAGCTTTATGTCGATATCTCTTTTGCAAAAAATGGACATCGTGGCCAAAAGTTATGAATTTAAAAAAAAAAATGAATTTAGCCTTCAGGAAACGGATTTTCAAGTAAAAAAAATTATTTCTAATTTGATTTCTAAAAAATCTACTCACTATTTGTAGATAAAAACAAAAACCCAAAAATGTTTTGATGCTAAAAGTAAAAACTAGAAATCATTTTTTATCCAGCAAGCAAAAGATGAAAAAATTGGATTTTTTAACCTTCAACTAGAAGAAAAAATGACACGTGACACTTTTTGTACAACAATTTTCTTCAAATTTGTGCAGGATATGCAAAATCTAAAAGATATCCAGTTCAGATTTTGACCCTGGCTACAAAACCCATAAATCATTTTTCTCACAAATGAGTGGAAGCTAGATTTCTGAAGCAAAAATGAAAATGGCTCCAATAAAAATAGCTAGATCAAACCCTTGCACATTTGACAAAATATGCTTGATTTTGATGAAACAAAAGTCTATCTTGACTTTCTCTAATGCCTTGGATTCAATCACGAGGATCTCAAGACCCCAACTTACACCCAACAAAACTTTCACACCAAGATTGGTCCCTCTAATATGGGAAGAAGTTTGTAGCACTGAAGCTTTGATACCATGTAGGAGTTTATGGTGAACTCCTCTAACACCAAAAAATCACCTGCAAGACAAAATAACTTCCACAAGAGAGAGAAATGGCAGAAATATTATGCTATCATTAAGATGCAAGAATTCCAAATTGAATATGGGAAAATACATATGAAGCCTTGCTTATATAGGCAAGGTTGAGATGTAGTAATTAATATGATGTTGACATGTGCCATAATCATATGACATGTGACAACTTACTAACTACTTAGGAAATGATGCTAGATAAGATAAGACTTCTAGAAAAGACAACTCATCCTTCTAGAAGGAATCTTATATCCTAAACAAACATGGGAACCTATCACCTAGGAATAAAATTAAATACCTAAGTAAACTTATGAAAGTGCAATTAAATAATTAATTTCACCAACACAATGAATTATGAAAAGAAATTTTTTCTATTATAAATGGAATCTTTCAGCCTTATCATAATGAAGTGCATGTGAAAACACTAACATAATTAACAGAAAGGAATATCATTGCTATTTTAAGAGAAAGAAAATGTATTCCTATATGAAAGTAGTTACAAGGAAATGGGATCCACCCTCGCCAATAGCGAATGAAATTTATGTAAATTTTTATGGTGAATAATATATACATCTCATTGGTCATAGTAGAGATATTACACCTTGTATGTTGATGGTTTTGTAAAAAAAAGAAAAAAAAATTTATACATTACATACAAATAATAAACAATAAAAAATAGCAAATGTTCCCTCATTCTAGCCATTTCCTTTAATGCTTGATCTGCAAACTCCCTCTATATTGCCTCATCTACTCATTCCTTTCATAGTTCAATACAAAGTTTGCATAATGAATTTAATTTATTTTTTCACAAAGTTGAAACATTCTTCAAAAGGATACAAAGTTTAAATAACCAACACAACTTCTTTGGAAAACTTCCCACCCTATGGTGAAACATATTTTCACTATCTCACTAGTCGATTCACTAATGGTAGAACAATATTTGATCTCTTAGGTAATCTCATCTGCTTCAACTTGATAAATATCTAGCATGACTCATTAATCTATTGCTATGGTTTTTGAATATGTGAGATGGAAATGTGCTTAACACTCTTGTCATATTACCATAGTTATATAAAATCTTCATTACTTTCCTTGACCACCCAATCAAAAAACTTTATAAATTCTCATATAATTGTAAACTCAAACTATACTCAAACAAACTTTAACTTTCATATAAAAATTTTATTTCTTTCCAAATTTTACACAATATATAAATTTTAGTCAAAAAACACAAAATACTTTAAGAAAAATTGCCCCAAAAACACTAATACTTTCATCAAAGCCTGCTTGCAAATCAAATTTTAAATCTGAACACTTATTCTCACCAACTCGAGTTCAACATTCATCTTTTTTAATAAAGGTAGAACCTTTTCAATCTATTTCCTTTGCTGGGATGAGCTTATTCTAAAGAGGGATGAGTTTAATGTTTTAAACTATAAGGAATAATTTTTTAAAGAAAGGTCACACCTTTATAATATAAAAACTCAAACAAATCCTCTCACTCTTCCCACAGCCTACTCGATTTCCAAAACTACCTATAACATTTCTATGACTTTCTATGCCTCTACAAAATATACACCCACCTAGTCCATTTCTATAAGAATGGAGTTGATTACTAGTCTTGAAGACCAAGAATATTTATGAGTGTCCATCCAATCAAATAAGTTACAGTTGTAATAGGTCCTCCATTGAAGAGAGCCATTAACATAGAGGTAACATGGTTATGCCCCAAGATTTTGGATTTGAATTAATGAGGTTTGGTTAACATTTTCATATTGAAATTTTTGAATAAGTTGGCCAATTATGCAATATTGTTATAGAGTCAATAAAACAACAAATATTCATCTTCATTCTTTAGAGCAATAATTTCATGCTTCCATGGTCTTGAAAGAGAAGTCTGCAGGGTAATTGAAACAAAAGTTGTAGATCTCAAAGCATCATATTTATCTCATCTTGAAATTTTGCAAAAATATAATTGGAAATTTTAAGGCTGGCTCAAATGCTAGTTTGGAAGACACAAAATCTGTAGCTTCTTGGAATGTCACTTTCCTTGAGGAATCATTTACTATGGCAGTGAAAGAAGTAGATTCATTGCTTAGGGATGTTCAAACTATGCTCACAGTCATAGTGAAAAAAGGAAATGACAAAACACTTGTACTGTTTACACCTTCCCCATTGGAGAGCACATTATAAAAATTTTCCAAGAAAGCTCAAGATTTGAAAGAAATGGCCATGAAATTGTAATCTGCAAGTGATATAGCTATTGTTTTGGAGCACAATCAATATAGAATTTCTAATGGTTCAATTTTTTTAATGCAAATTTCTACCATTTGGAGAATTTTGTTGAGGATACCTTGATACTATGTAATCCCATGGGTCTTTGTTTGAGAGACATATTTTAAATCCCTTTTTATTAAAGAAAAAGATGCATGGAATAGATAGAGACATATTATGGTTGCAATGTGATTTTGACATTTATATTTGCAATCTATTTAACACGGGTTAGGCATCAAGAGTTTTTGTTGACATCATGACACAATTTGTGAGGAATCTCAAGGTAAGGTTTTGGGTTTCATTTATTGTGAATAGATTGAAGTAGTAGCTATAGTGAGATTGGTTTTGGTTTGTCTCATTTAAATTTTTTACTACTTTGGTAGGGTTTCGTAATATTTTTTATGCAAACTTGTTGGAAGTTTGTCATATATTGTCATTGATGTCACCATGTTGGTCTGGTACCAAGTACTTGTGTGAAGATCACACTTATCCTATCTAGTATTTGATCTGGTATCTTTGGTATGTTGGTCTGGATATCCCCTCCAGTAATCAATATGATCTACAGTTGTGGGAAAAGGCTTATAATGGTTGAAAGCGTGTATACATGTATTCTTAGATATTCATATGATTGGGTAATGCATTGGCATTGGTTCGTGAGATTGCATTTTGGTATTAAGTTAATTCTAGACAACATGATGTTACGTGACATAGGTGAATTTCTCTTAATATTAGTCTAATCCAATCAATTCATATGGATATATTGGGTATATATAAAAGATGGTTAGAAGATGAGAAGACGATGAAGCAAGGAAGTGAAGAAGAGAAGTGAATACAAATACGAAGAGAAGAAGAAGTGTGTATGAGAAAAGCATTTGAACAATGGTTGAAGATCAGGTCATGCGAGTGAATACACTGAGCATCAAAGGAACTGAACCTGCACATGTGGTGTATCTTCTCAGTTCAACTCTGGTAATTAGCCATTTATGTTTACTTTTTCTGTAGGTAGTGAGCCTCCATTTTGGATACTAAATCCTTGTAAGCAGTGAGCTTATGTATGTGGTAGTGAGCCTCTTATTATCGATATTGATATAACTTTATTTACTGTGAGTTAATCCTCACCATGGTTTTTCCCGCACTGGGTTTTCCATGTAAAAATATGGTGTTCATGTGTTGTGGAACTTAATGTTAGACTATTACTTTAATCTGTTATGTGCTGCAATAAAGTTTTAAGTATTTGTCTAATAAGTTTGTGTGGATATTGATTCACCCCCCTCTTAGTATCCGGTTTATTCAATAATTGGTGTTAGATATTTGGTTCCTCTAGAGATGTTTAATAGCTTGAGGGAGGTCTTGCAGATTGAACAAATGGATAAAGAGCTTTGGATTGCCCTTGAAGATCTTGACAAGGCTGAAGTTGAAAACAAAGACCTAGAGGAAAATATTGATGAAGCAAATGAATGTATCTTGAAATTGAAAGAGTAGTTAAAAAAATTCAAGGAAAGATACAGAGAAGTGAGTGAGGAATTGAAACAAGCAAATGATGAGAATGCTAGACTGAAATTGAAGATAGATGAAAAGAAGAAACTTGGAGAATGTTTGAAAACAGTGATACAAAGGAAAGCTGATGTTTGTCATAGGCTTGAACAGGAAGTGATGAGTCTAAAGGCAGAATTTGAGAAAGCAAATCTTTGTGAAAATTATTTCAAGAAAAACTCCACCGAGCTTGATGAACTGATAGTAGGACAAAAACCTTCTAAAGACAAAAGTGGCTTAGGTAATGAAGCTGATGAAAAAGTGCAGAATTTGAATACAATAAATAATCAAAATATTCATCACAAAGGGAAGCAGAAAAGATACTCTGGAAGGAAACCACCTATCAAACAACCAAATGCACAAAGGTTCTCTTCATTCAATGGTGTTTTTTTTCATGTAATAATTTTGGTCATAAGGCAACAAAGTGTAGGAGTAGGTTGAATCAGATTTTTGGTCCCTTCTCTAGATAATGTTATACATGCAAGAAGATAAGACATAAAGCTACTGAATGCAGATCTTCGGTTAGTCAAATGATGATGAATAGGTTCAATGAAAAAAGGATGAATCAATCATTCAATGGTTATTGTTATACCTATAGCATGTTTGGACATAAAGCGAATCAACGCAAAACAAGGATGAATGGAAATCAGACAAGTCAGAGAAATATAGTTTGCTATCATTGCAAGAAACCAAGACATATCTTAAAGGTGTGCAAAAATAGAAAAGGGGAGCAGTTTGCTCCGATGGAAGATGATAAACTAGTTGAAAAGATTGATAAGGAAGAAGCTAAGCATGAAATGAGAAAGATTTAGAAAAACAAAGAAGGATCAGAGACTTTTGATGCATTTTTGCCCTTATTCAATGCAGATGAATCCTCTAGGCATTAGACCTAGCTTGGTCTTAGGGGGAACTTTATTAGAAAATCAATTAATCCTTGAAAAAACATGTCTCAGGTGCAAGCACATGGATATGTTGTGAAGAATGACAGGAAAAAAGTGATGCAAGCATGCTCTTTTGTGGAGTAAATTAGGGTTTCTAAGTTTAAGTGGAAGAAAAGTTTGTCAACTTTTTGCAATTAATGTGAATTAGGGAAAAATGATGAAGTATAAAGGAAATATCACAAACCATTTTGATCATCAAATGCATTCAAAGAATTTGTAGAGGGCTTGGAACTTTCTTGAAGCATCTCTGAAGTGATTTGAAGTCCCTCAAAGAAATCATTGTGGATATTCGATATAGGTGATGGAAATTTCCCTATCTCATGGCTGCAAAAGAAGGTAACTGAAGATTTTTTAAAATCTTGAGAGCTATAATGGAAAATTCTAAAGGGAATACCACTCTAAGGTTGAAAGGAGTTGAGATGGATGAGTTCGATCATTAGAAAATAAAGAGGTTGGAATTAGGGTTGGAACCGAACAATTTATAGAACATACAAACCCTAGGTTTGGATTTATGAGGAGAATTCCCTTGGTTTTCCAAAAAATAATTTCTCATTTCCCTTCTAAGAAAGTTCAAGGATGGTAGCATTATATTGGACAAACCTTATCTCATTTCAAAAGAAGAAATCAAAGTGGTTACCGGAATGTGCAGCATTGGAGAACTTCCTAGATGAAAAACAATAAAATACAAGAAAGTAGAGGAAATGATAAGAGTTGGCAAAGATCTCCAAGCATTGTTGATTGATATTGTTGGTAATTCCCTAGTTAGGTATGTTACATACAACATTTCTTATAAAATCTTTTTCAGAAATTGTGAAGGTTCTACTTCGACTATTGTAGTTTATTTGGCACATAAAATGGTAAAAGAGAACATACAATTTGATCTATGTAAGCTAATTCTTGAAAATCTTACCAAGAATATACAAATGACACTGGGAGAAGGATACCCATTATTTTTTGGCTCCTTGCTTAAACATTTGGTGTCTTATTTTCTGAAATCTCTATTGGGAAATAAAGATGTTTAGTGGGAATCCATGATTCCCATTGCAAAATAGATACTCAAGCACTTGGAAAGCTTGGAAGATAAAGCAAGTACGTGCAAAAGCTTTTTCTTATCATTGTAGAATGTAATGAGCTTCGGTGAGGTCATGGTGAGCTGATTTGAGGAAGGTTCTTCCTCCAAGACAAAGGAATTGGAAGTGGTCACTAGTGATTCCCCTCTGGAATCAAAGAAAAGAAAAATTGTGTCTGAATATATCGTTGATATTTTTGAAGAGAAGGAAGGAGAAGAAGAACCTCTAGCTGGATAAAAATCTTTTGATCTTGAAGGCATCTGGTCTATGCTGATAAAAGGGAAAATGAAGAAAATTGGTGATGTATGGAGTATGGCCTCACCCATTGACAAACTTAAAATTAATGATGCTTTAGCTAGATATCTACTTTGTAAAGGTATTGATGTATCTGTTGTTTCCGATTCTTTACCTAAAAATTTAATTGAAATGGTTGAAGAATAAATGTTGCTTGAAGGTCTGGGAGGACGTAAGTTGGAAGCTTTAGTTGAAAAGAGGTGTTCAAAAGCAAAGTAGAGGTTATCTGAACTGATTGTAGAGACAAAGAAATACATAAAAGAAATGTTAGACATATACAAGTATTGTCTCTGGTGGCTTGCTACCATTGAAAACTTTCAAAGTAGAATTGAAGCTATAGAAGTTGAAGTGAACAACATTGGAAAGAAATTTGATATTTTTGAGGACAAAGAAGGGAAGAAAAGGCTTAGAATTGGTGAAATTTTGGCTGAAATGATCATTGTGCAGAGAAAAAGGGATGATGTAGTGAAGACCTTTTGGCTTAAGGAAATTGTTGAGGTCTGGTTAGACCATCTTTCTGGAATACTCTTTGATGCAAAAGAATGTGAGAAACAATGCTCATCCATAGATTGGCCTTCCTCCTTCCCACTATTGGTTGTATTAGAAAGTGTGTATACAAGAATGGAAGAAATTGCTTCCTGCAATCAAAGAAAGGTACAAAAAGGTATTTCAAGTGAAAATCATCTTTCTAGTTTGAGAATTTGGATGCCTGAAAAGTTTTGAAGTTTTGAAATATTGGATGTCACCATGTTTCCATCTTGCTGGCACCCTTTTCCATTGATGTCAAAAGGGGAGAGATTTGGAGAAGACTTGGAGAATTTTGGGAGTTTTTGGAAAGGGGGAGAATTTTTGTTTTTGGAGAATTTTGAATCGGACTTTTTGCACATGTTGCCATCAATGACAAAGGGGGAGATTGTTGGAAGTTTGTCATATATTGTCATTGATGTCACCATGTTGGTCTGGTACCGAGTACTGGTGTGAAGATCACACTTATCCTATCCGATATTTGATCTGGTATCTTTGGTATGTTGGTCTGGATATCTCCTCCGGTAATTAGTATGATCTACGGTTGTGGGAAAATTATTATAATGGTTGAAAGCATGTATACATGTATTCTTAGATATTCATATGATCAGGTAATGCATTGGCATCGGTTCTTGAGATTGCATTTTGGTATTAAGTTAATCTTGGTTGACATGATGTTGCATGATACGAGTGAATTTCTCTAAATATCAGGCTGACCTAATCAATGCATACAGATATACCGAGTATATATACAAGATGGTTAGAAGATGAGAATACGATGAAGCAAGGAATTGAAGAAGAGCAGTGAATGCGAATGCAAAGAGAATTGTGTATGAGAAAAGTGTCCAAACAGTGGTTGAAGATCAGGTCATGCGAGCGAATACTCTGAGCATCAAAGGAACTGAACCTGCACATGTGGTGTATCTTCTTAGTTCAACTCTGGTGGTTAGCTATTTATGTTTACTTTTTTTGTAGGCAGTGAGCCTCCATTTTGGACAGTAAGTCCTTGTAAGAAGTGAGCTTTTGTATGTGGTAGTGAGCCTCTTATTATCAGTATTGATATAAATTTATATAATGTGAGTTAATCCTCACCATGGTTTTTACCTCACTGATTTTTCCACGTAAAAAAAGGTGTTCATGTGTTGTGGAACTTAATGTTAGCCTATTAATTTAATCTATTATGTGCTGCAATAAAAATTTAAGTATTTTTTCGCTGAGTTTGTGTGGATACTGATTCATCCCCATCTTAGTATCCAATTTATTCAATAAAACTTTTCCTTTTTTGGCTCACCGCCATCATTGACAGCACAACACAATTTGTGCAGAAGCTCAAGGTAAGGTTTTTGGAATCTGTAATTTGTTATTTTCCTTACATTTTATCCATGTCTAAAATCAAACACACTCATTTGTAGAAATTTTTTGTATTCAGTATGGAAACCAGTGTATATGGTGTGTATATTTTTTCATTAGGTGAAAATACATTGATTTCAGAACATATGAAAAAATTTAGATAGATGAGATCACCTAATAAAACCTAGAAAAACATTTAGTAAGACCTAATGTAATACCCCTTCGTTTTCATTCTTGTTCAAGTTGCTTTATGTTATGTTTGGTTGCAATTACTTTGATACTGGATACATTTTGTTATAATGTTTTGATTGCTACTATTGAGTGACAAATATTATTGTGGGATGTAGTTATCTGATTATTGTTTCACATGCATTATAGATTAATGTTGTTGTAGAGTTAACATGAGATATTATTATGAGATTACTAGATTATGATGGAAGTGTCAGTTTCGATGAGTGTATTGGTGAAGAGGATGAGTTCGCATCACTCGCTTGCGAGCGCTCTGTGAATCCATAATTTTTTCTTCACGGTGTGTATTATATGCTGGATATATTGTATGATGTTGTTTACTTGGTTGCAGGATTGCAGGTACATGACATCGACTCCACCTAGTTTCACAGGTTTGAGCGTGTCGATCCAATGGTTAAGTTGAATGGGAGATAGTAGCTAGGTAACATGTGTCAAGTTTACACCCTAGCCTTAGTGTGTCGTCAGTTGTGTGTGTCGAATCTTTGTTTGTCTTGCTTTGATGTTATTTAATCCTGAAGAATTCTTGATTTGGAAATAGATATTTAGAATAAATGCATTTAAATCATGTTGATGGTTATTTAATTTAATAATGCAATGTGGATAAAAGTTTATATTTAAATTAATTAATTATATTTAAATTATTTAATTAATTAAATTTAATCCAAGGGGGTTGAGTTTAGTTATTGAATAATTAAATTAATTAATTAAACGTGATGCAAGAGAATGAAAGGAAATAAAAGAATTAGAATTAATTTTGGAATTTAATTCCAACGTGTGAGAATTAAATTAGAAATTGTAATTAAATGTTTATTTGAAAATTAGTTGCAACTTTGGAAATTAATTTATTATTTGAAATTTCATTTTAAATTGAAAGTGGGTTTTGAAAAGTGAAAAATGAAATTGAAATTGAAATTGGGAATTAAAAATGAAATTGAAATTGAAATTGAAATTGAAATATCTAATTTGCATGTAATGTGAATTAGGGTTGTAAATATTGAAATTGAAATTGAAATTGAAATATCTAATTTGCATGTAATGTGAATTAGGGTTGAATTAGGTATTTTTGATTTGTAAAGAATACATGTTTTAATTTTAGGGAAGGAAATTTTTTTAAAAAAAATACATTTTTACAGCAGGGAAGAAATTTTGGAAAATTTGGAAAATTTGCACAAGAGTTTGAAGAAAGTTTGATTGTAGAATTGATTGAAGGAAAGATTGTTTGCATTTGTTGGATTTTTGATTGGATTCATTGGAGGATTGAAGAAAATTCAGGAAATCTTTGGAGGAGGCTTGCATCAAAAATTCATCTCTTCCTGTAGCTTCTTGTACCAGGTTTTCCTCTTTGTATTTTATTGTTCTTGATTGTTTTTTTTTTAAATAGTAGTGATTAAATATTTATTTGTTAAATCTGTTTTAGAAAATAAATTTGATATTAGAAGAAAAGAATTAAACAAATTTACAGCTTTTGCTTGTGAAAATTCTTGAGTGAAAATTGTGAAAACCTTAGTTGAACTTAAATTATTTGAAGAAATTGATTTTATTGTTATTGAAATCAAACATAGAGACTGAACAATGCATTTAGAATGTTTTTAAAAAATGAAACCCTTTGTTATTATTAAAAATCAGATTTTAAAATCTGCAGTATAGTTATATTTTCATGGTAAAATGGTCTGGTTGCGCCACCTATAACTTCACTTTCACAAACTGGGTTTTCAAAAAATTTAAAGAGTTTTTGCATTTTGAAGTTTTCTTACCCTTGTCAAAAAATCTCAAATACCCAGATCATATTTTTTGAGTTATGATTAAAACATGAGACTGCTGTTAAATTATTTTCCCATGGCTGTTCTGAAAATAAAATAATAATAAATTGATATTTATGAATATTAATATTTTATGTATTGTTATTATAATATTAAAATATTATTTAATAATATTTTATATTATAATTTATAATACTAAAGTATTATATTTATTTATATTATTTTAAATAAAATTTGTAGATTAGATTAGTGGAATTAAAAATTTTAAACATATGCAGAAATTATTGTTTATTTTAAAATGGCATGTTAAAGTTTAATTGAAAGAGTTAAATATTTGATTTAAAGAATGCATAATTTACAATTGAATTGTGAAATTTAAATTCATATGTAAAAGGTCCAATTATTAATTTGATTTAATTGGAAAAATATATTTATATTTTGAAATATTGATGATAAAGGATATTTTATTTTGAATTAATCAATTTGATATTCTGCAAAGGATAGAAGATATGTTAATGATTAAATATATTTAAATATATTGATTTATATTTAGTAGATATATAGTGAAGGTATATATCTATTTGAGAGAATAAATAATATTTTATCTTATTTTATTCTGTTGTTTGCAAATTGGGTATTATTAGTGTTTTAATAGAAATAATTAGTATGTGTAGAAAATGTATAGAGAAAGATATTTAAATATATTGAAAAATTATAGAAATATTTATATTTAAATGTTTGTTTTAAGTAATGAGATTTAATTAGAAACAATATGAATGCGTGGCCAAATAGACAAGCCAAAAGATATTTTTATACATTGATGGAATTGCATGCTTTTAAATGAATAGTTGATGAGACATAGACTCTGGATAGAAAATTGGAAAAGATTGTTTGCAATAATGTTAGGTTGCATTAGAAGTAAATTTAAGAACTAAATATATTGAAAAAGGCAAATAGTTATTATGTTTTATTTAGTTCCATAGAGTAATCTAGCCATTGTGAATGGAATATTAATGGTGTCTATATAATATGGAGCATATATATATATATATTCAGTGTAAAATTCATTATCGTATTTTATTTTAATGAGATGCATGCAATGTATTATTGAATAGAGATTTAAAAATGGATTGATTAGTGTATATGGAAAATGGATAGAGAAACAATATGTTATTATATTAAAGTGATTGAATGTTTTAAATAGAAAATTGAATGAGATGTAAGATTTGGTTAGAAAATGGAAAGAGTTTACTTACATGGATTTGTGTAGATTTAAAAGTAAATTAAGAAGTTGTTTTATTGATGAGGCGATCAATTATGTTATTTATTAATTTCTTTTTAGATTAATTGAATCATTATGATTGGATTATGAAAGAGATATGGATTTAGTATATCCAAAAGTAGTATCTTCCTTATGATTATCTTAAAGGATTTAATTATTTGTATTCAGTAAAGGGAAGTAAGTTTAATTGTCTTAGATTTTCAATAATGAAAAGGGAAATAGGGGTTATGATTATTTTAGATGATCTACTTATCATGTCTTTGACTTTGTCAACACTACCTATTGAATGAGTATGGATTTAGGAAATCCAAATATTAGATTTGATTGATGACTTGAATGCTTTTGTTGCTATGTCGTCAAGTTGCATTGTTGGTTTTGGGATTTAGTGTTAGTCCTAAATTATAAGTCTTCCAGAAGAACTTAGAGGATAAGGGTTATTGAATCTTTATGCCATCCAGTTGTTTTCCCTTGGGTAGTGCATGGCGTCTTTTCAGTTTTACCCGGTTTTCATGAACGGGGATGTTTGCACCTCCTTGGTTTAGGAGCGGATTATGGGATCCGTGTCTCCTTGTATGGAGTGACCTTGTTATGTGGTTTCATCTTGTTGCCTCCTGTGAAAGGAGTGGACTATGTATTGTTTCCTCCAAGATGTTTGGAGTGAGATATTTTGTACCTCCTGTGAAAGAAGTGGACTATGTGTTGTTTCCTCCAAGATGTTTGGAGTGAGTTTCTATTATTTGTATCCTCCTTGTGTTGGAGTGGATTATGATGTCTAGTTGGTATGCACTTGTGTTTCCCTTGGTGGATTGTTTGGGTGTGTGTTGTCCAATAGAAGAGTGGCTTCTGTTAGGCGCCAGAGCCCAAAGAGGTAAACTGGATAACCTTCAAGAGTGATTTAATCAAGTGATAATTTAAATAATGTACTTAGAAGATTAGGACTAACTTCACATTAATCAAGATAATTTAATCCTCACTCATAGACAAGGGCTTGTTTAGACTTGGGATGAGTGAGAAGGCCTGGAATGGCAAGATCAACTATCTTGCTCTTGCGAGAGGTAGTTGATTCCTCATGAGTGAGTATGAGTGTCGGGATTCAGTTGAGGCCACCAGGATTACTTGTGTCGGAGCCTATAAAGAATGCCCAGAGGATATCTCATGACAAACCTTGCGATGACACTCTATCTATGACAACTGTTGTTAATTATTTTATGTGTATGGTTATTTGAACATACTTGATCTACTTTATGTCTGGAAGCAATGTGACCTATGTCAGTGATGTTGGAGTTGTACTTGTATTGTACTTGTATTATACTTGATTTGTACTTATGTTGTACTTGATTTGTACTTGATTTGTACTTGTATGGTGAATGAGTTGTACTTGTTAATTCATTTGGTTGGTTATAACAGTATGAGTCAGTATGAGTCTGCCTTTGGTTAGAGGTAGTAGAATCTTTGTCCATGTTACTTTGTTACTATCTCCTAGCATGGGGGGTGGGCCTTCGGGTACCACATTGGTAGGGTGGAACATGCACCAAAACCGTTGGGTCCCTATCTATCTTCAGTACTTGGTGGCGAGACATCTAGATGGACAGCTCGCGGTTCTTGTTGTATTATCTTATATTGTAATATTTTAACTTGTTTAAGTTATTTTATCCCTCTTATGTTTATGAGGTAAAATTTTGTAATTGTAATCTTTTGTACTATTGCCTCATTCTAGGAATGAGTGATGTAACTATTGGTTGAAGATAATGTTTATGAGATTGTATCTCGGTTGATTATCTTATTATGTTATGTGATATTCTTATGATATATGATGGTGATTTTATAAAGTTCATAAGGCTATGGTTATATGTATTATGTATGTGTGGGTTTAAGTAATCCTAACCTTGTAGCCTTAGAGGTTGTTGTTAATTAGTAAGTGAATGTGTATGGTAAATGCACTTTATAAAAAAAAAAAAATTAGTTCGCTTAAGACATTAATTGCAACTTCCTTTAAGGTTACTTGGCAGGGCATTACACTTAAAGTTAATTTACATTCTCGTTATTTCTTGCATCGATAGTAATACCTAATATTTTTCTTTCCAGATGGAAAGCCCCACCCCTACAAATGTTCCAACTGAATCTGTTCAAAGGGAAATGTAAATGTTCCAACTCACTGCCAATGCGATCACAATGATCAATGATGGAAATCGTAAATTTCAACCACACCTACAAGTAATAGATATATCCACTTTTTTCCATGGCCCTAAATCAACAACCCGATACAAAATAGATCTATTTGATGAAGTTCATAAGCAAAAGGTTACTCTTCCAAAGAAATACAATATACCTCCATTGATTTAGAAGAAATCCAAAAGGGATCTATACTTCTACTTGTAGCATATAGTTGCATTGTTATTTCCATGTCAAGGTGAGAGATTGTGTTTAGTTGATTTCTTATTGACTTCTAATATATTGCATATAGAATCGAATTCTTCAATTCAACATATAAATTTTGTTATTATTCATCCTACTTACTCCTTTTAACTATATAGTATAATTTTAGTGTATGTAGTTAACTATCTAGTTTTTTATAGAACAAGACTTACACCCACAATTTAAATATCAACACATAATCTACGTCAATCGTTGAAAATTCCATATTGAGAGGATTTGTGCAAGCTTGAGTTTGAACAATGAAGTTAAAAATATAATCTACAATCTACTAGTCTATCTAATTTGGTTAAGTTAATTACATTCATATATTCAATGATTTGACCCTTGGATGAGCACTGTATTTTCTTGGCATTATTTTATGATTTTATCATTGGAGGTTTTGAACTAATGAAACTTATCTATTCAACAATTTAAACCTTGGACAAGCATTGTATATCTGAATGATCACCAACCTTTATGGGAAGAAACACATCAATTATTTAAATCTTGTAGTTGATTACATCATCCAGTGGCTTGCCAAATCCTAGATTCTTTGCATGTGCCCACATTAAACTGGTTTGCATATAAATTGATGTCACTTCCATCATTGTAATTTTCTGCAACAACCATTGTGTATTTGACTAAAAAATAGTAGACATAACTAGAGCTAGAAAAAATTTGAAGCCAAAATTCTAACACAAAAATTTGAAGCCAAAATAGCCCCTTAAATGGTTGATTTTTGGAGGGTTGTTATTGACATATTTTGATTAAAATAAAGGGTATGTGCAGGATCATGATGGGATAAAAAGTGGCGATATGTAAGCAATATGATGGCCCATATGGCTGATGACTTTTTTTTTACCCAAAATTGATGAAACGAAAAGGGTTTTTAGAGGAGATTCTCAGCTTTCCACCAATATAAATTATGCTTTACTTGGAATTTAATAAATAATTATTATTCATTTTTTATTAGAAGTACGAATAAAGTCCTGATTGATAGGCTGATTGAAAAACATCTATAACTTTCAAATGGTATCACATTTTTTGAATCCGAAACATGCATCACCTTCTATGCTTTGCATACTATAGGATTAAAAAAAAAAATTGAATTTCATGAATTTTTGACCAAGTTAAGGTGGTTAGACAGACGAGCTTTTATATTTTTTAAAAGTTGTAATAAAAAATTCATAATTAATTATTTACTTGGAAAAAAATTATAAAATAATATGCATCACATTGGGACATGAGTCCTCTACTTATATCTAAAATATTATAAGAAAATATTATCATTTTATTGTGGTTAGGGTGGTCAAACAAACACCTACTTCTTATTTTTATCCTAAAATTTAAATACTACTGCATTGAAATTTCAAATTTTCACCAAATATATTTTTTTTTTAAAAATAAAGGTCTAGTAGTTTAGAAACTACATTCAATTTGCTACATATTCTATTTTTACATTTTTTTGAAATAATATAGATAACTTATTCAAATTTTTACGTCAAGTTGTGTAACTCTGATTTTCTATCTTTTTATTGCCACTTAAGGCCCTATTTTTTCCATGATGTTCCTGCACATACCCTAAATACAAAAAAAAAGGGAAAATAATGTTTTGCCGACATAAATTGTGAATTGGGGCAATTCGTTGAGTTCCTTGCCTCTTGGGGTTTATGGGTATGTGTAGTCTTATGCAAAAAATAAGCAAATGATAAATCTTATTGTGGACGTGCCTCTGAGAACCTACTTCCTTTGCTTTTTCCTTGTTTTGCATAGACACTTCTATCAAATATAAATCATTATTGCAAGATTTTCTGGATTAGATTGTGTCAAAAAAATTTGCATCAACGTTTTGAATCACACTTTGTGCGAGTGATTGTCCAACCCTCAATCCCTAGCAATGACCTGAGTTGGAAAGTGTTCGAAAGAAATGAACATATTGCCTTATTTATCCAGCATTCAGAAGAGTTTTCCGATAAGCTCCAACCTAAAATTGAAGAAGTGTATGAAGGGAAAATTATTCAGCTAAGGTCCAACAAGATTCTGAAAGACCTAGTCACTCTCGAAAACCTATTCGATTGTGATGAAGCAAGAATTGACAAGAGGAAGTTTGTAGTAGAAAAAAGTAACTACGATGACCTTCAGGTCAGAAATGGGAGAAAAATAAAGGCCGAGAAGGAAGTTCTACAACATGACACGGTCAGACATATGCATTTTTGTGAAAAGTATAAAGGAGTAGTAGCTTGGTCATACGATGAACTCAAGGGATATAATCTTGGAATCATTCAACATACTATAGAGCTGATGAAATGTGCTTGAAACCTATCTACCTGAAGTAAGGGTTGGTAAACTCAAAGATTGAGTCACTTATGGTGCAAGAATTGAGGAATTTGATCCAATCTCAGATTATTTTCTGATCAATAATAGTACATGGGTGTCTAACCTAGTTCCAATCTGAAAGAAGAATTGAGACATCCGCCTCTGTGTTGATTTTCGAGATTTGAAACAAGCATCCCTGAAAGACCACTACCCCTTTCCTTCTATGGAGTCTCTTACAAATAGTGGTTGGATCGAAGATGTTCTCTCTACTAGATGGTTTCTTCAATTACAATCAAATTCGATTCAAAGAGGAGGAGCAACAAAAAATGACATTCACTACCAAATGAGGAACATTCTCCTATTCAAAAATGCCTTTTGGCCTCTCAAATGCAGGACCTACCTTCCAGTGACCAATGGACATTACCTTTAGAGAGCTGATCAATAAAACCATCTTGATCTAATTGGATGATCTTACAATATTCTCTAAATCAAAAGATGACCATTTTGATCATCTTGAAATGGTTTTTGTAGAAATGACAGGAGTTCAGGGTATCCTTGGACCCAAAAAAATACATCTTTAGAGCGCCTCAAGGTAAATTGTTGGGACATGTAGTGTCCAAAGATGGTGTTGCTATTGATCCGGATTGGGTGAAGTCAATCAAGGAATTCAGTCCTTTCTAGGAAAGGTAAATTTTGTAAGAAAATTCATTTCGGATTTTGTAGGATTAATTAGGCCAATCACCCTAATGCTCAAGAAGGATCAACCATTCAAATGGACAAAAGAAGCCAGAGAAGCTTTTGAGAAATTCAAAGAGACTACTTTTTCAGCCCCTGTACTGGTAAACCTGGACTTATTAAAGGATTTCATAATGTATGTGTTCAGTAGTTGATCTAGCATCACTATTGTTCTGACTCAAAAGGATATTGAAGGGAAAGGAGAAAACCTGATAACTATCCACTCCTAGACCTTTGTGTAAAATAATGTACACAAAATGCCTTAAAGAGGCATGAGAAATCTGTGTTAGAGTAATAAGTTATTACACTTAATTAATTTAATCATATTGGTTAATTAATTAAGTCACTTATCACTTTAAATTTACTTAAGCTAAACTTAGGCACATTAATAATTAATTATTTATTAATTATTAAGTGTGCAAACTAAAGTTTCTTTTTAGGTTTTGATCTCCTTTCTTAAGGATTGATCTCTTTGTAATTATTCATTCTCTTTTATGCATTTTAGCTTGAGGCTTGTGGAACACCTTTGTTGTTCTAGATATCTTTTCTTTGTGATAGGTTATTTGCTTGCAGGTGATCACTGGGTTTTGTGAGGCTGTTTTATCATTTTCAACATGGTATCAAAGCTTCAGATCTGTAGCTATTCGTTAATATTTTGAAGGATATTTCCTTACAGTGAATTTTTAAGTGCAAGGGTTTCAAGCCAGGCATCTTTTTGCAAGATTTGGGGGTAGCCAATTTTTCTAGGATTTTTTGGGCAAAACAGAGATCACCATCACATTCATAATGACCAAAAACCATAGGAACACCCATCGTTTGGTCAATTTTGGAGTAGTTAACAGAAAAGGAAAAAAAAAAATTGCCAAGGAAGTCGTATGACCTCCCCAACACGGAGAAAGAGGCAGAAATTTCAAAAAATAAAAATAAAAAAGTTATTTTTCAAACCCTCTACCGATGCTTTGATTTCAAAACCTTTCATCGCCACCACGCCACCCACTAACAACCGGCAGAGCGGTGTTCTAAGCGACACCACCCAGTTCTTCCCCCACTGCTGGTTGGATGGCTTCAACCCCTGCGGGCTTCCTGCCGAGTAGCCCTGATCACATCTATGCCCAGGTGCTCTGCTAAGCACCCTAGCACCTAAATAGCCAGCAGGTGATCAGTGATTGGACCAAGAGTTGGGCGATTTTAGCCCCTTGGCAGAGGTACCCCCATTTGCCTTTGAAGCCTAAAGGAGGGGTTTGTTTTTTTTTCGTAACTTTGACACATGGTGTCTGTTTTCCAAAAATGAGATATCGTCAGAAAGCTGATTCCAAGGATGTAGTTGTATAGGTCTTATTCCTTGATTTTTCCATTTTGTTGCATTTATTGCTAGTCAAAGTCAAACTTGTATTCTCCACTTTCGAGGCCATAAATTTTGCATCCGGACTCTATTTTTTTCCATTCTCGTAGCATCAGAAAGCTGACTCAGTCCTCTTCATAGATCTTAGACTTGATCTTTCTAGAATTTTTACTAGGTATCTATTTTTCTATCAGATCTCAGCTTTTTCTTTTTTGGTTATTTTCTTGGGAAATGTGTAATTCAGGCTATTTCTTTGAGATCAAAGAGATTTGTTTTTTGCATTGAGAGTATATAATACTATTTTTTATCATGGATTTACATAATATTGCATCCCTTACTCCATTCAATTACTTTGGTTGGAAAAAAACAAATAGAGATTCATTTGATGCATAAAGGGTTGTATAGAGTGAGCATGGGTACAAAAGTTGAAGCTAAAGGTGCTACTAAAAAGAGAAAGTGGTTTAATAGGTGTGATGAAGCTTTTGGTACATTATAGTTTTCTATTTATCATAATATTATTTTTCATGTTGAGTCTTGCACTACACCCCATCAGATTTAGACTACTTTAGGGTCTTTGTTTGGGAAGTAGGATACTATGAGAGGATTCCGGTTGGAGAATGAGCTTATTGGCTTAAATCCTAGGGATTTTGACAACATCCAGGAGTTCTTCACAAAAATCAAGTCTCTTAGATTGCAGTTGACACAGTGTGGTATTCTAAAGTAGGACTCTCAGTTGATATTGTCCATTCTTTCTAATCTTGGACTAGATTATTCAGTTTTTGTATCTACATTTTATGCCACTAGGGATGCTCTTGGTACTCGGTTTACTATGCCATTTCTTGATGAATTTTCTTCATCTCTCACTCAAGAGAAAGCTAAGTTGGCTAGCATGGGAAAATTGAAACCTTCTATGTCACATGCACTTATTGCATCTCAGGGGTAGACAAATCATAAGGCTTCTAGTGGAAAGGGAAAGAAATAGAAACAAAAGGATTGCAAATATCATGAGTAGAAAAAGGAGTCCTTAGATTCATCCTCCTCTTCAAAGGGGAAATCATCTAAGAAGGAGAAGGTTACATGGGCATATTGCAAGAGGGAAGGACATGCAAAACATAGTTGCTATAAGAAGGACATTGATGAGCTGAAGCATATTCCTCATAAACATTAGATTGATTTTCCTTCTAGGATGTCTACATCTCCTTCTTCCCCTCATTATTATTCTTCACAACACTCTGACAGGGGCATAATTGGTTTGCATAGTTCATCAAATATACATGGACATGCTCTTTGTGCTTATTCAGGTTATAGAGCAAGGAGATGGCTTCTAGATTCAAGAGCATCTCATCATATGACATCTTCATAGTCTATGTTCACTTCCTTTGAGACTTGCACTATGTCTCCTATTTTGATGGGAAACAATACATACATGAGTGTTATAGGGAAGGGGTCTATTAGTTTTGGGGGCAACACTTTTCAGGATGTCTTGTGTGTTCCTCATTTTGTGAACAACCTTCTTTCCATATATCAGATCACACATGGAGGTAATGGGAGATCTGTGGAGTTCACACCTGACTTAGTTATCATCAAAGACTTGGAGAGTAGAGCAGTTATTTCTAATGGGGTGGTGGATCACTCATCTCAGTTGTATTCCTTTTTATATTTTGCTTCTGATGGTTCTTTTGTTCCTAAAATTGTTCATCACACTTCTAGTGTGAAGCATCCTATAGAGGATACATTTGGCTTCTTGAACAGTGGTGTTCTCAATTCTGATCTAGTTCTTGAGCCATACATTCCATCTCCCCCACCTCTTGTTGTAGTTGCTGACACTTCTATGGCTACCGATGTGGTTTCTTTCATTTGAATGCAATAGGACCTAGTTGATCATTCATTTTTGGAGGTTTCTCTTCAGTCTTCACCTAATTTGACTTATTCATTGGTTGAAGTCACACCTACTTCTATGGAGACACCTTGGGCTACACCTGATTCACCTTCAAAGATTGCATTCATGAGGCTTCTTCCCTCTCACTTCTTTCAGGAGATGCGGTTTCTTCAGTCCTTTTGGAGCTACTTCATTTTCGAGGGGCTATGTGGTGTCTTTATTCCTCTCTTCTAGGGGTGTTCATTCATGTATCTTTGTGTTGGATGGTGTCCTTGGGGGGTCTTATGGAGTCCTCCATCTTTAATCACTTAGTTTTTTTTGCATCCTATTTTGGGGAGGATTTTTGTTCCCATGTGGTTTTCTCCTTTACCCCGTTTGGTTTAGTTTACATTTCATTTGTACATGGGTACCTAACATGGCCTTGTTGTAGGGACCCATCTTTGCTTTCATGCATATTTTCCTTAGTGTTTTAGCTTCTTCCTAAGTTCATCTTAAGGGGGGTGTTAGAGTAGTAAGCTATTTCACTTATTTAATTTAATCATAGTGGTTAATTAATTAAGTCACTTATTACTTTAAATTTCCTTAAGATAAACTTAGGCACATTAATAATTAATTATTTATTAATTATTAAGTGTGCACACTAGGGTTTCTTTTTAGGTTTTGATCTCCTTTCTTAAGGATTGATCTCTTTGTAATTATTCATTGTCTTTTACACATTTTAGCTTGAGGCTTGCAGAGCACCTTTTTTTGTTCTGGATATCTTTTCTTTGTGATAGGTTATTTGCTTGTAGGTGATCACTGGGTTCTATGAGGTTGGTTTATCAAATTCAACAATCTAGTGCGGGAAGGCAACCAAAATACTAAAAATACAATTAAATCAAATTATCATTTATGGATTTGATTATGTCGAAGATTTTTGCATCAACGTTTTGAATCACACTCTGTGATCCACCATCAGGATGAAAGAGAGTTAGAGATTCGAAAAGTTGATGCAAAAATCTTAGACAAAATCAAATCCTAAAATGATAATTTGATTTAGCTATATGGATTGTGGAACCTTGATATCATTAATTAAAAATGCAATTATAATTATTAAAATCAAACTACCCCTAAGCTAACTTAAGAGTTGTGAATGGGAAAAAAAATTCATGCTAACACTCCATATAGGGAAAATCAGATTTTATAAGAGGTTGATAATGTAGTTTACTACTTATAGAGTGTGTTTCCATTCTTGGACACCAAGGTATTGATTGGTGGGAAACTACATGATTGAATATCCTCTAGACTTTTAAATTTATAGCTTTGCAATTCCATGTGATCAAGGATAGTTATTTTTCCATGTTCATGACTACTTGCATGTTTGTAAATGACTTCTCAAGCACCTTAGATGTGGTAAGTATATCCATATAAAATGTGTCATGCGACCCATACAAATATCATTTAAAAAATAGTAACCTATAATGATTCTCCTTTCCTTATTCAAATTTTATGCTTTATTTGTGTCTTAACAAAATAATTCAAGGCAATTTTGGAATTGTTGTTAATTGGTAAAATATTGTATCGATGTTATAAGGTTGAGAGCAAGAGATATTATTGGTATCGTTTGAATTTGTGGGCTTGGGAAGAGACCATAAGTGTTATGGATATCATTTCATCTATTATAAAATTGAGGGTTGGCTAGATTTTTTTTACTATATTTAAAATGTATATGTGTGTTTGTAAATTTAAAATATGAAATTTAGCTTTACTTCCAATGGAATCCATCCCTTCCACCATATTTTAAAACATATTCAAATATAAAATTACTTATACATATTTTAAGTATTAGTTTCAAGCCTTGCCAATTTACATAGTTTAGTTTATAAGTTTGTCAAACCCTCTACATATTTACAATTTATTCATCTTTAAAGAACTATGTATGTTGGAGATTTTCCATCCTACATATTAATGTAATACAAAATTTGGCTAAATATTAAGAGAACATTTGACTACTAATATTGTAGTAGATTATATGTTATCGATTCATCTAGTATATGTTGTAAGAAACCTTAAAAAGGGATTCATTTAGAGGGACATAGCTATATTTTACGTCTTCAAGTGCATGTGCAAATATATTATTTTTATTTACATAGTTGAGGTGTGTACATGTATTCTATAGTAGCCACTATAGCATACTAGTGACCAAATATTTGGGATCAATTATACATAAGGTGTATTTGTTAAAGATTTAAATGAGCTATTTCTATTTCTCTTTAATTTTTATATTGAAAAACCTTCAAGGACAACCTTCTAGATCATAACATAACCTATATAAGAATAAGAACCACCCTCTCTTAACAATTGGTCATTTAGATACTATGATAGTTAGATTTGAAAGTGAAATGAAACAAACAAGAATGCAAGTTCCTATTTCAAAACACGAAAAACCTCTAGATAGAATTTATAAAAGAGATCAAAACAAAGCAGTGGCATTAAAATCAATTTAAAATATTTCCATAATGTCCATTGTTACTTTATTTTCTCCAACGACTTTGGGATATGTGTATTCTCCTTGCTTGAAGATTACCAATTTGATAACATAGACCTAACACAATTAATAATGGATTTTGGATGAGAGAGTGCTTGAATTTATAGGATTTTGAAAGGAGGAATGGATGGTCAAGATTTGATTATGAGATTAAAGGTGGAGAATGGTTGATAGGAATTCCCTAGGATTAAGGAGAATATGGAGAGTGTAGATGAAGGTGGTTATATTGTGAATAACTAGGATTCAATTAAAAAATTTAGTAAGTAGTTTTAAACACGAGGGAAATTAGGGACATGTGCACCTAAGAAGGCTATAACTTTGGATTGTGTTAAGAGAATAAGGAGACCATAAGGACAAGTTTTATGAAGTGTCATTAATTCATGGAATGTGTTGAGAGAATAAAGAGACCATAAGGATAAGTGTTTTTAGGTTCCCAATATTCTTGGAATGTGTTGAGGAAATATAGACCTAATTAAACAATAATTTAATTATTTTAGCAACATGCATGAGATGGATAATCGATGGAATATGTAATTATTTATTAATTTATTGTGAGGAGATGAAAAGGGTTAGTTAATTAAATAAAATTATTATTTAATTAAGTGACGATCTTTAGGTGAAGGTGAATGTCCTAGGTGATGGTATTGGTCAATTAGGACTAGGTGATAGAATTGATTGATTAGAGTCAGGTGATGGATGACTAGGGAATATTTTAGATGTATACAACTATTATACTCCATTCATGAGTTATTTTTCTTTGTCTAGGTCGACATCCATTCTTTAGTCTAAATATTGAGTGTTTGCCTTGGCAATATGTAGTTAAAACTATGAGTCAACAAATGGTTGCATTATTGGGGAGGATTTGATTTTTTCTTTTATTTTTTGTGTCATTTGATCAAAGACATTTTTCATGAATAAGCCAAACCTATTATACCTTTACGTATATTCCATTATGTTAGAACACATTGAACTGTTAGAACTTATAGGCCATTGAATTTCATGACACTTCTACTTTTGCTAGCCCTATACCTAGTGAGTTCATAAAGGAGGTATCATTGTTATATGGAAGAGTTATTGAATTTGGATCTTTAGGTCTTCATAAACTTGATAGATGACTAAGATGGAGGATGAATATGCAATGTTAAAGTTGTTTGTTTAGTCCCTACAAGGTGATTCTAGAGAATGGTATGTTAATTTTCATAATCTCTCTATTTCTATGTGGGATGGGTTTTAATTAGCATTCATAAAACTCCTTGATAATAAAATCAATATTAAAGTGTTAATCATCATATTCACAACTACACATAAAGAAACTAATGGAATTTGCGAGAAACAAAAATTAAAATTCACAAGCACGCATGAATAGAATTCTAAATTAAAATTCACTGACCATAGATAGTTAATAACTTATATCCCAAAAGACTATCTGCAATTCCCTCCATCCGCAATGGCCATCTCATTACTGGGAGTATTTAGTCTAGGTTGATATATATTTACTACATGTAAGCATTTTCTTAGCATTTTCATAGATTAGCATATACTAAACACTTGGCATTGTTTATCCCTTTCTGAAAAGTTGATCCCCTCCATTTAATTAGCGAGGAGGAAAAATAGAAGATAACATTGAAACGTCAAATTGAAATGCTCAATTGAAATGTCACACTGAATGTTGATCAAGCGTTATTAAAACATAAGTTGGAAAACCTCAGAAGTTGCAAAAATGGAGATGGAAATTGGAGTTTGGCCAAACCTCCCAGATGAAGTTGCGCTGAATATCATAGCAAGGTTGCTCCCAAGAAGAAGTCTTGTGAGATTGAGGACTGTGTGGAAGGAATGAATGAGATGTTGTCCTCATATGCTGCCATGCAGAGAATATATCTAGAAATACATCTTTCTTACACCTCTGCGTTTCTATTTCAATTCGATAAGATTGATTTAAGTAAGACCTATACATGGGTGATGGAAGGAAATGGAGACTTTTACAAAGTCGGTGAATATTCTTATAGAATAGAAATAGCATCCAACACCATGTTCTACTTGTATGATTATCCTTACTATTATGTTTGCGATGAAAAGAGTAGGTCTTTGAAACATGTCATTTGTACTAAATCTGAAAGGAAATACCCACGTTATATTAAAGCATTTGATAATTCCACCAAGAAACTCATTTTGCTAAAGGGTGATGCATCAACCAGATTATTTCTTATTCATGTCTGGGATTCATCAACCGATCGCTGGAGGTATAGACACTCTGAAGGCTTGCATGACATTAAGGCTTTAGGGTGGGGAGTTTACTATAGAGGAAGATTTTACTGGTTGGATCATGAATCATGTAATGGAGGGGTTGTAGAATATAACGTTTACGATAGCCACTGGACAAATATTTCACCCCCACATGATGTGATTTACAGAGATAATACATTTGAAAATTTTCCGCTACATGAATTTCGGAGCGTTGCTAGTGTGTATTGGGTGAAGGCTAGAGGCATAGGATACAAAGTAGAAACTAAAATAATTTAACACATAATAGACACAGAAAATAAGTTATCATATTAATTCATTCAAATAAAAAAAAATTCATAGAGCAACTGCAATAATTTTTTTTTGCTTCTTCAGAGCATTAGAAAATGTTTACCAACTTCACTATATAATAAAAGCATACACGACAACAAAATTAAAAACATTAATTACAATATTAAAGACATTAAAGATATGCCCAGATATAATCATCTAATCACATTTAAAAACTATCCTCTACATATTAAATTCGAAGCAAATGCCAACAGAGACAACCACACAAAAAATGCCACCAAAAAGGATGAAAACTGCACCACCGCGAGCGAGTGAAGAAGAGCTTGCGGTACGGTAGGGTACCGCTCAACCGCGAGGAACAAAAAAATACATGTGGTACCGTGGAGTCACCGCTCTACCATGAGAGGCTAAAGAAGGTGTCGCGGGTCCGCGATAGACACCGCTCTACCGTGAGAGGAGAGAAAAAGGTCAACGACATGGTGGGAAACCGCAGAATCGTGAGAGACAAAACAAAGAGTTGCGGTATGGTGGTAGATTGCTCTAGCATAGGGCATGGAGGATGACCCGGCGATAAGGAGGTAGTCACCGCACTACCATAGGAGACGGAGCAGAAGGTCGAGGTAATGCGGTAAGAGAGGAAAAATGCTACGGTTGGGGTTAAAAATCCAACAGTCCCCCTTAAACGCAATTGCAGCAATTTCTTATGCCCAAATAATCTCTCTAAAGGATGTAACTCTCTTTTCCAAGTGCCTTCATGAAAATTTTTGCGCATTGTTCTTCAGACCTGCAAAAATCCAAAATAATTTCTCCATTGTAGATCAGTTCTGTGATAAAATGATATCTTGTATCAATGTGTTTGCTCCTTTTGTGGAAGACTAGATTCTTTGAGAGTGCAATTGTAGAATTATTGTCATTGAATATCTTTTTTGCATCCACTTGTTCATTTTGGTAGTTCCTTCAACACTCTTCTCATCCATACTGCTTGGCAAGATGCACTCATTCTGTAACATACTCTGCTTCAACTGATGAAAGTGTGACTATCAACCATTTCTTTGAAGCCCAAGATACTACTTCAATGCCAAAGTGAAAAATATAACCAAACGTGTTTTTTTTGTCATCAACACTCCCAACACAGTCACTATCCATGTACGGGTCCTCGCAAGAAGTTGAGTGGAAGTGTTTTCCCTAATTTTCAGAATTTGACACTTTGACCTTAAAATTTGAAGCACTTAGAGATGGAATCTTCGAAAAGGTCACAAATCATAAAATGTAGTACTCGGAGTCTAGTTTCCAAATATGTAATTTATTTCAATACCCAGATTGTACAAATTGAGTTTTAATAGGCATTTGTAAAAACTACTGTTTAAAAGTCATTTTTTTTTACCATACCATGCACGTGTACGACATCCATATTTTGACTTAAATTATCATATTTTTCTAAATCCTTTTGGGAAAAAATTTGTGACTCACTAAAGCTTGCCCTGGATATTTTTTTGTAATTTTTTATTGAATTATTATTTTTTTATTAATTTTTTATCAGGCATATTTGTCGTTTAGAAAAATCATCGTGTACAACACGCATAAGATGACCTAAAGTTATCATTTTTTGCAATTTTTTTTTTTTAAATTGAAAAGAATTGTCTAAAGTTTGCCCTTGTGCAATCCGTTCATCAAAATGTTGTGTTGATCAAAAGTTATTAAAATAGTAAAAAACTCTGATATTTAAAGTTTATGGACCAATTTCATCATAAATTAATTGAAAAATAGAAAAGATAATCCAATTGTAAAAAAAATTGCATATTTGGAATCTACATTGTCTCATCTAAAATGGGTTTTAATTTCGTCAAAAAATTCTACAAAAAAAGTCGTCAGCCATATGTCCAAACTCAGTATTTTTCTCTGACATTGTTAGAACCTTCAACTTACAGGTCAAACTAGGTTGAAGGCCTAGGTTTGGATTTCCAATGCTTTTCTCGAACCAAAATTCGAGGCAAAAACTCGACCACAAAGCAAAACCAATTTGAAATTTTAAAAATTTATTAAAAAATCATTTTTTATGCTTTTACAAAACGGGAAACGGGATCCCGCTTTACAAAACAGGATCTCGCTTTACAAAACGGGATCCCGTTTTGTAAATTATAAAAACAGGAAAAAATTCATTTTGAATTTTTTCAAAAATCGACAACTTTAAAATGGAAACTTTCAAAGCGGGATCCCATTTTGAAAGGTTGCCAAAAATGAAATTTCCAATTTTGGAAAATTTCCAAAGCGGGATATTGTTTTGGAAAAATTCCAAAATTGGAAATTTTTAAAAACGGGATCTCGTATTTTATTAATAAATGGGATCCAGTTTTTGCAATGCCGATTTCATGTTTTTGCAATGTCGATTTCGTTTTTTTGGCTAAGGCAAAAACTTTCACATTTCGTTAACTCAACTTCTTGCACTTACCCATACCCAATCAACTTGAACTCCTCTGAGTTGGAATACTGAATACCATAATTCTTTTCCCAGCTTTCCAATGTGTGTCTTTAGGAGTTTCCATAAATTTTTAGAAATCAAACTTATTGCATACATTATGTCTAGCTTTGTGGCTGTTAAATACATGAGACTGCCAACAAGTCTCTTATACAAGGTTGACTCAACATTTGAGCCTATGTCCTCCTTACTCCGCTTGAAACCAATCACTATAGGAGTGGGTGCAGATTTACTGTTCAACATATGAAATCTTTTGAAAACATCATTAACATACTTTGTCTGAGAAATAAAAATACCATTTTCATCTTGGTTCACTTCAATGCCTAAAAAATATTTCATGAGACCCAAGTTTGTCATTTCAAATTCTTCCTTCATAGCTCCTTTGAACAAATCAATTGACAAGTCACCAGTGAATATTAAATCATCAACATACAGGCATACAATCAAAATTTCACCTTTTTCATTCATCTTGGTATACAAAGTAGGCTCGCTGCTGCATCTGATGAAGCCATTCTGTATAAGATAACTACCAATCCTATTGTACCAAGCTCTTGGAGCTTGTTTGAGACCATACACTACCTTCTTCAGCTTTTAGACTTTGTCTTCTTGACTCAAAATCTCATACCCGAGTGGCTATACAACATAAACTTCCTCTTCAAGATAGCCATTTAAAAATGCTGATTTCACATCCATTTGATGAACAAACCATTTGTTTTGTGCTGCTATGGCCAGTATCATTCTTACTGTGTCAGGATGAGCTACAGGTGCAAAAGTCTCAATATAATCAATTCCTGGCTGTTGTGAAAAACCTTTTTCAACTAATCTTGCTTTATGCTTTTTCACTTCACCATTTGCATTCAATGTTGTTTTGTAAACCCATTTAACTCCTATTACATCCTTGTCTTTTGGAAGACATATCAATTCCCATGTCTGATTTTTTTCAATTGCATCAATCTCTTCATCCATTGCACATATCCATTTATCTTCTTTAATTGCATCTTCAAAGTGAATCAAATCTTCAACTTGAGAATAAAATGAAAAAAGAGAAAATTGATCTGAATTATTTTCACCTTCATTTTGATCATAAATGTCCCTTATGCTTCTAATTTTCTGTCTTCTCATGCTTACCAATGTTGGATTTGATTAATCACTTGAATCTGTAAAATGTGAGCTTGATGGTCTTGCGCTAGAAGTTCTTGTTGTAGATGGTGTCTGTAGTCCTTTAGATGCTGCTCTTACATTTTATAATGGTGTCACTTGTTGAACACTTGGTTGAGCTTGAATGGGCATAGAAGGAGTCACATTAGGAGGGATATTTTCTGGAACAAAAATTTCATTTTCCTCTTGAGGTATACTTGTAGATACATTAACTATATTTTCTCTGCTTCCATCCCATGCTTCATCTTCAACAAACTGTACATCTCTGGTAATTATAACCTTCTTAGTTGTTGGATTATAAAGCTTGTACGCCTTGGATTCATCACTATATCCAAAAAATATACATTTCTCTCCTTTGATGTCTAAATTTCTAATCAATTCATCAGGCACATGTGCATATGCTACACATCCAAAAACTCTCGTATGAGAAACATCATGTTTTCTCCCAGTCTATGCTTCTTCAAGAACAATATTCATACAACTTTTTGTTGGATGCCTATTTATTATATATACTACACATGATACAGCTTCAGCCCAATATTCATTTGACAAATGTTTGTCTTTCAACATACTTCTAGCCATTTCCATGATTGTTTTGTTTTTCCTTTCAGCTACCCTGATTTTTTGAGGTGTGTAGCTGGTTGTAAACTGTTTATGGATGTCATGATCTTTGCAGAAATTTAAAAACTCTTTTGAAATATATTCACCTCCTATATCTGTCCTCAACACTTTAATATAATGTCCACTTTGTTTTTCAGAAAGAGAATTGTATTGACGAAAGAAATCAAACACTTCACTCTTATACTTTAAGAAATAGACCCATGTTTTCCTTGAATAATCATCAATAAAAGTTAGAAAATAGAAAATGCCACCTATTGAAGGCGTTTACATTGGCCCACACATATCTGAATGTACAATTTCCAAAGGGGTTTTTTCTCTAGTTGATTTCCCTACTGGAAATGATTCTCTATGTTGCTTTCCTAAAATGCATCCTTCACATACACTTTCAGGGTTTTCTATTAGAGGTAATCCCTTGACCATACCTTTCCTATGTAGCAAATTTAAACCTCCAAAGTTAAGATGCCCAAATCTTAGATGCCATAGCCAATTTTCATCTTTTACTTTCGCTTGAAAGATTGTTTGCATAGCTGCTATGGTTTCTTGTGCTTGTACATAATCTATATTCAAATCTGGCTAAATTTTCAAGGGAAACATTCTGTTATTTGTCATTTTAACCTTAGCAATGAGCTGGTTGCTTGGATATTTGTCTAAAATTGTGCATAGACCATTCTTGAAAGTTACTCTGTATCCCTTTTGAACAAGTTGACCAACAATCATTAAGTTATGTTTTAGACTAGGCACAAAATACACATCTAAAATATACTTTTGCTCCCCCTGTTTAGTTAGAATGTTAACATTTCCCTTATCTTTAACTGACACTTTGTTGTCATTTCCTGATGTAACATTAGATTTAACATTTTCATCTAAACTTGAAAACATTTCTAAATTTCCTGTCATATGGTTGCTACAGCCTGAGTCTAAAAACCAAACGTCTTTTTCACTTGCTTGTGCAACATTACATGCCAAAAACATTGTGCTCTTTTATGGTTTTAGATCTTGACTTTCTTTTGTAAAATTTGCATTTTTTTTACCAAAATCATACTGTTTCTTCCTACACTCATTCATGTAATACCCAAACTTTTTAGAATAGTGACATTGGATTTTGGACTTATCATACCTTTGACCTTGAGGTTGATTCTGAGATGGGTTTTGGCTACAACCTCTTCCACTTGACCTTGATGGGCTGCTTCTTCCTCTTCCTCTAAAATTTGATCTTCCTCTGCCTCTTCCTTAGTTAATTGAAGCTTGTGATTTGAAGGCATGCTCCAATGACATGTTTGATGATCTTCTCAACCTGTGCTTGTGAGAAATGAGTGATGCAAAAATCTCATCAACAAAATACTGGGTGAGATCCATTGTTTCCTCTATGCTTACAATAATTGTTTCAAATCTTGTGGGTAAACTCCTTAAAATCTTCTCAACAACTTTGACATCTTCAAGTATCTCACCATGTGATCTAATCTAGTTTACCATTCCAATAATGTGAGTAAATAATGAATCTATTGATTCATTGTCCTTCATATACAAAGTTACAAACTCCCTTCTCAATATTTGCAACTTAGCTATTTTGACTTTCTCCATTCCTTGATAAGCTATTTGGAGTATGTCCCATGCTTATCTGGACCTGGTTTCTGCTGAAATTCTTGGAAAAATTCTCTCATGCACTCCTTCAAGGATGAGAAAAAGAGATTTTGAATCTTTCTTTTTTATTATCTTTCAATAAGTCTTTTTCTGCTTGTGTAAAAGCATTGTATGTTGCTACATCAATTGGCTCTGGAAATCCATTCTCCACTAACTCTCATAAGTCTTGTGAAAAAAATAATTCTCTCATAGTAATTTCCCAATAGTCATTGTAACAGTAGATTAGAATAGATGTATCTTTCGAATGATGATGATGGATAATCTGCAACTAGAATAACAATGTTAATCCTAATCTAAATAATAATCTAAAATCAAACAACAAAGAATGAGGAAATAAACTAAACAAACTAAACAATTTAATGGAAAGCTCTCACTGAATATGCGTTCACCCCTTCGAATTATCTTGATTGTTCTTCTCCATTTTGCCTTTTCAGTATTCTTGCCCTCATATTTCTATGTTTGAATGCAAGTATAACTTCGTCGAGTGTCTAAGCAAAATATCGAAGATAAGTCTCTTCTCAAAAGTGTATGATTTCAAGAGGAGGAATAATGATAATGACAGGTCATTTTATAGATTTTGGGTTTTCGAACGATTGGCTCAGATTGAAAGAGAGATCGATGGATGAGATTGATGAATGCCATGAGATGTGAGTTTTGTCTCAGATAGAACATGAGTTAGAACTCGAGTTCAGGAAAGACTGCAAATAGAGACTAAGTTAGAACATGTATTAGAACACAAGTTCAAGATATTAATCTTCAAAAATAGAAGAATTAGACTTTGCATGTAAAATCCAAAGTTGGAACTCGAAGACTAATGCATTCGAATGCAAACAGGAGTTAGAACTAGTTAATCGACTAGTTGTGACGAAGAGTCTTCTCACAAAGATAAATAGGTGTTGAATCTAGAGATAACTCGAGAACTAAAAATAGATCTCGAGTCAGAAGGTGACTGAATGACTTAGATAACTGAATGATAGAGGAATGTGACATAAATAATTAAATATTAATTAAGTATTAATTTAATTCAACATTTGAAAATAAGAGACTTTAATTAAATAAATAAAGATAATTTATTTAATTGACTTTTGAAAAGGATTAAATGAATTCATAATTAAATAATAAATATTTAATTATAGATAAAGGGGGTTAAATGAATAATTAAATAGAAATATTTAATTATAGTTGAAATATGATAAAAGGGGGGGTGTAATCAAATAATAAATTATTTAATTGATAGATAAAGGGGGTTTAATTAAATAATACATATTTAATTAAGAAGGGAGAATTAATTAGTTAGGGACATAATTAAACAAATATGATTTATTTAATTATCCAAGTTGAATAAAGGTCATTTATGAATTAATGAATTAATTAAAAAATGATATTTAATTAATAGAGTAAATATGTGTGAGAAACGTTAATTAAATAATTAACATTATTTAATCAAGACCACGGACTATAGAAAATTATGTCGAAATGTGTACTCGCAGGCCTAGACAAATTTTCGGTGTTTACAATTTGTCCCTCTTTGATACAATGTTGTTTCAGCGTTGTGTCAAAGAAAATATGCCCTAATCGTGCCCCAGTATGAAACAGATTAGGGTATGCTCCCTCGAAAAAATTGACAAATTTTTGAAAGTTTAAAAAAAAAAAAGGAAATATTCTCGATAAGTCAATTTGATAGTCAGAAATGCTCTAGAGTTGACGAAAATGAATTTGGAGTTAATACAGATGAATACGGGTCATTTGAAGTTGAAAGGTTACGCAGACAATAGATTAGGTCAGAAAAAATGCCTTTTCAAACCCACATATAAATAGAAATTAGGGCTAAACCTAATTCATTTGCACCAAGAGGAGTTAGAAAAAGAGGAGATTTTGCTCTGACTAGCTGATGAAATGGCACCCATTCTATACGCTGCGCATCGAGGTTATCGGATCTGGATGTTTAGGAGGCCAGCTGACGCAGGACCACCAGTATGTACCCGAAAACGAACTCTTGAAAGTTAATTTTTCATGTATTTTTAGGCGTTAGAAAAATAATCAATCAAATGTGGTGCGTCGTAAACGACGCATATGCCATCGTATTCACCGCATCTGACTGCGAAACGACGCATTTGCAAAAACTCGTTTAGGCTGGATTAGGCTATTTAGGGAATGATCGCATGTGAAGCATTATGCACTGCATGTTTATTTATGCAACACATTTGCATTATGGATAGATGCAGGTGTAGTTGTGAACTGCATATGCATTTATGAAACGCATATGTTGTAGTTAGGCAGGTTGATGAAACTGCACTGCATTTGTTAAAAATGCACCGCATGTGGTTGAATGAACCGCATGTGCAGTAAGTTGGGAAGGGGTGTGAGAAATATGTGAAGCATATGTGATATGCACCGCATGTGAGGCTCTATGCAACACATTTGCAAAAATGCACCGCATTTGTTAAAGTGAGCCGCATTTGAGTGGTAAAATTTTTGAAAAAAATTTCTAAGGAAAACTTGAATTTTTTTGACATTATGGTTTAAATGCAGGTGGTTCTAGATCCTATATATATGTGGGAGTCATGACCAGACACATTCGATCTCAGAGATCAGTTGACTTCTACAGAGATTCAACTACTATGGAGACTGGGTCTACACCACTATTTGTCGATGCCCACTATTCAGGCGAACAGGGGTATGCTGACAATGTTATGTGAGCGATGGCATTCAAAGACATCGTCGTTTCACTTATCGACTGGGGAGGCCACTGTCACATTGGAGGATGTGTACAGGATTTTGAGATTACCTATTAGAGGAGAGCGGGTCATGTATGACACCCAGCGAGGATTGACGGAGTTAGCATGGTTTTATCAAGTGGATGACATCAACAAGCTTGGGATTGAGCACTATGAGATTATATGGCTAGTATTAGTAGATAGATATGAGTGGATTGACTGTATTCTATGTGCATTGATCGAGGGGATAGTCCTACCAGACAGACGGGGTCATGGATTTCCAGTGGGATGGGGAGCTATGTTGGTTGGCATGTTAGAGAGCGAGATGAGGTATGCATGGGGTCCATATCTGCTCGGGATGTTATACTTCCATTTACACGACATTTCCTATAGAGATGCACAGTCATTGAGCTATGGGACTACACTGCAGATGGTATGGGGTTGGGAGAGGATAGATGTCTTTTGTCCTCCAGTTACAGTAGAGACAGAGGAGAGATGCTCGTATGTGTTCCAATATATAGGACAAATTACGCACACATGTTGGAGACACAGGATATTGGAGACATGCATTGGATATTCTGGATCAGTTCACATGGAGACCTTACATGGATTGTGAGGAGTGGGTGGATGAGGATATACATTTTCCATTCTGTAGACAGACACAGTATCTCATTGGGAGGACTATTTCTAGTGTACACATTATTGAGCGACACTTGCCAGACAAAGTTCTGAGATAGTTCGACAAGGTTCAGGATGAGCCTCGGAGCAGAGCAGAGTTTGCTCGTTCATCCAGAGAGGTTCCATATTGGGGACCTATGATACTAGTAGCTATAATGGAGGCAGAGATACAAAAGTTAGAGCCAGTACAGTGGGGGTGGAGAGATGGATTAGCAGACCCAGGGACTACAACTACATATGATGCATGGTGGGTAGAGCATTGACCTGTTCCGTATATAGATCCAGATCAGCTGACACCTATTGAGAGACGAGGCACAGGGCCTAGAGGATGGCAGAGAGGTGGAGGTGCTAGAGTGTGGAGAGTTGGAGGGAGAGATGGTGATGGGAGAGGTGGTAGATGAGGTCAGAGAGGACGGAGAGGGGGTCGGGCAGGTGCACTATCACCTATCCGTGAGGCAACGATTCAGGATGTACTGATGTTGGACATCAGAGGGGGAGTGGATGTACAAGCTGGGGGTGAGCATGCTGTAGCAGAGGTAGTGGTTGAGGAGCGTGTAGAGGATGTGGCAGAGGATTTGGATGAGGATATGGCTATAGACCCTCTGGGTGTGTTGGCAGGATACATAGAGGATAATGTAGAGGATGATGATGAGGATGATGTGGAGGAGGATGCATCGATGGAGGATCAGGAGAGAGAGCTTAGAGATCGGATCGTGGAGGGGAGATGGGAGGAGGATGCTCCTAGAGATGGTGAGAGGGAGGCTTTAGAGGAGAGACTCAGACTCATGATGACAAAGTTTGATGCAATGAGGCTAGAGAGAGACAATGCCTACATAGAGAGGGACAATGCATTCACAGAGAGAGACAGTGCTCGCTCAGAGAGGGATAGTGCTCTTATGGAGAGAGACCAGGTTATAGCGCAGAGACATGAGATAGAGTAGCAGTTCACAGAGGTTAGACGCCTTTGCAGTGGGTCCTCATCTGATGGTATGGTATGAGAGTTGGTTAGATCGATGGAGAGAACCACTTATTATAGGGACTTATATGAGGCAGCAGTGCCAGCAAAGAGATGGGCTCCTAGTTTTTCAGAGGTGCGCAGTCAGAGGTCCTAGAGCAGGATTCAAAGGACATAGAGCACAGAGGGGGTGGTAGGACCATCGAGGATAGGTCCGTATGAGAGGCCTTCCGCCTCGTAGAGAGCACCTTTGAGTCTTTTCCCACCACCATCACCATGTGACAGTAGTGGTAGCAGGACACGATGATAGGGTTACATTTATGTAGACATTTGTATTTTGACCAGAGAGCCTACAAGCTCATGTTTTATTTATGGTTACATTTAGACATTGTACTATGACACACTATTTTGAGCGATATATATGATTTTGGTGGCTTCTATATGATATGCAGTTCTATGTTATGGATGATGCATTATTTCTATATGATTATGTTCCCTAGATGATGTATATACATGTGTTATGAATGAATGTTTCTATATGTTATAAGTTATGCATTTAATAATGATGTTATGGATGTCTTAATTTACTTATGATAATGAATGCAATGATCTATATGATGTTTATTTATATGTGATGGTGATATGTACATGCAATGTTTACATTATGTATGCTATGATGATGCAATGCCTATTATGTCATGATGTGAAATGCTTATTAAATGTATGCTAATGCAAATGATCTATGTTTTTATTGTGTCCCAGGACTTTATCATTATGCTCAAAGAAGAGAAATGTTAAGATGAAATGAATTTAGAATGTTTGTAAGAAATAATTAAGGTTGACTGATTGAGAAAAAGATATAATGAAGGTTGATTGATTAGGAAAAAGATATAATCTTTGATATATTGCCAAATAGATTATACTTTCTTGTTATCATCATTGGGTGGGACATGACACAGATGGATAGTACACACTATGATATGAGATAGACCATAGTGTACAAAGTCATCCATCTGCGTAAAACAGACAGTCATAGACAAGGAGTGTCTTAACTCATACTAAGGATAGTATTGCCCCAATCATTTTGTCGAGACAAACCATAGATAATAGACAAATAAAAGATGGGTCATGAGACGTCATTGTTCCCCTAAATCCTTGATAGGACATCCTTGAGGAAACTAGTAACATGACTCAAAAACCAATGTTTAAAAAGATAGTTGATAGACAACAGCCAAAGAAAAAGTGTCCTGAGACATCCTTGCTTCTCTAAATCCTTCAAGGGACATCCTCGAGAAAGCTAGTAACTAGACTAATTCACAAATCGATAATAAGATAAGACAAAATAAGATATAAAGTCATAAAGCCAAATAAATGTATTCGCCAAAAATTGATCTTGTGGGATTGTTTGATTTTTTATGTTTGACATAGCGTAATGTGAGAGAATGACACATACCACATAAGACGTTGAGTCTGGTTTTGACTTGGTGACTTCTGTATAAGGCATGACAAAGCCTGGTTTCAGAAAGACACGTGTCGTATAAGACATTGGAGTCTGATGATGTTGAAGTGACAAGCCACATGAGACTATGACAATTTGGTGACGTTTGTTGACAAGAAAGACATATCTTTCTTAAGACATTGGTTGATCGCTTTGACAATGTGTTTGATATTGACTTGATGACAATTTGAGATGTTTGGCCTTGTTGATGCATGACTTGTTTTGATTCCTTGACTAATAAATGTGTGTGCGTGTAGAAAAAATATGACATGAAATGATACCTTAAACTATGATATGCAACTTGTGTGATAGTGATTGTGAATGAACCCTATTGGACTGACCTAGTGTGGTCTCAGGAGCTCATCAATTGATTAGCCTTGCCTATGTTGTACACGTAGAGACCTCGTAGTTCGACATGACCAATGACTTTGAATATACAAAGCATCATGATTTTAATGTGTGTGATACATGACAAACCTAGACTGACAGACCTAATTCCTCGGGGGCACATCGATTGATGGCCTTGCCTCTGTCCCAGTCATAGAGGCAATGTAGTTCGACTATGTCTACAACTGACTTAACATGACTAACTTGACATGACTGACTTAACTCTGTTTTTTTTTGTATTTTTTGACATTTTTTTATTTTTTTGGATTTTTGAAGTTTTCTAATGTTTTTGGGATTTTTCAGGACATTTTCGATGGTGTGACATTATGTACAAGGTGTTAGGGCATAGAACAAGGATTTTCCCCCAGTCGGGAATAAGATTTGGAAGATGGAGTGGGTAATGTGACATAATGGATGTTAGATGTCAATCATTCCAAGGAAGGGATAAGACAACCATTTATTATGAGAGATGATGAAAAAGTCTGATTAGAATGATGGTAGATGGAAGAGTGAGCTCGACTACACATGGCGCCTGTTTGCCAGGTTTTCACCATGGTACTTATCCATAGCGCCACTGAAGCGGTTTTCACTATTGGATGGATTTATTTCTCTTTACTTTTTTTGATTTTCTCAATTTTTTTGGTGTTACAAAGATGCCTGTTTGCCAGGTTTTCATCAAGGTAACCATTTTTTTGTTTTTTCATTTTAAATTTTTTTTTTTTTTCTAAATTAAGACACGGATTCTCATAGACTAATCATAGAACCTCTTTAGATGTAGATTATTGATAGGGGACAAAAGCAGCTCCTGATCTAAAGCCTTCTATGACTATATAGGGGCCCCAACCAGTTGGCTCAAACTTACCTGGTTTTTCTCTTTCAGCTTGGTTCTTAGGATTCTCCATTAATACTAGGTCACCAATGTCAAAGTGTCTATTGAGAACCTTCCTATTGTAACTACGACGAAGACGATTCTGATATGCTTGCAAATGATCTAATGCTTTCTGTCTTCGCTCATCTAGCAATTCTAGCTCTTGTAACCTAGAGACACGGTACTCTTCATCGTCAATATGACCCTTCAAGGATACCCTTAGAGAAGGTATTTCAACCTCGATAGGTAAGATAGCTTCGAACCCGAATACGAGGGAAAATGGAGTGGCATTGGTGGGAGCACAAATGCTTGTGCGATAAGCCCATAAGGCAAGATTAAGCTGTAAGTGCCAGTCACGACTGGCGTCATTGACAGTCTTCTTAAAGATTCTAACAATAGTCTTATTAGATGCCTCATCTTGGCCATTACCTTATGGGTAATACGGGGTGGAGAAATGGTGTTTGATGTGGAATTATTCACATAAATGGCATACTTCTTGGTTCTTGAATGGGCAACCATTTTATGTGATTATGGATTGGGTAACACCATACTAACAAATGATATAGTTTAGGATAAACTTAGATATTTGTGTGTCGGTTATGTATGTCATGGGAATAACTTCAATCCATTTGGTGAAGTATTCGGTGGTGGTGATGATGAATTTATGGCCATTAGATGATGAAGGGTGTATCTTACCTATGAGGTCAAGTCCCCATTGGGTGAAGGGCCATGGTGAAGTAATTGGACAAAGCTCCTATGCTTGCACTCTAATCAAGTCTCCATGTATTTGACATTGTCTACATTTCTTTACAAAGATGTATGAGTCTTTTTCCATTGTAGGCCAATAGTAACCTAGTCTCATAATCTTATGGGCTAGAGTAGGACCACTTGAATGAGATCCGCATATACCCTCATGTACCGCTCGCAAATTTTTTTGTGCTTCTTTAGCATCAAGACATCTCATGAGGGCGTTATCTAAGGTACGTCTATATAGGGTTTCTTCGATGATGGTGTACTTAGCTGACTTTCAGATGAAGGTTCGACATTGGTTATTGGACAAGTCTTGAGGTAGGGTTTGGTTAGTGAGGTAATCGAATATGTCTTTATACCAAGGAGACATAGGACCAACAATGGTACACATTATCGCAGTATCGGGGACATCATAAGCGGGGATCAACAATTGTTCAACCAAAACCTTGAACTTAGGCACATTACTCAGAATATCCAACAAGGAACCCATGGTTGCCATAGCATCTGCAGCTCTATTTTGGATATGTGGTATTTGCTGAAAAGTTATGTCATTGAAATACTGTTTGAAACTATCAACCATTCACTTGTAAGGTGCAATATTTTCATCCTTTGTCTCGTAGTCATCATTTACCTATCGGATTACTAGTTGAGAGTCACCAAAAACATGTAGGCTCTTAATTTTCCATTGAGCTTCCATTTCTAACCCTGTCACTAAAGCTTCGTATTCTGCTATATTGTTGGTACAAGTAAAAACAATCTTGAATGATTTGGGAATGGTATCACCTTGAGGTGTAACAAATAAGATACCAGCTCCTGAACCATGATTTGTATGGGACCCATCAAAGTACAGTTTCCATTTAGTTTTAATGTCAATGTTGAAGAGAAATTCATCTAGAAAATCTACCACTAATGGATGGTCTGCCTTTATAGGTGCATCATCTAGTTGATCTACAATCACCTGTCCTTTTATAGCCTTCCTTTCGACATACTGAATGTCATAATCGCTAAGTATCAACCCATTTAGCCAATCGGCCTGTTAAAGCTGCCTTACTTAGGAGGTATTTAAGTGGATCAATCTTTACAATTAACATTGTTTGTCGATTGAGCATATAGTGCCAAAGTTTTTGGGTAGCCAAGACTATTGCAAGACAGGCAAGTTCTATGTTGCTATAATTCAATCCATAGCCCACTAAGGTACGACTGATATAATAGACTGCTCTCTCATGACCTTGATCATTGTGTTGTGCGAGAAGAGCCCCTAATGCCGACTAAGTATCTGAGATGTAAAGTATCAATGGTTTTCCCTCGGTAGGTGGCATTCAGATTGGTGGAGTAAGCAAATAGTCCTTGATTTTTTGGAAGGCCTCTTGACATTTAGGTGTCCACACAAATGGTACTCCTTTCTTGAGTAGATGCTAAAATGGATGTATTTTATCTGCGAGTTGTACTATGAAACGTCTAATGGACTATAATCTCCCTTAGAGGGTTCTAAGTTGACCAATGCTAACTAGAGGAGGCATTTCTAGGATAGCTCTTACCTTCTCTGGATCTACTTCAATGCCTCTATGAGAGATGATATACCCTAACAGTTTCCCTGATTTCACTCCAAAGACACACTTCTTTGGATTTAGCCTGACATTGTAATTCTCTAGCCTCTAGAATATCTTGTCTAAAACCTTTAAATGATCTTCCCTTGTTTCTGATTTGGCTATAATATCATCTACATAATCTTCCATGAGGGTATGTACAAAGTCATGGCCCGTTGGTAGGTAGCTCCTGCATTCTTAAGTCCAACCGGCATAACATTCCAACAATATATGCCCCATGGACATGTGAAATATGTCTTGTGTTGGTCTTCAACTGCTATCTTAATTTGGTTATATTCAGAGAAACCATCCATAAGGGATAACATCTCGTATCCTGCGGTAAGATCAACTATCATGTCAATATTCGACAAAGGGAAGTCATCTTTAGGATATGCCTTATTGATGTCTCTAAAGTCAGTGCAAATGCAAATGACCCCAGTTGGCTTAGTCACTGGTACAAGATTTGATATCCAATCTGCATAGTCTATTGTCCTTATGAATCCTACATCTAAGAGTTTCTTAAGTTCTACCTTGACTAATAGAGCAATTTGCGGATGCATCTTCCTCAACTTCTATTTGGCTAGCTTAATACCTGGCTATAGTGGTAAATGACACAATATTAGGTCTGGATCAAGCCCAGGTATGTCAGCATACAACCATGCAAATTTTATTTGTCTCTTTGTGAAGAAGTCTTTAAACTCAGGTTTTTTTGTTTCTGTTAAAGAAGCTACAAAATATACTTTATGAGGATTCTCTTCTATACCTATGTTGACTTCAACAGATTCTTCTACTAGCATCAATGACTTTTCCTATTCAACAGATTCTTCTACTAGCATCGGTGACTTTTCCTGTTCAACAGATTCTTCTACTAGCATCACGTTCACCAAATGTAATAGTAAATTAAAATAGATGTATCTTTCGAATGATGATGATGGCTAATCTGCAACTAGAATAACAATGTTAATCCTAATCTAAAATCAAACAACAAAGAATGAGGAAATAAACTAAACAAACTAAACAATTTAATGGAAAGCTCTCACCAAATATGCGTTCACCCCTTCGAATTATCTTGATTATTCTTCTCCATTTTTCCTTTTCAGTATTCTTGCCCTCAGATTTCTATGTTTGAATGCAAGTATAACTTTGTCGAGTGTCTAAGCAAAATATTTAAGATAAGTCTCTTCTCAAAAGTGTATGATTTTGGGAGTAATGATTTCGAGAGGAGGAATAATGATAATGACAAGTCATTTTATAGATTTTGGGTTTTCGAACGATCGGCTCAAATTGAAAGACAGATCGACGGATGAGATTGATGAATTCCATGCGATGTGAGTTTTGTCTCAAATAGAACATGAGTTAGAACGTGAGTTAGAACACAAGTTCAAGATATTAATCTTCAAAAATAGAAGAATTAGACTTTGCATGTAAAAGCCAAAGTTGGAACTTGAAGACTAATGCATTCGAATGCAAGCAGGAGTTAGAACTAGTTAATCGACTAGTTGTGACGGAGAGTCTTCTCGCAAAGATAAACAGGTGTTGAATCCAGAGATAATTGGAGAACTAAAAATAGATCTCGAGTCAGAAGGTGACTGAATGACTTAGATAACTAAATGATAGAGGAATGTGACATAAATAATTAAATATTAATTTAATATTAATTTAATTCAACATTAAAAAATAAGAGACTTTAATTAAATAAATAAAGATAATTTATTTAATTGACTTTTGAAAAGGATTAAATGAATAATTAAATAATAAATATTTAGTTATAGATAAAGGGGGTTAAATGAATAATTAAATAAAGATATTTAATTATAGTTGAAATATGATAAAAGGGGGGGTGTAATTAAATAATAAATTATTTAATTGATAGATAAAGGGGGTTTAATTAAATAATACATATTTTATTAAGAAGGGAGAATTAATTAGTTAGGGACATAATTAAACAAATATGATTTATTTAATCATCCAAGTTGAATAAAGGTCATTTATGAATTAATGAATTAATTAAAAAGAAATATTTAATTAATAGAGGAAATATGTGTGAGAAAGGTTAATTAAATAATTAAAATTATTTAATCAAGACCACGAACTATAGAAAATTATGTCGAAATGTGTACTCGTAGGCCTAGACCAATTTTCGGTGTCTACAGTCATAGTTCTTTCCATTTAACAATGGGATTTGAGGATTAGTCAAGCTTGTGCTTGCTGCCATACATTCACAGAAATTGTTAAGATAACACTTGTTGTGAAGAACCTGCTCTGATACCACGTGAAGGCCAGAGGCAGAGGATACACAGTAGAAACTAAAATAATTAAGCATAGAATAGACATAGAAAATAAGTTATCATGTATTAATTCATTCAAATAATTTTTTTATCATAGAGCAGTTGCAACAAATTTTTTTTGCTTCTTCAGAGCATTACAAAATATTTACCAACTTCACTATATAATAAAAACATACACGACAACAAGATTAAAAACATCAATTACAATATTAAATACATTAAATATATGCCCAGATATAATCATCTAATCACATTTAAAAAATTTCCTCTACATATTAAATTCAAAGCAAGTGCCAGCAGAGGAAACCACACAAAAAAATTCTTCCAAAAAGGATGAAAACCGCACCACCATGAGCGAGTGAAGAAGAGCATGAGGTACGACGAGGTAGCGCTCAACTGCAAGCGACAAAAAAAGACGTAGTACCGCGGGGTCACCACTCCACCATGAGAGGCCGAAGAAGGTGTCGTGGGTCCATGGTAGACAACGCTCTACCGCAAGGGGAGAGAGAAAGGTCAATGGCATGGCGAGGAAATTGTAGAACCGTAGGAGACAAAACAAAGAGCTGCAGTACATGGCGGTAGACCGCTCTACCATGGGGCATGGAGGATGACCCGATGGTATGGAGGTAGTCACTGCACTACTGCAAGAAACAGAGCAGGAAGGTGAGGTAATGCGGTAAGAGAGGAAAAATGCTACGGTTGGGGTTAAAAATAAAATATTGGGGTTTAGCTGGGAGTGATGTCGGCGAACTAATTTTGGTTGACATGGAGTGCGGGTTTATGTGGAAATTAGAAAACGAAGAAGAAAACATAAACTCCAAGAGGTGGTGTAGAGTGGATATATGTTTTCCTAAAGAAATTAGGCTTATTTCAGTTAACAATAGCAGATGGACTGTGGTGGTTGGTGGAGAAGAAATCAATGTATATGATGGAAGCAAAAAACTTGTGAGAAAATTTTCACTGGATGAAATTGATCCACAACTTGCCATGCAAATAAAAACACTAAACCATTGTACATTTAATAGCCTTTCATTATACCCACCCTTATTTCCTTTGGAGTGTACCTACTTATGGTGGCCTCGAAACACAAAATTATGACCTAATTTAATTTTTAGGTCAGTTTTTGTTTCACATCTTCATGTATATTGAAGTTCGAATATCATACAAAAGTAAGATGAGGGAATTATACTATGGAGTTCACTTCGGGACTATGTGAGACCCTTGAAAAAATAGATGGAAGAAAACTTTTGTATGAGTTTTGGAAAAAAAAAGATTTTGATAGGAAATAAGTTTTAATAAAATGTCATAAATGCTTTAAAAGAAACTTCCATAACAATTATTTCTTAATAATGATTTAGAAAACACTATTTTAAACATGTGATTTAAGATAAACAAAAGTTAAAATATGTTACTTACATTCATTCTTTATTTTTGACGATGCAAAAATTACTAGTGACATAATGAACTCAAACCATGTGCTTTTTTTCAATTAATGTTCTTAGTTATCTGAAATCATTATAGGTACTTTTTTTGGGGTTCTATGTAAGTATTGGAAGACCATTATGATAAGGGGGAATGAGATCTCTTAAAGTAAAATGAGGATTGAGAATGATGTATATTAAATTGTAATTATTGATTGATTTAAACAAGGTTTGGGTTTTAGCAACACTATGGTTGATAATTATGAATGCATTTGTGGGTATGTATTAGTTTTCTTGGCTAGAATTGGTAATATTTTTATATGTTATTATTAGTTTGTTTTGATAAATGAAAGGTTGGGGTTGATTTGGTGGGAGTATAACAAATTCTCTTAGAAGTCATTCTTCTTTAGTTTACCCAGGCCTTACAAGGAATCAATTAAGCGATATCATCCCACATTCCTTGGGCAATGTCTCTTTGCTACAAGATTTGGATATTAGCAATAAAAACCTAACAAGGATCGTTCCCCCTTTATTTGATCATTTTCCCTCTCTCATTCATTTATATGGTGATGGAAATCACTTCAATGAAACGATATATTCTTCGTCATTTCAAAATTCTTTATTTTCTCTATACCTATCACTAAAGTAGTCAATTCTAGAAATTCTCTTTCATAACCTTGTAAACCTCCAACAAATTATTTATCTAGTTGTGTTCAAAATATTAACAATACCTGGATTCCATCCTTTTAGTTACCTAAATTATGATTAGTGTCATATATGATTGATGGTAAAGTTCCACTGTGGCTTTCAAAATAATTCTCTCTTGATACACTAGAATTAGTTAACATTGGTCTAGTAGGACAAATTCCCTCTTGGCTATACGAAACCTGTCCTATGTTGCAATACCCAAATCTTTCAAGAAATTATTAACAAGAAAGCTTATTCTTGAATACTTCAATATTCATGCAACTACAAATTCTAGATGTATTTAGAAATTAATTGAGTGGGCCCATCCCATTAGTGTGGTCTCCTAATATATAAATATTGCTTCTCAGTGACAATTTTTTTAGTGAAAATATTCCTCTAAACTTGGGTAGATTAGCTCAATTCAAGCTACTAATTCTTGCAAATAACAACTTAACTAATGTTATCCTTGTGAGCTTGTCCAAATTCTCTCCTCTGTGTGTATTAAATTTCAGAAATACTTGTTTAGAGGGAATCTTACCACATGAGTTCAATAAACTAAGTGAAAAAAATTGATTAAATATTCATCATAATAATCTCAAAGGATCATTGACTTATTTAATAGAAAATTATTCAATGCTATAGGTTCTTGATATTGGAAACAATTTATTTAGAGGTGGAATACCAACACCAAGTAAAAAATATTTTAGAGCTAAGAGTATTGGTGATGAAGAACAATTTTAAAGGTAGCATCTCTCCAGAGCTTGGTCAATTAACAAACCTATAAATATTGTTTCTTTTTTCCAATCATATCTTAGGTTCAATTCTACACACAATTATATTATTAAAAGAAATGACAATAAAAATCCAATATGGTCATGTATTGTACATTTTTGGTAATGAAATATTATATCATGATGGTTTGGATATGATTTTGAAAGGAACATATTGATACCACACCTACATACTTTCTAATCTCACATCCATAGATCTCTCATAAAATGAATTAAAGGAAGAAATTGATTAAGATTTTGGGAGCTTAAAGGGTTTGAGAATTCTAAACATTTCAATGAAAAATTTGAATGAGACCATTCCAAATTGTTTGGGAGAAATGAGTTAGTTGGAGTCATTAGACCTTTCAAGATATTATGTTTTAGGACAAATCCCTATAGATCTTAAATCTCTAAGTTCTTTGGGTTAACTAGATTTATCAAATAACAATATTTCATGAAGTATACCACAAGGATGATATATAACTAGCACATTTGGATAATCCTCTTTTTTGGGGAATCAAAATTTATGGGGATATCCCCTACCAAAAAATTCTTCTTGGTCATAATTTTCTACTCTTCCTCCTTCAATTTCAATTAACAAAGAAAAGAAGAGTTGAGAGCTATTGTTGGCATAGAGGAGGATAAAAAGAATTTACAAATGGAGATTAGTGCTATCCACAAGAGCTAGGAAAAATCCATGCAATGCCTCTAGGTCATCAATGATTATAGTAAAGAGACCATGAAGAACACTGCCCTCACAATTTATATTTTTCAACAAGAGTTGAGGAAGAGCCAGGGTAAACAGATGGTTGAAGATGGCCATGATGATAGTCGCATGCAGAAGAAGAAAGGTAAAGAGGTGGACACTTCGGCTCTGGATACTACAGTGGGTACCTAGGCTAATCAGAAAGCCCCCTATCTTCCAAAGAGAAGCTCCAATTTTTGTCTTAGGAATGGAAGGCTATAAGTGGTCTCAAGTTGTTGTGAGACTCATAGGAGTTTTGTGGTCCTATGCTGATCTCTATTCTGTGTGCTATCTCTATTTCTTTTTACTAGTTGAACTATTTATGTTTAAGTTTTTCTTTAGTTTGTTGGGGGTCTCACTTCTTGTGAGCCCCTCATTTGTCTTAATGGTTATTTTGTAATGGGTACTGGCCCTTCCAGTCTTAATCTACTCAGAACTATTAAATTATTTAATCCTTAGTCGATCTAATATCGAAATTGGTTTTATTTATTAATTTTTAATTTAGTTTAATTAATCTTCCATTCTTGTAGTATTAAATAGAACAAATAGTTCACTAGATTTATTCACAAGCAACTATCACTTTATTTCATTAATTAATTCCTATGATAATTACTACCCTTTTAGAAAGAAATAAATAACATACTTAGCCAAAGAAAATATAAACTTTTCTAATGTTTGATGGTTCTATTAATTCTCAAATGATGGGTAGGATAAATAAATTCTTATTCTACAATGGTTATAACCACTAAAAAAAAAAACTTAAAAAATGGGTGGGAGCATACTCAACACAATGTTCTATTTTTGGGAATCGGGGACCATCATGTCCCCTTTTTTAAACTAGCATCATGAGAAGACCTACATAGCCTATTTTTATTTCTTCTAGGCTAATTTTTTTAAATAAATATCAATTTAATTTTAAGAACTTGGATTGGTCACTTTTATCTTTGGGAAACTTAAAATAATATTATATTAGTGAATTAAAAAGTGTTTTTACAAAAATAAGTATAAAAAAATTATATTTCAACACTTGGAGGACATTTTGGTCCTAGGGTCAAGTTGAAAAGGTATAAAAGGTGGTTCTTGACTAATTTGAGGAGAAATATTTCATTTTGGGATTTTTATTGTGACTTTGGTGTTTAAATTTGCATGCAAGGATGAAACCCCTTGGCTATATTTATACAATTCTAGAGGAGAAAATCTAGAAATGTTAATTATATTCACTACTCAATAACATCTTGTTGGGACACCAAATCAAATTAGTAAAGAAAATCCATATCAATATCAATGGTTGTCTTGGAATCACATATGTCACTAGTCATCTTTCTTCATCATTACACACAAGTACTAGGAAACATTTAGAGTTTTACATATATCCTTAAGGTTGACCATCATTAATAATTATTGGAGGTCAAGCTTAATCTAGGCGTTATGACTACTATAGTGACACACCATTTTTTGGATAGGATTATACAATTTTGGTGCTTGCAAATTATATACATGGAGTCTACAAATAGCTTAGATCAAACACCACACATACAACTATTGATCACATTATCATAGGGTATTATAATAACTAATCACTTCATTTTATATTAAGTGCCTTCATTTAGGAGGTGCCACACCTATTAGTGGAGGATTAATAACTTTGCAGTCCAAAAAGAGGATTGAAGGGTGATGGTAGGAAGTCGATGCTGTCACAATCCCTACTCATTTAATCTATTGAATGTCAACCCAAGGGTGTCTGAAGTTATTTGCGGTGAGAGTTGGATTGGGTTTTGGGGGTGTTTTTATTGGTTTTGGCTTGATTAGGATCGTTTCACAGCTATTTTCGCTCAATCGGGAGCATTTATATACTATACCTATTTAATCAAAAGTGGTTCTATTCTATTCTCCTATTTCTTGATATATTCTAAATAACCTTTAAAATGGAAGTAAAGCAAAGAGGGTTTATTATGAGACAATTCAGGTTATGAAAGAATGGAAGATTAATCTTATCTACTTTGCTGAATTTTAAGATCTATTTAAGAATTGAACTAATTGATTTAGAAATAAACTATTCCATTCCAAACTTCACTAAACTGACAAGTAACTATTCCTCTTTGCACAGACTCCATTAAAATGATAATCTAGGATATTTAAGATCTGTAAATGACTCTTAACTGAGAAATAAACCATGGAAAACATAAATAGTAAAATAAACTCTGATCTAAGATTTTTCCAACACACAACAAATGAAATGATTTCAATATCTAAGAATAGAAAATAGAACATATAACTAATAAATAAAATTAACATCTACAGGATCACCTTTCGTCCAAAAATGGACTGTTCTACTTCTAGAGAAATTGAGCATAGAGTTGAAATCAACTTCTTTATATTTCCATAGAATCTACTCAGATAGGGATGAAGTACAAAAAAAATAATTCTAACTTAAAACAAGAAAAAAATTACATGAGAAGGATAAAAATATTGATACAATCTAACATCCAACTATGTTGGATCTGGATATAAATATCCATCTTTATTTCAAAAATGAAAGATAAGCAGGAAAGTAATCTAATCCTAGTCTAAGAAGATATCCTCACATGCAAGAATATAATTGATGAGGATCCTTGTAACTACCTTTAGTTGCATTGATTTACAAATTTATGAACTGAACCTGCTTTGCTGGAGCTTTGGTTGCAGTTGGTAGAGTCTTCATTTGGCATGATGAGTGAAAAAGGAGATCAATGAATAATAATTCATTTGAGGATGAGTCACAAACAATCCAATCATTCATCACTTTAAAATAGAAACAATTATCATTTGTTCGAGAAATAAATATCAACTCTAGTTGCATAATAAAGGTGCACATGTCATAAAACATTCATAGGTTAATCACCACATTAATCATACACTTAACAAAAATAAGCATTAATATTGTCCATTCATTTTTTAAGTCTTAATACCTCATTAAGTTCATAAATGCATACATAAAGGAAAATATTATGAGTTTTAAAGCCAAATTATAAAGTATTAAAAAAGATAAAAACTTAGTGATTATGAGGTCTTTACTAGGCCTCATCATTCTTCTCCTCTTACATTTAACTATGCCCTCATGGTTTAGAACTAGATGAAAAATGAATTATCCTATTGAGTGCTTCCATCCAAAGGGCATAGCCAAAAACTCCTCCTCTATATTCCATTACAGTTCTTGTAGACACAAAAAATCCATTATTCTTCTCCAGCTTTTCATACCAAGCTTTGAGGACTTCAGATGGTATCTGTGAAGGTGCATTTATCTTAGGTGCGGGCATGATAATGATAGGCATTTTGAATCTCATACCAATCTAGAACTCTTGTTGCTTATGAATCGAATTAATCACATGCCTCGCCCATGTTAATCTCCATCTAATATTGTTTGGTGATATTGGCTCTCTCCTTTTTAATGGGTCTAGAAGTGATCTGAATCTTTCTTCACATGCCTACATAGCTATAAGAGGAAGACTTCCTTCAACATCCTAAAAAATTTGCAATGCATTTTAACAAATTACTGACATAAAGAGGTGTTACATCATTCAGTCTTGCAATGGACTTGAATCTTTTGATGTAATAGATTGATTTTGGATATTTAGGTCTCATTGGCAACCCATATGTGTTGAATTTTTATGTATTCCTCCATTCTAGCTGACCATTCAACATGATTTTTCAATAATAAAACAAAGGATTTGATTTGAACTTCACCAATATAAACATTAAGCAGTGAATCATCATTGTTACCCATGAGAAATCCATGTTAGAAAAACTCACACATTTGATTTTGAATGTCTGGGTAACTATTAAAATAAAAATCCATGAAGTCATAATTTGTCCAAAAGATAGTAGGTCTTTTTAGCACAATCTGATTCAATTTCCATTTCAAGAAAAAATCTCTAAGAAACAATCCATACACTCCGAAAGGTTTTCTGGTGCAAACTAAGGAAAATGCAATATCTACAGTCTTGATAACCCTTTCCTCTACTTCTTCCTTTTCCTTTGTAACTTTATCTAATTTTTATTGGACTTCTTTATTAAGCTATTTGTATTTCATAGCTATTAGGGAAAGGTATCTAGGTCCTGTTGTTTTCTCCTTATGCTCTTCCTTGGGTGGAGGTAGAACTAGTAACATGTTGTTGAGTAGATGTGTTTGTACCTTCTCTTCTATCTCGGTCCTTGTTTCCAACTCTATCTTCAACCTCTGGATCTCCCTATCTTTTTTTTTCATTTTGAATAGTCATTTTAGTTAGATTTTCCTTTGTTTCCTCTAACTGTGAAGACAACTGACTAAATTTATTTTTGAACTGTTCTTTCAACTCATTTGTTTCTCTCTAAAATTTTAATGCATCCTCATCTCTTTGCCTTAATTTCTCCTCTAATATCAAATTCTGTATTTTAAACTCTTCTAATTATTTTTCTAACTTGGATATCCTAACAATAGTTTGAATATATTCTTCTTCTTTTTCCTCTAAATTTTAACTATCAGAAAGTGTTTCTTCCTCTTCTATGGGTTGCTTTCCTTCATGATGGATAAATTCTTCCTTATTGTGTTGAACTATCTCTTCCTGTTGAACTTCAATATTTGGCACTTCACTTTCCTAAAAAGTTTCTACATTTGGTATTTCAACTTCATGTTCTATTTCCATATTTGACACATCAACATCATGAAAAGGAGAATTAGGAGCTAACAAATTAACATCCTGAAAAGGGGAATTGGGGCTGACAAATGCTCATCCGAAGGAGTACATTTCACACTTTACATTGGAGGTTGTGACCCTCCTTCTTCCTTTTCTAACTCCTCTTTTTAAGGCTTCATTTATTTCAACACCTCCTTTTCAGTTTCTTCTTTTTTATGTTCATTTTTCTCTGACTCATCCTTTTCAATTTCCTCTCCCCTAGACTCATTAAGATTGATGGTTGTAGGAGTCTTTTCTGATTTTATCTTTTCTTGTTCAATCCTTTGTGTTTCTGACTTGGTTTTTCTTTTGGATTTTTCAATCTTTGTAGTTTTCCTCTTTTTAGAACTTTTTCTCTTAGTATCAAAACCCTATAAGGTTTTCTTTTTCTCTATTTTTCTCTTCTTTACAAAAATAGAACTTCCTGATTTTTGCTTCCTAGTTCTATCTATTGGTTTAACTAGGTTTTCTATCAAAACCTCTGTCTTTCTTTTCCTTGTCAGTGTAGAACTCTCTGGTTTTTTATTTTTAGTCTCCCAATAAGTTTAGCTAGGTTTTTCATTAAAACCTCTGTGTTCTCTATTTTAAGTGTTATGCTTTCAGAGATTTTAGGTTTTTCTTCCTTCTTATCAGTATTTAACATGAATTTTCTCCATTCCTCTTCCCAATTAGGTTTTTGCATGAAATGATGTTCAACTATTAAATGCATTAGACCATGATGAGTCACTCTATTTTCTTTTTCCTTATATTTAATAGTCATTTCAGTAAGTTGAGAAAAAAGAAAAGCGGGTAGATTAACCCTTACTTCAGGATTAGTCACACTGTGTCTGATATCATTCAACAATTTGAGTGACAACCGTAGACCAATGGAAAACTGACCTTCACAGGTGAAAAAAATCATAATGTAGAGTGCAATGGATGCCCAGTGTTCTTGCAAACTTTCATGCTCAATGCCCTTATTCTTTCCTTTGTGTATATGAAAGACTGACAAAGGCTCAGGTGGAACATGGAAGATTTCAAGTATTTCTTGCAAATTGGAAAGCCTGGGTTGAATAATATCACCTTCCATCAGAATTCCAGATAAAGCATTGATCATGAAAATGGATACCTCAATGGGTTTTCCCATGACCACAGTGAAATTGATATGGAAGTTTTTAATGAACTCCAACACTATATCCCTTTCATAGCCCTCATATTTAAGTATAAAATCTAACCATCCAACTTTTTGTAAATACCTCTTTGATTCAGCATCCAAGGTGATTCCCTTTGGTTCTGCCATTCTTTTGCACCCCATTTACAAAAATCTCTGAAACTTTCAGAAGCTCAAAGATTTACCAACAATGTCAGAAACCAATATCTAGAAATGGCTATTCCCTTCTATTTTGAAATGGCAACATTAATTCCTTTCAAAATGAATGATGAGATAAAATCAGTGAATGCAATTTTAACTGTCTGTTCTTGCATGCCTATTATGTCTTGTTAAGGTACTGACACCAGCGTGTCACGTACGTATCAACTTTACTGCCCATCACTTTGCCTTGAAATCCATCTTGTCATATTTAATTCCTAATTAAGTAATGAGGTGTTCATTTGTATGTTTAAAACAAATTATATTTGGCTTATCAAACAATCATAATTTAATCCATTAAGGAAATTTTATAAACCATAATTAATGTACTTCAGATTTTGAAAAATGTGTGGCGATATAAATGCTTACCTATGAATGATGACAAATTCAAATGATGGAGAATAATGGTAATATGTGCTTGCTTAAGTTGTACAATCTGCAACAAAATTTGATCTTAATAAAATCAACATTAATTAATGTAAAACACATTGAGCTCTACCCTTGTGGGAGCCCACTTGTTTCCACATGCTATGCCATTAATTTCAATTTCTTCATTTAACCATGTACCTGCACATTTACACAGAAAAATTAGTAATAAATGAAGCTAAAAGCTTCTAGCAGCACATGATCATTTCTTTGTGCTCCTGATTGTCATGAACCACTACAATCATCATTCAATTTTTTTTCCTTCACTGATTCATCAGGAACAACCAATCAGAACAGATTAAGAGGGATCAAGAGTTATTTATGAAAAACTTCCATCATTGGAACTTTCATCAGATGAGGTGTGATCAGGAGATATTATAAGCTTGAATCACTTGAATTTTTATTCTGATCAAACATGATAAGAAGCGTTTTGTGTCCCTTTAAATAATTTCAATTTCTTCTTGATCAAGCATGATCATGAGCTATTTATGAACTATCGAGAGCCAGTTCTTTTGTTTCCATTTTGATCAAGCATGATCAAGATACATTATGAGAAATCACACCTAATCATGGGCTCTATTAGAACTATTCATATTTATTCCTAGGAGTGGAGGAACTTTTTTTCTCTTTCGTTTGTTTTTTTTCTTTTTCAAATTTTTTGCAAAGTAAACTGCCATTTTTTGTTTTCAATGTACTCTGTTTATTTGTGTCCATCTAAAAATGGATCTAAGGACTGACCCTTTTACCAAAAGAAGAAAAATATTCCTTAGTAAAATGCTCAATTCTTGCTTGAAGCTCTATAACAAATTCCTCCTTCGATGTTAGTTTATGATAAAGCTTGAGCCTATGCCCATTTACCATCATTGTTTTTCTCCCTCCATCTATAGGTATTAACTAAATATCTCCATTGTCAAATACTTGTGCAATCTCATATGACCTAAGCCATCTTGTATGCAATTTCCCCTTAAATTCTTGAAACCTTGAATCAAACAACAAAGCCCAATCTCCTATAGTAAACTGCTTACTACAAATATTTTTATCATGCCATTGTTTCCTCTAGCCTTGAATGATTTCAGTTTGATGCAAAGCTTCAGTTATCATCTCATCCAACTTATTTAGTTGCATTATTCTATTCTTGTGAGCTTTAGTAATATCTATCTCTACATTTACAGTTGTTCTCAGTGTCTCTAACTCAAACATAATAGGAAAGATAGGAGTTTTCCCATAAACCAGCTCATATGGTGAAAATCCAGTAGTTGTCTTCCATGTTGTATTATATGCCCATATAGCTTCGGTTAACCTATCAGACCAATCATTCTTTCTAGATGAGACTATTTTTGTGAGAATATTTTTTAGCTCTCTATTGGTCACCTCTACTTGTCCATTTGCTTGGGGATGCTAGGGTGTAGACTTTTTGTGTTGAACTTGATATCTAGCTAGAAATGATTGAAGCATCAAAGATATGAATTGTGGCCCTTGATCTAGCACAAGTTCTTTATGTGCTCCATATTTTTGTAAAAATTTCTTGTATATGAAATCTGCAACTTTCTCCTCCTTAGCAGTTGGCAATGCTTTGACTTCTGCGTATTTTGTAACATAATCAGTACATACAAGTATGTAATGATTTACCTTTGATGGCGGATCTATTGGACCAACAAAATCAATACCCCACTTTTCAAATGGTACAATGAAACTTGTGTCTGTAGTGGCATTTCTTTTGATCTTGTAGGCCTCCCCATTATTTGACACTGATCACAGTGTTTGATGTAATGAGATGTATCTTTAGTCATACTAGGCAAAAAATATCCTACTCCCAAGATTTTATGCACTATTCTTATTGTGGAGTAATGTCTTGTTCCTAGTTCATCATGGCATGCTCTCAATATATCATATACTTCATTTTCTTGCACACATCTTCACATTACATGATCTGGGCACATTTTATACAAACAACCATTAATCCATTCAAATCGAGAGCTTTCCCTAATCAACCTTTTTTTATGTTTTGCTAAAAAATAAGTATATTTCCTAGTTACTAAGTAATTTACAATATTAGAAAACCATGGCGAATGAATAGATATTGCAAATAGATGTTCACCAGGAAATGCATCTTGTACAAGTTCATTATTACCCTGCAAAACCATTCTTGAAAGGAATTCAGCTACAACATTATCTCTATGTGGTTTATCAAT
>CM021107.1:418710567-418765146 GCA_007115665.2 Sequoiadendron giganteum | reverse complement strand
ATATATCCAAAAATACATCTTTCTTACACCTCTGCGTTTCTATTTCAATTCGATAAGACTGATTTAAGTAAGACCTGTACATGGGTGATGGAAGGAAATGGAGACTTTTACAAAGTCGGTGAATATTCTTATAGAATAGAAATAGCATCCAACACCATGTTCTGCTTGTTTGATTATCCTAACTATTATGTTTGCGACGAAAAGAGCAGGTCTTTGAAACGCGTCACTGGTACTGAATCTGAAAGGCAATACCCACGTTATATAAAAGCATTTGATAATTCCACCGACAAATTCATTATGCTGACGGGCAATGCATCAACCGGATTATTTCTTATTTTTTTCTGGGATTCATCAACCGATCGCTGGAGTTATAGACGCTCTAAAGGCTTAAATCAAATTAAGGCTTTAGGGCGGGGAGTTTACTACAGAGGAAGATTTTACTGGTTGGATCATGAATCATGCAATGGAGGGGTTGTAGAATATAACTTTGTCGATAGCCACTGGACAAAGATTTTACCCCCACATGATGCGATTTACAGAGATAATACATTTGAAAGTTTCCCGCGACATGAATTTAGTAGCGTTGCTAGTGTGTATTGGGGTTTGGCTGGGAGTGATGTCGGTGAACTAATTTTGGTTGACAGGGAGTGCGGGTTTATGTGGAAATTAGAAAACGGAGAAGAAAACATAAACTCCAAGAGGTGGTGTAGAGTGGATATATGTTTGCCTAGAGATATTAGGCTTATTTCAGTTAACAGCAGCGGATGGACTGTGGTGGTTGGTGGAGAAGGAATCAATGTATATGATGGAAGCAGAAAACTTGTGAGAAAATTTGCACTGGATGAAATTGATCCCCAACTTGCGATGCAACTAAATACATTGAAAGATCGTACATTTAATAACCTTTCGTTATACCCACCCTTGTTGCCTTTGGAGTGTACCTACTTATGGTGGCCTGAAACACAAAATTCTGACCTAATTTAAATTTTAGGTCAGTTTTTGTTTCACATCTTTATGCATACTGAAGTTCGAATATCCTATGAAAGTAACATGGGAATTATACTATGGAGTTCACTTCGAGATTATGCGAGAAAAAAAAAATAGAGAAACAGATTGAGAAAAGCTTTTGTATGAGTTTCAGGGGAAAAAAATATGTTCAGAAAGAAACAAGTTTTTAAATAAAATATGTCTTAAATATTTTTGAAAAATTTCTATAGCAACTTCCTTTTAGAATTGACTTTCACTTCAGTCTTTTTGAGTTTTTTATTAGTTCTTCTTGATAGGCATGTTACTATTATTGCAATCACTTGATTTCTATTTCATATGGAATTTTTCACTGGACTAGCCAATCAGATTGTATAAATATGCTTCTTTCTATTTTATAATTTGAATTTTAGAACATATTTTTTATATTTAAAATTATTATTTATCTACTTTCTTATTGGTCAAAGTAGTTGTGTAATTCACTTTTCTTCTAAAAAAATTTGAAAAATTATGTTATAATAATTTTGGGGCATTAAATATCACATGCGAAACTGTTAGAAACATTGGGTGGCTTGTGTGTTGTAAATTTTGATTGTCTTGGGGATTTGATCTTAAACCATAGAATCACATTTCCTTCTTTCTTTATTCTTTTGCTTTCTATCTAATTTTTTTATGAATGCAAGGGAGGTGGTCCCAAATCCCCTCTGAAATGTTACCTATTTCAACATGTTGTGTGGTTGCAAGAGAGTATTGAATAAACCGTGTTACTATTTATTGTTTAGTTTTCTGGTTTATGGAGCTAGTCTTTGGATCTGATGCATTTGCACTGTTCGGATTCATCTATTTGTACATGCAGAGCAGTTTTATATTTTAATTTGCGACTGGGTATCCTTGAGGATGCTAAGTTTTAGTTCTTTCCTTTTGGTTGTTGAATCAGGGTTCAGAGCTAATCACTATTGCTACTAGGATTTGCTCATGATCAACATATTTTTGGTTTGTGACCTCTCTTCCATAATTTTGGAGACCTTTAATGAGAGAGTTTACTGGTTTTTTGTAGGCTTTAATTCATCAACAACCATCAGGGATTCTAACTTCGCGTTTGAATGGAGGGTTTTGTTGTTGGAATTTACTGTTATAGTAACACATCCTTGTAATAAATGGATGCGTCCAGATTTGTCGTTGTTGCCGCATACATGGTAATGCTCATGTTTGTATACTTTGGGGTTACAATTGCAGCAGGTGCTTTAGTGCTGAATTCTATGCCTGAGAAAGGTGCAACCTCCATGGCCGTTGCTTCCACCTTTGTCACTATTACCATTGCATTCTTTCGTTTCTCCCTCTACGTGTGGTTACACAGGTAATGTGGCAAGAAAACATTATAGCAGGGCAATGAACCGAATCCACCCACTCTTTGTGCAAAGGTGGCGTACATTCTCGGGCTCCGCGTATCACCAACTCACAGGTATATTTTTCATTAATGTCCATCAACCAACTATGTTTCTCCCCATTTAAACATCACCCAGTGCTCATAACCTGTTCTTGTTACACAGGCGGATGGGGATTGGATTCAAGCTAGAAGAGAGCCTAAAACGGTGGTTTAAAGAATATGGGGCAGAAAAAGCTTTGCAGAGCTCCACCAGTTGTAGGTTGGCCACCCATTCGGTCATTTAGGAAGAACCTCACACCTTAGTGCAAACTTGACATTGAAGGCCAGCTAATAATTCTCATAATTCTTTTGCATTTGCTGATCATGGATAGGTGTTTGGAGATTGCATGTTTGTGAAGGTGAATATAGATGGTATGCCAATTGGAAGGAAGATAGACCTCAATACCTATGAAAGCTATGAGAAATTGTCTCAACCTCTCGAAGACATGCTTAAATGCTTTGTGAATGGTATGCTTTTCTTTACTCACCAGTTTTTACAATTTTGAACCTTGTATTTTAGCAAAAAATAGTTCTCCAAACTAGAAATTTCTCAATTCAGTCTAAACATTGGTTGCGGAACTCCTCTTTAAGTTGTATACCACTTGATTGTTGGGTTTCATATAATCCATTTGATTGTGGAGTTTCATGGAAATAACTTCCCCAAGGATTCATCTATTATAGAACATAATATTTGAAAACTCGATAGGCTTAGAGCAACTTATATTCTAACCTGAATACATGGATATCTAGCATTCTTTATCATATAATTATATAATTTTTACAAGTTATAAATATAATCTGTAGCTAAAGCTCTCTTTTTAATACGAAAATCAAGAGTCAAAAGAATAAATTTGTGGTAGATGGGAGATTTATCAAGTTATAGTTCCTTATATTTATTTCTATTAGTGTCTTACTGATCTCATGTTGATGAACCTTGATCGCATAAATTTATCGAACTTTGAAACTCATATTATTTGGAACATGATAATTCCCTTTAATTTATGGAGTATACAAGTTGAACTGTATCGAAAGAGTTTTTGAGACTTGTCCCATAAAAACCTCCTTCTTGTTAATGTTCTTTGTAGGGATTTTAGTCCTTGAAGGTTCTTAACTTTCTTTATTTCTATGTCTACAAGACCACTTGAAACTTTATGGGACTCAATCTCTTCCAAATGCTCGATTCTATTCATGACATAAGTTGAGACTACTTTTATAAATGTGGTTAATGGAAACATGTAAAGCTAGCATTATAGATGTAAGACATTTTGGTCACTACTTTTACCACTTAGTAGAATATATAAGCTGTTTTTTTCTCTAATTTTTGAACATTAGCATAATGTTTAAAGGGATTTACTTTTTTGGGCTACATTTTAGCTTAGGGCATTATTCAGAGGTCAAATACAACTTCATTTTAGTTCAGGGCATCATTCAGAGGCCAAATACAACTTCATCATCTGAAAATGGTCATTCTCTATTGAGTGGAACTGATTATGTTCTCACTTATGAAGGCAATGAGGGGGATCAAATGTTGGTTGGAGATATGCCTTGGGAGTAAGTGACTTTCCTCATAATTAATATTTTTGATGAACACTAGCATTTATTTGATACAAAAAACTTCAAGGATTTGAGAGGTTTGATGTGTAAGTTTGAATATTTGCATGATGTTTGTAACTACAATGAAAAGGATGTGTATTATGAAGAGCTTAGAAGCTCGAGGTCTAGGTACTAAATTTTAATGTTTGATTATGTTTTTCTTATCTCAGTTAAGAGACTAGTATTTCATGTCATTAGAATGATGAAAGGTGAAAAAGATACTTACACTATTTCATTTAATTGTTATAAATATTGTTTTGGTCTGGTACAAGCATATTACTTGTGTTCACATTTCATTCCTTTATTTGTCCAAGAGTACCAAGATAACCTCCAAAACCTTACGGTCAATTGACTCACTAATTTATGGGAAATCTAATAGTCAATCCAAGATATCCAAAATGTGTGAACTCTAATTAATAGTAGTGGGGATTGATGAAGTTAAGACTATGCAAGTAGCTAATCTTGGCTTTTGAAGTAACTAGGATTCAAATGATATGTTGTAATCTATGATTTGCATATAAATACCACCTAGACAATGCTAGATGCATCATCTAGCAATCATGTTTCTAAAGTATGTTGTATTATTGTAGTAGTTTTTTTTGAGGGAATATAAGAATTGCTCATTTTTCTCTCTAGGGATCCAATACTTCCATTATAGCTTTAGTTGCAGCATCCCTAAGATTGTGTGGCTTCTTTCTTTGAATCTTGAGCAACTTGGATCTTCCTTTTTTGCTACTTGGTAATTCATGGAAGCGTTTCCTACTACTATCCTTTGTAGGTACCAAACTCTATGGATTTATTTGTAATTTATTTCAACCACCCTTTTTAAGTTTTAACTTCAAAATTTGTGTCAATATGAGAGTGACTAACAAAAGTAGTCTTTGAGAATAGCTAAAAGGTTTTTTGTAGACTGTATTACATGTGTTTAACGTTGACATTGATGTAGAGCTATAATATGGACCTCATACTAGTTTAGGGAAACATAAATTTTGGAAGAGATTTTTCATGGTTTTTGATTGTTTTGTTTGTCTTGAACAACTTGAATTCATATTATGATTTTTCTTCAAGTTTATAACTCGAATCTAGTCATTACCAATATCATGTCTTGCCAATCCCAACCTTAAGCTCAAAGAGAGCTCTATTTACTAGCAAGCACCCAAGCTCAAATATTTTTATTATTTACAACATTAAGTTATGGGTTTCTATTGAGAGTTTGAAGCTCCCATAAGAAAATATTATTTGTAGTACACTTCACCCTTTTACCATACATACTTGTGCTCGTTAGGTGTTTTATCCTTTATTATTTTTTTGGGCATCAAGATTTGACGCTAAGGACCTTTGTCTAACTCTTTTCATTGGGATTATTTCCAATTTTATCCTTTTCTTCTAAGACTTGTTAAATTTATTATTGTCACTCTAAAATTTATGTACTAAAATTAACTAGTAGTCTCTCATCTACTTTTTGATCTAAACAAATTGTCTCCACATTCACCAATAGGAATTTGACACTATCCATCACTTGTTTGAAATTGGAAAAAACTACTTATATAATGTACTCAAAGTATGTGTGATATTTATAGGTTTTTTTGTTCTATATAAGTATTGTAAGACTATTATGATATTTGGGAATGAAATATTTTGAGAACAACATGAGGATTGAGAATGGCATATATTGATTGGTGATGGTTGATTGATTTAAATTTTTTTTAGGTTTCACTAACATTAAGAATGAAAATTACAAATGCTTTTATTGATATGTGTTAGTTTTCTTGGCTAGAATTGGTAAGATTTTTCTATGTTGTTATTAGTTTGTTTTAAAATATAAAATATTGGAATTGATTCATTAGTAGTATACTAGATTCTCTTGGAATTATTTCTTCTTTAGCTTACCTAGGCCTTACAAGCAACCAACTGAGCGGTATCATCCCACATTCCTCGGGCAATCTCTCTTTACTGCAAGATTTGAATATTAGCAATAACAACCTAATTGGAACTATTATCACTTCATTTTCTCAACTTTCCTCCATCATTCATTTGTATGGTGATGGAAATCACTTCAATGAAACCTATTTTTATTCGTCATTTCAGGATTTTTAATTTCTTTATACCTATCACTAAACCAATCGATTCCAAAAATATTCTTTGACAACCTTCTAAACCTCCAAAATTTATATTTATCTAATTTTTCATTAAATATTAACAATAACTTGATTCCATCCTTTCAATTATCTAAATTAAAATTAGTATCATGCATGATTGATGGTGAAGTTTCACCATGGCTTTCAACACAATTCTCACTTGATACACTAGAATCAATTACATTCCAGAGCTAGTGGGAAAAATTCCCTCTTGGCTATATGTGAAACCAATCTTACAATGCAATATCTAAATCTTTTAGTAAATCATTTGGAAGGACGTTTATTCTTGAATACTTCAATATGCATGCAACTACAAATGCTAGATGTGTCTAGAAATTAATTGAGTGGGCCCATCCCATCAATGTGGTCTTCTAATATAGAAATGTTGCCACTCACTAAGAATTTTTTTAGTTGCAATACTCCTCCAAGCTTGGGTAGATTAGCTCAATGCAAACTATTAAATCTTGCAAACAACAATGTAACCTATATTATCCTTATGATCTTGTTCAAGTGCTCTTCCCTATGTGTATTAAATTTGAAAATATTTTTTTGGAGGGAGTCTTACCAAATGAGTTCAGTAAGCTAAGTGAATTACATTCATCAAATATTCATTGTAATAATCTCAAAGGATAATCGCCTTCTTTAAAAGTATTATTTTCAAGGCTATAGGTTCATGATATTGGGAATAATTTAATTGGAGGTGGAATTCCAACATTACTTAAATATTTTTTAGAGCTAAGATTATTGGTAATGAAGGAGAACAATTTTATAGGTAGCATCCTCTATAGCTTTTTTCAATTGATAAACCTCCAAATCTTTCGTCTTTCTTCCAATCATATCTTAGGTTTAACTCCACACACAATTATATTGTTGAAAGAAATGACAATAGAAATCCAAGATGGTTATGTATTTACCACTTTTTTTTAATGGATATTACATCATGATGGTTTGGATATGATTTTGAAAGGAACAAATCAACACTACACATATATTATTTCTACTATCACATCTATAGATATCTCAAATAACAAATTAGAGAGAGAAGTTGATTCTAATTTTGGGAGCTTGGAGGAGTTGAGGAGTCTAAAATTTTTAATGAACAATTTGAATGGGACCATTCCAGATAGTTTGGGAGAAATGAGTCAGTTGAAGTCATTAGACCTTTCAAATTATAGATTGTTTGCAATACTTTTAAATTGAATAATGAAATCCTTCAATTTTTATTAATATAGAACACCATGTATATGAATTTGTTTTTGGTTATGACTATTTACTACTCTAACTTTTTTACCAAATGCATTAATGTTGGTGACCTCTCTCAACATATTATCCTATAAAGGTTAATTTTTTGTTAAAAATAAATACTATATTAGATAATAAGATTTTGTATAATTTATTTTTTGTAATTATTTAATCTATTGCACTTTTCTTTGAAATGACCTATCTACAATAGAGAGCTCTTGTACTTATTTAAAAAAGGAAAGTTTTATTTTTTTTAACTAGCCATTTTTTTTGAAATGTTAAAGAAAAAATATTTATTAAATACATAATATACCACTAGAAATCTAGTTCTAAGAAAACGTTGATATATAATATATATATATATACAATGTTAATAATTTTCAATTCACTAAAACGTTTGGTGTGTTTTTCTTCTTCATTCAATAAGATGAAATACCTCCAAATTATTATTTTCTGACTATTATACATTTATGGTTTCTTATTGCTCATTGGCTTATCATTCTCTAGAATATATTTCTTCCTTCAAGTTATGGAAGAATTTTATTGTAATACTTTACTAGAATTAATATTTAACTGGAAGCAAGATTGTACATAATTTTTCACCTTTGATATAGTTGTTGAGATGTTGAAAAATCATTATGGTTTAATATTTAAAAATTATATTGTAGCACCCCTTTATTTTTCTCTTTTGATCAAATAGTTTGTGTCTTTGTTATGCTTTATTTTTTGGTAGTACCTTGACTATGATAGACTATGATACTTGGTTATTATTTGATCACTAACTTTGGAGCGATGTGGTTTTTATGTTATGATGTTCAATGGTACATTATTCTAATGTTTATTAGTATGACATGCTTTTGATTAGCATAGTGTTATTTAAATTAATATTGTTATATGCTCAAGAGTAGTTTATTGATGTTAGTTTCATCAGTTTGTGTGACATTGTATTGGTGAAGGGAATGAAATTGCATCACTTGCTTGTGAGCGCCCTGCGAAATTCTGAGATTCTCTCTTCACGATGTGTTTTATTATGATATATATGCATGTTCAATATATGCTTTGTTTGTAGGTTTGTAGGTACAAGACATCGACTCCACCTAGTTTCACAGGTTTGAACGTGTCCATTGCCCAACGGTATTGTTGATTGGTAGATAGTAGCTAGGTTTCCCGTGTCAAGCCACCACCCTAGTCATAGTGTGTCTTCAGTTTTAGTTGGTTATGTTTTGTTATAATGTTGTTCAATTTTGCCTTGATTTTATTTGTGTTGCAAAGTATGTAAAAGGGAAATAAATGCTTTAAATATTTTAGTTGATTATTTAATAAATCTTGTTTATTTTATTAGAAAATTTTAATTTAATTTATTTGGTAAAATAATTTAATCTTAGGATTCAATTTATTTTATTTATTAATTAAATTAGTTGGATTAAATTTAAATTAGAAATACTATGTATTTTTTGAAATTATTAAAATGTTTTCATTTCTAGAAATATCTAGAGGGATTGGTGTTAATCGATTTAGAAGATATTTTATTCTCGACATGTGTTTGAAAAATTAATGACGGTGGTTGGGAAAAAATATTTTCACGAAGAGAATAATGGTTGTAACCATGAGAGGTAAGAAGTTACTTCACGGAAGAGAGGAGAATATATTTTGTAGGCAGAGGTTGTTTAAAATTTATTATTTTTTGTTGTATTCCGGTTGTTAAAATTTGGGGAAAAGACAGTCTCAGGAAAATTCTTTAGGCTCTAGAATTTTTTTTATTTTTTTTCTGGAGGAGGCTTTGTTTGTTTGGGAAGAAGCTTGGTTCTATGGAAGAGGCTCTACATCAATCCACATCCCCTCAAGTGTTTGGAATTCAGGTTCCTTTGTTATTTTATTTAATATCATTTCAAAAAAATCTTAGATTAATTTTTTGTCTAGAAAAAGATTGCCTCTACAAACTAAGAAGCTTTTGAGTTTTGTTAAACTAGAAAATGTCATGTGTAAAAATTTCTGTGAAATCTTCTGTAGAAATTATTGCAAGTTTTATTTGGGATTATTGTAAAAAATGAAGAACCCAGAAGAAAAACATTAGGAATCTGGAAAAATCTTTGTTGGGAAGAAATTAAAATTCTCTGTAGAAATTCTTGGTAGAAAACCTCTCAAGAAATTTTGGTAAATGTTATCTATAGAGAAATATTGATCCATTTTCCTATTGGATTTGTTTTCTGTAGAAAATTATTGCTTCCTAGTAAATTTGTTTGTTTGAATAAATTTTAGAAAAACCCTCATGTTGAAATTGTTTCTCTCTGTAAAATTCGTGTATCTTCCTATTGATGGCCATTTTTAAAAATTATTTTCCCTACTAGGGCTTTCGTTTGATAAATTTGTATATATATATATATATATATATATATATATATATATATATATATATATACATACATACATACATATATATATATATTAAAAGATATATATACATATATATAGTATATATATACATTAATTATTCTAAAGTTCATGTTAAAATCTTTTATAGGGATCTAGGTTTTCGTTTGTACGACAAACTGTGTTTAAAATTTATAGGGAATTATAAACTATAGTTTAAAGCTTGATTTAATTTGTGTTTAGGGAGGCTGAGCTCTCCCCACAACTGCCCCATTGGGAGGTGCTATGAGGAGGTCATGCCAACACTACCCCCACACCAAGGTTGCGCTCGTGTATGAATTGGGGTTTAGCTTTGTATGGACATAGTTGTGCCCCCTTATCTTTGAAAAGGATTTCTTCAAATTTTAATGTTGCCGCCCTTACTTTTGTGAATTGATTTTTGTTTAAGCTTTTAACTTCAATATAATATATATTTATTATATATATGCATGGAATATATATGTATATATATATTTGTATTAAGTATTGATTTATTTAAAAAAAATGATATTTTGTTTAAATAATTTCAATATATATGTAATGTATATATATTCGTATATATATAATTATATATATATGATTATACATATATTCAATGTGTATATATTTAATGATTTTATTTAGTAGGTGCATGCAGTAAATGCACAGTTAAAACATTTTTAAAATGATATGTTTTTGGAAAGAGAAGAAATTGATATTTTATTAAAAGTAATTGAGGAATTAAAGTTACAGATAGATTAGATTTTCTCTACTATCTGTATATGAGATTTTATTTAATTAGTTTATTTGGGGCAATATTTTACTGTATTTCACTGAAGGGAAATTGGATTTAGGAAATCCGAAAGATAGATTTGTTTCCTATTTAAATTGCCCTTTTAAATGTAATTTCTTATGTTTTTGTTTTGGGGTAAATTGTTTTAGAAGCATTAGTAAGACTTCTAGATGTGGTAATTTGGTTAGGGGTTGTTGTATTTTATTTCGCTTGGGTAGTGCGTATAGTTGTTATTAGGTAATCACCCGGTTTCCACAAACGGAGATGTGATGCCTTTATGTTTTGGATGGGGATTAAATATCCATAAGAGTGCACTAGTGAGCCACCAAAAACATATGGCTTACCAAGGAAAGAAGATTCCCTGAATAGGCTCTTAGGGTTTTGTAGCCTAAGAGCACTTAGGTGGGAGAATGACTCTCTTTCCTCTCTAGGTTGATATGTTTAAGGCGAAGTTCATTCAAAAGGGGGAGAGATTTTGATGATGGTTGTGGAAGTGTGTGAAGTGTGGCTGATGCTAAAAGTAAAATGAAACTAATCTAAGAACATGTAAATGTAAATGAAGCAAAACTAAACTAATGAAAACTAACTAACTATATGCCCTAAATGAGTGTTTTCTGGAAATTGATAGAGTTGGACCAAAAGTGTGTACCTGGAGAAATCATGTGATAGATGAATGCTCTTGGAAGCTCCTAGAAAGTTATAGAAAATTGTAGGACACTTACGCAAAGTGGGGCGACCTAGTCCTCCAACTGGAAATCTTTCCCGAAATAGGTTTCGGGGAACTGGGTATCCCAAAACACAAAAACCATTTTTTGGGCCTAACACAGGGACAAGGTCACCAATAGGGGCGACCTAGTCCTCTTGTGGCTTTCTAAGGAATCAGGCTTTGGTCTTGTAGGTCTTGGTTGATGTTCCCCTTTTCTATAGCAATCTGTGACAGGAAGTCCCGAAAGTGACCTGCAACTTGTCTTTTGTCCTTTCTAGGGTTTGAAGCTTGGAGTTGACTTGAGAGGGATGTTTGTACTTCTTGCAACACCTTGTCCTTCACCTAACCTGCAAAAAAATATCTACAAACACATGCAAAGACCAAAAATAGTTAGGGTTAGATAATAGGGGTTTGCTTAAGTCAAACCCCTTTGTAGGTGATTAAACCCAAATGAGATAAACACAAAGGAAAGCAAGACTAAATGATAACACAATAGAATAGCTTACCAAACATTTTTTGATGGTATGCAAGTTGCATGGGCAACTTCAATGGAGGAGGTCTGAAAACCATAATCCTTTTGTGCTTGCTTGGTTGCTTGAGTACTTGATGATTGATCACAAGAGAGTTAGGAGAGTAAAAATGAACTAGGAGAGACTAAGAGAGTCTAAGAGAGAATAAGAGAGGCTAAGAGAGACCAAGAGAGGCAAAATTAAGGTGAAAACCCTTGTTTATACAAGTGAAACCCTAATTTTCCTAAAATACAACCTAATAGACCAACCCTAGGGTTCAAGAGGCAAGATTCCCATTGAATCTTATTTAAAATTTAAATTTTATGCTTAGAGGGACTAGGTTGCCCAAAGTGGCGACCTAGTCGTCCTAGGCAAATTTTGATGATTGTCAGGAATTAATTTATGTTTAATGAAGTCTATTACTTTTGCCTCCCAAAACACACTTAGGTCGAGACTAAAGATGTATTAAAAGGGAAAATTAGCATATGAAAAGGGTTGATTTAGGGGTGATAAGCCTAGATAAATGTGAAAATGCAACACAACACTTTACAACACTCTTTCTTAAGGCTTAGGAAGGTGTAAAAATGTATTATTTAGGTGAATTATGTTGAAAAGGTCTTAGAAAAGTGAGGAAATGTATTACAAAACTTCACAACACCTTAGTAAAACACCATTAGATTAGTGTTGAAATGCAAGCTTACAAGGTTGAATCAAGGTGATCAAGACCAAAATCCACTGAAAAAGGCCAAAATGAGTGAAAAAGTGCCAAGGTATACACTTTTTGGCGACACAACTAGTTACCCTTTGGTTGTGGATTTGTTCCACGTGTTGTCTTAGGGGTGTGGCTTTCAATGAGGGTCAACACACAAAATGGTGCCAGGGTAACTCATTGGGAGTTAGTTAATCCAGTGAAAATATAAATTAATGTATTAGGGGAATGGGTAGTATTTAACACTTAACAAGAGTAATTGTGCCTCACTCATGGACTAAAGGGATTGTATAGACTTGGGATGGGATGAGGAGGCCTAAAATGACAAGATTGTTATCTTGTCTCTATGAAAGATAATTGATTCTACATCAGATCACATGTGGGGTTGATAGTCATGAAAGGCTACTAGGGTAACCCAAGATGGGGGTCGGGGCCTAGGAAGATTCGTGAGGGTAACCCATGCAAATTTTTGATGAAACTCCTCCTAAGTCAGCAATATGTTTGGTTCAGTGATTTCTAATTGATTAGTTAACTCTGGAAGCAATGTAACCCATGTGTTAGTGTTGCAATTGTATCTGATTAGATCAAATATGTATTAGCCTGTGTCTAGAGGTAGTTGGTCTTGTCTAGGAAGCCTTGTTACTATCTCCTAGCATGGGGGGTGGGCCTTCAGGTACCACTTGGCTAGGTGGAACATGCACCTTACACCGTTGGGTTCCCTTCTTATGTTCGTGATGGCAAGATCTTCTAGTTGGAGAGCTTGTGTGCACCAATTGTTTTATTCCATTCATTTGATTACTGTTTCAGTTGGACATTTGTATATGTATTACTCCTCAACTGTATTTGAGGAGGACTCTTGTAAATTGTAATTCTATTGTATGATCTTCCTCATTCTGGGAATGAGTATTGTAAACATTATTTGAAATTAATGCAATATATGGATTCTTCAATTACTTCTATCTTATGTGATGTTTATTGCTTTGAATGTATGTTCTTTAAATTCATGAGAAATTAATTATATGTTATGAATGAGTTAATGTTTAAGCTATGGGATTTGGTTGTAAGATTAGTTGTGTGTCTTAGAGGATGTTTGCAGTAGTGTAGTGCACCTTTCATGTTATTTATTGCACTTTAAAAGAAAAAAATGGTACGCTTTCGTAGAAGTTGCATCTTCCTCTAGGGTTACGTGGCGGGGCATTACACATGGTATCAGAGCCCAAGTTTAAACACTGGGTGCTCTGGGATAATGATGAACCGTTTAAGCTTTTAGTTGTGTAGGTTTTAACTATGTATCGTGTCTAATACCTTAGTGTGTCTGTGTAGGATCATGCCACCTAGATGTGGACGAGGTAGAGGTCGAGGTCATGGTCATGGAGGTAGTCAACATGATTCAGATCACGAGGAGCATCAAGATTCTCAGAACGCCCCAAGAGGCAGAGATCAACATCAAGATTCTCTAGGGATCGAGGGCACACAATTGTGCAAGTTGTTAGAGGATATACTTGCTCGCCTTGGGCCGAGACAGGGTGGAGATCAGGTTAATATTGGTGAGAGAGAGGTACCAGTTAGGTCAAAGGGAGTTACAACCGCACACATGAGGGATTTTCTTAGAGCTTTTCCACCCACCTTTGATGGATCTGGAAGTGGTCTTGATGTTGAGACTTGGTTGATTGACCTGATTAATGTTTTGTGATGTGCCCCTATGGTAGAAATACCAAAGCTAGGTGTGGGATCATGCGATTGAGAGGATTTTCTTCTTCTTGGTGGAGGTTAGAGGAGTAGAAGCTCTGAATTAATATTAATTATGTTTCATGGGATACATTTCTTGAGATATTTAGAGCCCTATTTCTTTTTGATCACTGGCGGCAACGCCGAGGTGATGACTTAAATGCCTTGAACCAGATGGTGATGTTAGTGGAATAGTATGAGCATCATTTCCATAAGCTCAAGCAATTCACTAGCATTGGAGATGACAAGGGCATGCTTGTCCAGTATTTTGTCAAGGGATTAAATGCCTGAATCAATGGAGGTGTGTGGGTTTTCGAACCCAAGACCATGGAGATGGCGGTGGAGAAGGCGAGGCTTGTTGAGGAGAACTTAGTGATAGAATTGGGTGGCCATACAGGAGTGTAGATTGGAAGTGTATCAGCTGTAGGGCCTTGTGCTCATAGTGGTTAGGCTCAAGGAGCTGGACCACCCAAGACTCAGGAGGTTCCTACTCAAAGTGGACAGTAGTAGAGTGCATAAGGGAAACGTAAGAGTTTCCAGCAGAGATAGGGATACATGTTTCAGTTTGGTGGTGATAGGAACTGTAGGTGTAACAAGTACCCCAACTTTGAGTAGCCAGTGTAGAGCACACAGACCACCTTTAGGGGTAGCACATAATAGTCGAGTGTACCTGCTAGAGGTAGAGGTTTTGGTAGGGGAACTAGATGTTACACTTGTGGCCAACAAGGTCACATAGCTCATATGTCTTAATAAGGGCACATCAAGGTACACATAGAGGCCAGCAGCGTTAGAGCCGACTATTAGTGATGCAGGCAAAGGTCATCGAGTTTTTGTTATGGTTGATAACCGCCAAGCTGAGCATCAAGGCACCATGGTCGAGTCTTTTGTTATACTGCAGGGTAACTGAGTTACCATATTATTTGATTATGGATCGTCAAAATCTTTTATTTCTTCTTCTGTCGTGGCGTGATGTAGATTGGGGTAGTAAAGCAGGTTGATAGGTGGCAGGTCGAATTGGCCTCACGTGTGAAAGTTGTAGCACACTCCCTAGTACTAGGTTGTAGGTTGGAGATTGGACCTTTCCATACTATAATAGACCTTTGGATTATACCGTTGGGGTCTTATGACATTTTCATAGGGTTACGTGGTGGGGCATTACATATATTAGAATAAATATAATATCATTTCCAAATATATTATAATATAAAGGGAGCATATATTTGAATAAAATTATGATTAGAATTTTACAATATTGTTAAACTTTTGATAAAAACTTTAAATAAATTCTTATAATTTGAGTATGTTTGTCATATGCTAATTGATCAATTGATTATATGAAGAAAAGAAAAAAATTAAAAAAATATATCCATTATAAAATATATTTGTAGATCAAAAATTTAAATTATTATTAAAAAATAAAACAAAAAAAAAATTAAAAAAAATTATAGAAGAATAAATATAAAATTAAGAAGAAAAAAATATGTAAGCTTTAATTTTTCATTTATTTCTTAACATTATTTAATTATAAGATAATATATAATTCTTAAATTAAAATATAACACTTAATGAAAATAAAATTATTTTATTTTCTACTTAATGAAATAAATTAGTTCTACAATTATTATTGTGAGAATGGATGAGCCCAGTAGGGAGGAAGCTTAGTGACATGAGTTAGGGCATGTTGTCAATTGTTGGCCACTACTTCTATGTTTTTCTTTTCATTTTGTTCTCAATTCTTGCAAAGGGTTTTTGTGCAGTAATTAGCTAAAACATGGGGTTTAGGTTGAAATGTGCACAAGTGTGGGGGATTTGGTTGCAAGGGGTTTTTTTGGAAGATGTCATAGAGGATTTGGGAGGGAATCTTCATGTGGAGTAGCTATTTGGGTCTATGAAGCATGGTTTATCTTCCCTGATCATTTGAGGTTTGAGAGGGCTTGATAAAATGACCTTCTTTGAATTTTTAATAGGGGTTGACCCACCCACATCAATTGACTCAAAAGTGGTTATTTTTTAAGAAATTATTTAAATGAGGGTGGCTAATCATAAATCCGATTTTCTTGGTCTTTGAAGGAAAATGAGTGTCTATAAAGGAGTCTATCTCACCTCATTTTAATTATTCAACTAGAGTCAGTGGTAGATGATGTCAACTATTTACATAATTGTGCTTCAATTTGCAAATTCATGGGTATTCACATCTCCCTCTCTTTCTTAGAATTGTAGGCTCATTAGACATTTAATTTAGAGGGAGATATAGAGGTCATGCAAGTAGCCAATAACTATTTCATGGTGGTACTCTCAAGCATGGTAGGTCAAAACAAGGCTTTTGAAGGAGGTCAATACTTCTAAAATCAAGTGGGCCTATTCATCAAATCCTAACATATAGGATTCAATATAGCAAAGGAGATTCCATCAAGGATTTTTATTTGGGTGTGGCTCCCTTGTCTACCATTAGAGTTCTAGAGGAATCATATTTACAAACTTGTAAAAATGGCTTAATGTATATCATACATCCTAAATTACATTTTTCCATCATCGACATCAATTTCATTCTCATTATTGCATTTCATATCATTTTCATCACTAATCCCTTATTAACATCATTTTTCACCATTTAACCCTATTTTCATCTATTAATTGAATAATCTTGCATTATTTAATTAAGTCATCCTTTTCAGCACTAATATCCCCTTTATCATCATAGTTGAATAATTTTAATTATTTAATTAGTATCATTGAATATTTCTTCTAATCCCACATAATTAAAAAATTCATATTATTTAATTCTCCTATCTTTAATCTTCATCCTCATAACTAAATAATTCCTAATTATTTAATTCTCCTATTTTCCATCAACAAAGCATATTATTGAGGAATATTCCTTTTCAAAATATTTTAACTAACTTATCTCAACCATTTCTATCCCTTGATCTTAAAATCAGTTCTCGACCCTTGATCTAAAATATCCTAACCATTTTCCTAAAATGGTGGGGTCATCTTGAGTTCTAATTGATTTCATGTCTTCATCTTCCTTGATTCACTCTCCTTTGTGGGTGTTGAGGATCAATCTCAAACCTTCTTTGTGGGGTTTGATATTCAATCTTGTCCCTTAATCTATTTTCTCTAAATCTATAAAATAAGCATTCATCCCTCATATTTCATATCTAAAATTTGTGGAGAGAAAATTTTAGAGTGATTCTTGAGAAAATTGAGCACATATCCTTGCATTTAGCTCATCATTATCATCATATCAAGCTTTTTCAATCATGGAGGCTTTGTGTTGAAAGGAAATCCAACATTCATCATCAACACAAATACACTCACCCATGTAATGGTAGGGTTGTTTAGTTTTGAATTTATTAGTGTTTTCATTTGATTTTGCTAACCCTTGTTGATTGTGTTCATAGCTATGGAAATTTAATTTCATGGGTAAGTTGGGATTTAATCTTTGTTTTGATTTTATTTTTTGAATTCATTGTTGCTAATCCATTGATCCATTTTCACCCCTTACATAAATTGGCATGCTCTATAATTTAACAAATTCATATATTTTTCATCAGTTGCAAGTTCTATGTCACTATTGTGTTTTGTAAAGATTTACTTTGTCAAATGAATCACTACCATCCTAAAATCATAACACAGTTGTCAGATTTTCTAGTTGCTATTGAATCAATCTAGCCACTATCGTTCTATTTTTATGATATTTTGATAGATTTTTTCATTCTATGTAGGAATGAATCCACTTTCATTTGGGAATCAAGCCACTATCACCCTATTTTTGTACTGGGGTCATCCTAAAAATTGGAAACTATCATCAAATTAGGGAACTTTTTGTTTTTGTTTTGTAGGTTTATGACTGTGTTTATTTTGACTATCATTTCAGAGCCACTATCATCTTGTCCAAAACCACTATCATCATATTCCTTTATCATTATTATTAGAAAGAGTTGCAACCATTTTAGTTACAGAGCCACTATCATAGGTGATAGAGATGTTACCGTACTATTTTCTTCTTTTGTGTTAGTTTGTAAACTTTCTTGGATTGTTTCATTTTTACCTAACCCTAACCCTAATTCAATTTGTTGTTTAATTTTTTTTGAGATTATTTGACTTTGTTGGTGCAACTCTTGTAGGGTGAAGGCATATCTTTCATTAGACTACTAATCATTTTCTTGTATGGTTGATGAATGGTCCAAGATTTTCAAAGACTTGAACTACTAATAAATTGGATTGTAGCACCTTCTTCAAAAGATCCATTTATTTTCAAGCATTTATATGTGCATTTGAAATCTATTTTTTCTTAAATTTCATGCTTTAAAACACAAATTTCTATTTATAACATTTTATCTGGGCTTAAAAATCTAATTATGATGTATTATTCATCGTGTTTTTTGTGATTATCTAGATAGATACGTATCCTCTCCCTTTGCATATTTTGATGGTCCTAGGTGACTAGAAATATCTTGGGCTTAGAAGTTTTTGTTCACCAAAGGTGTTTTGGTACAAACTCCCTCCCTTTGAAATATTTGTTGATCTTGGGTGTAAGAGAAATATCAAAACATTAAGCCCTTGTTTTCTTATTAGAGGGAAATGCTTGAGATACTTCCCACAAAGGAAAACTCATTGTGACCTCAAAGCATATTTTTTCGGTAGGCTATATAAAGAATGAGAAAATGAAAGTATCATATATCCATTCATGGCTACCTTGCATGCCAACTCTCATGTGAACGAATGGGTCACTTAGGAGAAGCTAGGGACTTAAGTGTATCACATACAAAGTATACCTAGCGGTGTTCATAAATTCATTAAATACCTTTGTTTTAGAGGCCAGTACAAGTCTTTTTGAAATGACTTTTAAAAGTAATGCATGGGAATAACATCATTTCCAGAAGCATGGTAGAGGTGTAAGGCTTAAGAGTTTATTGTCTCTATACAAAGGCAATAGTATCGAGGTGGTGCATGAACTTGGTATGTACCATTTGACCCCTCCATGAATATGGATTACATCATTCCTTTGGAGGTGAGGTAAGCCTACTACGAAGAGATGTACCTTTATTCCTTAGGTTGTGATTGACGGATATTTTTTGAGCTATATTAGTGGATTTTAATCGAAGAAGGAGCATTAAATATCCCTCTTTACCATTGAGTCAGTTATTGTAATATTTCTATTTTTTGTGTATCACTTGCTATCAAACACATCCCCCAAAATATTAGATAAAAAACATTCAAATTGCAAAACATATCAAAAACTATTCACAAATTGAAAATTTGCCAAAACTGGGCCACCACTATGCATCAAAGTGTGCACTCCAATGTTCAAAAGGTTAACAAAATAAAAATTATATGGTGCACTCAACCTCTGAACATTGTGACACTAAAATTTGATGGCACATCCAAATGGGATCTACGAATATTTGAGATAGGTTATGTAATCCATAATGACAAAGGAAAATCATTGAAAGGTTTATCTATGAAACTAACCAAGGGCACTACTAATGCTACACAGGTGCATGCCCTATTACTAGGGGTAAAGCTAACACATAAAATGTAGATCAAACACATTCACATTGAATTGGACTCTTTAAACATTATTAATGCATGCAGGAACAATGAAGCAAATGATTGGGTCGCTTATTACATTTTAAGACTAGTTTGGGAACTTCTAGAGGCTTTCACGCCATTAGAAATCACACATTGCTACAAGGAAGATAACTTGGTACAAAATGCCTTAGAAAATCATGCTTGCAAGATAGAGATTAAAATTCTCCAAATTGATTAATCCAATTTTCTCATGATTGAGGATTTTTCTCAAATCATCTGCAATGAAGGTCAAGGGTGTGACATCTCCGATGCCACTAGATAATAGTGTTCAATTTAACAAAGGTATGTAGAGTTGATTGTTATTCTTTCGATCTGTTTTGCAAAAGAAAACACCACTCGCATGAAATGTTAAGTTACTAGCACAACAATCCTCCAAGAGAAGATCAAAATCTAAATTCAGAGCTTGGTGTCCTAATCCAACAATGTTGATAACTTAAGACTACTTATTATGGCCATGTATGTTCTCTGACTAGATGGTTCCAAAAATCTTAAAATCTTGGATTTGAGGTAGAAGTAGCATGTGTCACATTTGTGCAACTTCAAGAATGTCTTGAGGGTATTTAGACATAAAAAATGCACTATTACACCATCTAGTGGTAAGCATGTAGATCAGATTCTAGGTAGACTCTCATAATGCTTACAAAAAAAGGCCACATGTTCCATGCAACATTCATATAAAACCTATCTAAGATACGAATGGCCCCAATATTATATTTTCTCAAGGGGGGCTTCAAAAAGCTTCCATTTAGAGTTTGATGTTGGAAGTGACACATGTCACATAAACACAATCTTTGGAATACTTTGTGATTAAAGTTGGTGGAAAGGTGAACTATTGGAGGTATTATGATACCTTAAAGCTATTTGTTACTATCATGTGGCTATTACCACATGACCTCAAGAGAGGATCTGAAAGATTATAATTGGAGATCGAATCACACCTATGTCATGTGTTAATTGGGTGCTACTATAAGGATGTTGCATAGACATAGGGAGCTAATAGTTGTGTCATTGGATAGATACCATTTTATGTTCTTCCTAGGATTTTTATGGAGGTTTTGACATCATCACACATGCTCCAATGTGGATCTATCAATGCAAAGCTTATGGAAGTAATTCATTCTCTTGCCAAACTTGCAACAAAACTACTTGACTTGGTGGTGACTAGCAAGGTGGTGTATGAGAGTATAGCATTAGTAAATCCACCACAAAATGTAGCCAATTCCCTTTGTATCATAGCATCCTGACATGTGGACTTTACACACTCCCTTGAGCACCCTTCCTATGTTCAATTTTTTTATCTTGCCATATGTTAGCAAAGGTTTTGATTTAAGCACCTCACAAAGGCTCTAATTAATTAAGAATTAATTAAATAATTATATACTCTTGGCAAGATGGCAAGATGGGATAAACATTCATTATGTCTTGTATGCATTTATATCATGCTTATCCCATATCACAATCAAATGGAAATTTTTAGTATAAAAGATCTTTGGTTATAAATTGGAAAATGTTACATAAATAGTTAGGTATTTTGTTGTCCTTTCACCAACACCAATTAACTTGCATGGTAATCCCTATGTGTATTAGAATGCACAAAATCCAAAGTGATAAAATTCCTATTAAATCTTGTAGTACCTTTCCTACGAAGAAGATCTTGGTAATAATTTACTCCTTGTTTGATATGTCTTGGCTTGCTAAAATTAGCCCTATTTAAAGCTACAAAGGAACCTTTTTTCTCATTATTTTTTTCAAGTTGGAGTCTTATGAGCATGCTAATTATGGATACTCCCATCCATCTCAAGTGCTCAAAATTCCAAATGGCCTTTAATAGTACCATATCAGATCAACATTTGAGAGTAATAATTAAAAACCCATCTAGCAAGAACCTAAAATCTATAAATATGGTCCTAGGAGCTAATTTCATCAGGGCTTTCGAGCACTTCAAGGTGAATACAAACATCACCTCATGATTTATATCTTACTTGCTCAACCTTCGTGAGAATAAGGAAATCGTGAACGAATTGGCCTCCTTGTTGTTTAAAAACACAATCTTGAGGGTCTGAATGAAACTCTTTCTTTAGTGAGGTTTGGTGTTGGTGTTCCATAGTCGTGATCTCCCTAGCTTAGGCATGTGGCATCTAGTAGTGTTGAATGATTCCCCTTCCTCGGTAACTTTTACATGGTTACAGTAGTGCAACATAGAGCCACAAATGCATAGGTTGTGTATTTCTCAAGCAAGTTAATAATTTGGAGAAAATGTTTGAATTTTAATGGATTCTATATTTTGACGCTTCCTCTCGATTTTTGTGAGCATTATGTCTACCCAAACCCATCTTTAAAATTATGATCATGTGTTCTCAATTTTTTTATTCTAAGGCCTAGGATTTTTTTTGGTCTCTTAGATTTTTGTACAATTCTTCATGATAATATGTGTGGATTTGGTCCCTCTACAACTTATAATATGTAATCTTCGACGAAATTATAATTCCCATATGTGCCTTATTTTTATATTAATATAAATAATTCAATATTTTTTCCTTTTTCCTTAAAAGGGATAAAAATTTAAGCATTAACATAACTATTTATACAAAGGTAGAAGGTCAAATAATTTGGTATTATCATTTATATTTATATGTAGATATAAGGCAAAGTATTTAAAATTAGCATAATTAGCAAATATTATTATAGAAACTCATTGGTAGACCTAGAAAGAAGGTCAAGGACTTGATAACATTTCTAGACTAGTAGGATTTGAACATCCATGAAGCTTACACATGTTGATGACTTAATATCATGACTCTTTCAAAGAGAATATGATAACATATGGGTTTCAATGCATATAGGTAATGTACATGTAAACACATTGACTTAGTGTCATTTTTCCCCATACAGAATGTGATAACATGCTATTGTAATACCTATTAGTAATGTATGCAAATATAATGACTTAGTGTCATAGTTTCCTCACAAAGAATATGATAACACACGGGTTGTAATTCTTATTAGTAATTTATGTAAATATAATGACATATTTTAAGAGAAATAGGTAAGTTACATAGGTCTCATATCAAATGTAGAATAGTTATAAAGAATAATACCCATTATGGGTTTTTGAGACAAAGGCTAAAACATGAAAAACCATAAATTATTAAGAAACACTCTAATATATGTTTAAATTTTCAAAATAGAAACATGTGCCATGAGTTACATTTATTTCTGATAATATTTTGTATACATTTCATATAAATTTCATAAGGAAAAATACTTCTCTCAAGGTCATGAATTCATTGCATGTATCATATCACAATCCAAAAACTCCCATAGACTATTTTTCAATTATTTTCCTTTAATCCTCGTCAAGATCTTATCTTCTGTTTCTTTCTCCTTTTTTCTTACTTTATTTGTTCCCCTTTATCCTCCTCATTCCCATCTTTTTCTCCTCATTTTACTACATACCTTGCATATTTCTACTCTCTCACAAGTTTTCATCTCAATGCTACCTTCTTCATTTAAATTCACTTCATGAGAAGTAAAATGTTTTGCCTCCCTTTACTCACCACATTGATCAATTTTATATTCACATGCATCCTCATTAATTTTAAACATTGAACATTGAAAGGTAGAAAATTGTTTGCTTTCCTAGGGTTTAGGACCTAGAACGACAATCTTCACTCTCATTCAAGGACAAACCCTGGAGATCTCAACCTCAAGTATGCAAAGGAGAATGAGACCTTGCAATAGGGTATCATAGGGTATCTTTAGAGATTAATGAGGGGTTCACCACCAAGCTAGGGCTTGGAAAAATGTATGAAATGCAAGATCTAATGAAAAAACCTAGTGATGCATGAAAGTTGAATAAATGACCTATAAATGCAAATAAATCATAACAACGAACTGGAAAAGTATAGAGGAGCACCTGGAAACCTGAGAGAGCTTGAATGAAGGCATGAAATGATGGATAACCTAAAATTTTGGCCTATTGGGACTCATTCTCTAGTTTGGATGAATCAGTCCCAGATCTAGGTTTCTCAACAGGAACAAGTTTTTTGAAAAAGGGTATCTAAATCTATAAAAATCCTAAAAATGCTTGTAGTGGGACTCATTTGCCACTTCTGGAAAAACAGTCTCATTTCTTCATGAAGTATCCCAAGACTAGAATCTTGAACTAAATTTTTGCAAGACTCTAAAGATTGATCAAATAATCACTTTCCCACTAATTTCCTACAAATTGGATAGATATTTTTCCCTAGATTTGAGTTTTCGTGAGTCTTGACAACTTTTCATAAGAAATTTGATGACATTTGAAACTTTGTCAATTTGGTACTTTTGAAGGCTTCAAATCCACTTTTCTTCAATCTATAAACCTCCAATCACACATGTAAAGAGAAGAAAAACTTGTTGATTATTAGTGAATAGGGGTTTGCCTTGGTCAAACCCCTTTTAGATACATTGAATGATGTCTTGTAATGAAAATAAACAATCTAGGATGAAATGGCCATGAAGGACATAGATCTAGATCTTGAGATAAGTGTAGAACAATGCTTACTATTGAACCTTGAATGCAAAATCACAACACTAGCTTAATAACATGCTCAATGCTTGATATCATTAACATGATGATGGATCTTGAATTTATACAACAAGTGATGAAGAATCATCCCTTGAAAACTCTTGATTTCTCTTGTAAAACTTGAATACTCTTTTGAGCTACAATTTTCTATTATGAGTACTCATTTAAATTTTTGGGTGCAAAAATGAATGAAAGAAACTTGTATTTATACTTAATTATGCAAGAATTCTTGAAATTACAACACAAGTCGACATCAGATCTAGGAGGATAAAATCCCACCAAAATTTTGAATTAATTTTGATATTAGCTAGCACATGGGACTCATTTGCCCAAGGTGATGAATGAGTCCCATTAGGCATAATCTATGGGAAACTTTTCTAAAATTCTTAGAAAGGTGTAAAACCAAGATTGAGACCCAAAAACCTAGGTGAGAATCATTCACCCAAGGTGGTGAATGAGTCCTAGACCACCAAATTTGGGCAACACAACCTGAAAACACTTGAATTATGATTGGATGTTGTTTTTTGTCAAGATTATGCTAAGAAAGATGCATTAAATGAAGCTTGTGGATGCAAAATAAGGCCAATTAAAGCATAATAAAGCCCAATTATTTATGAAAACCCTAGAAAAGTGTGAAAGTGTGTTACAACACTTTACAACACTCCAAATAAGGCATGATTAAGGTTTATTAGGTTTAGTTAATTAATAAAACCTTAGAAAAGTGTGTTACAACACTTTAACAAGGTACCATTAAGGTTCATTAGTTCACAAGGGCACAAGACCTAATTCAAGCAAGTTAAACACATTACAACACTAAGGAAAGGAATCCTTAAGCTCAATTTCAAAAGGAGGGCCCAAACAAGTGTGAAAATGTCGTCGATGACATTTTTCGACACTACATTTAGCCCCCACTTTAGTGAGAGGATGAACTTGCTTCAAAATCACATTAAAGTAGTAATTCAAGAGGGTTCCAAGTGTACCATTGTAGATGATAAAGAATAAAAACAATCAAAGGAGGTGGTCGAGCCCCTAGAATCTGAGATCCTTCATCAAACCAACATCAACATAAAAGGACATGCACAACATGTATGATATGAAATAGAACAAGATACACAAACATATAATGCCAAAGACATAAATAAAATAATAAGATAGGTGGAAAAAGAGATCTTGCAATAAGGTAGCCTAGGGTTTAGGAACTAGAATGACAATATTCATCTCTCTCATTCGAGGACAAACCCTAGATATCTTACTTTTCTAGGGTTTATGACCTTAAATGACAATATTCACTCTCTCTCATTGAAGGAAAACCCTAGAGATCTCAACCTCAAGTATGCAAACAAGAAAGAGATATTGCAATATGGTATCCTAGGGTATGTTTAGATATTAATGATGGGTCCACCATGAAGCTAGGGCTTGTAACCCATGACTCTCTTAGTTTTTTTCTTCTTTGATTTCTTTTCTTTTCCTTTATTTATCCATACCTTCATTCCACCTATTTCTACATTCAAGGTAAAAAATAATTTATCTTATTGAAAATAATTGCACATTAGGCTCACAAGACATAATTTTTGAACTATGTTCTAATACCACATGTAACAAACCTAATCATTCCATTAATTTAAAACACTAATTTTATTTTATGGACTGCATAACTTGCATAATTTCTTTCTTTTAGTTAAAATAAAAAAGAGAAATTATATTCATAACTTAGGAAAATTAAGTCCTTACAAATTATAAATAAAATATTTAATAACCTTCTCCTTTTTTAATATCATTATGATTAATAGTGCAATGCAAATTTTAATCTCAATTAAAGTTCACATCTTATATAGACAAGGAGAATCATGTCTCTAATATATTATAATGTTTTCCATAATAATACAATATCATGTTTCATATATAAAAATAAAATATCAAGTAAAATCAAACCGATTCTCTCTAATAACCCAAGCCTTTATAATTCAACTACATGAGGGAGAGCATCACCCAAGTTCTTTTCTTTTAACCAAAAAACAAGAATCTTTCGTACACCATTCTAATAGAAGTGCTCATACCCTTCATGAGACTAGAAGATTCAAGGAAAATCAAAGCTCATCAAGTCATTTGAGAACTAGTGTTATGTTGTAATATAAATAAACATCATAAAATTCTAGATATATTCTAGCTATGCATCATACAACTGATTAATTTACAACTTTAGATATGATGAACTAAAAATGCAAGTAGTAATTTTGCATTACTTTGGCCAAATATTTTAATAATATAAAAATACACAATTTATGTGGTCATATGTTCACACACCTCTTTCTTAGACTATATTTTAACATGATTTCACATATTAGATTTTAGTCATTTTAAAAGTAACTATCATATCTCTTGATTTCATAATTTTTTATAGAAAATGTAAAATAGAGAAAGAAATTGTTACTCATAAATCAACCTTTTTCCTTATTGGGAAATAACTAATATTGGTTTAAAATAATTATTAAATTTCACAAGAAGTTTCGAGACCAAATAGTATCAAATACTAATCTTTTATATCATACTTGATAGTTTATATAAGAAAATAAACCATAATATTTTAATAGATTTTTGCTCATATGAAATGGGATTAGATGATACACTTATACACACAAACACATACATATGTATATATGTGCATGAACACATTTAAATAAATATTCTATTTCATGATAAGCTCTTTGAAGAAAAATCCTTGATTTAGCTAGACCCCATGAATGAAAAGCTGGAAGAAGAGCGTGTCCTCTCAAAGGATGGTCTAAGAAGAGTCCAGGCCCACAAGGTACAAGGAACCAAAGATAGGGAAAAACTAAATTGGCTCCACCATGGGGACAAGGGCTCCAAATTCTTTTTTAGGTTCCTCAAGGAAAATATCTTCAAAGAACAAATTGACCAAATTTACAATGGGGGCTCAATGATCACCTCTCAAGAAGGAATACTAGAGCATAACTTCCAAAATTACTTCCAAAAGATCTTCACCTCAAAAACTAGGGCTGAAGGGATTGAGGAGGCCATAAGCTTTGTCAAGAGAATAATTGCCAGGAAGATCTCAACTAAAGAGGCCAACATGCTCGAGGAAAAGAAAACCAAAGAATAAATCATAGCTACCATCAATTCAATGAATAATGACAAGTCCCCTGGATGGGATGGATTACTTGTAGAATTATACAAGACTTTATCAGACATGATAAGTGATGACCTACTGTAGGTGTACAAGGAAGCTTTAAAGATAGAGGTTCTCTAGGGAGAAATATCAACAAAGGGATTATAATTTTTTTGCCAAAGGGTGGGGATTAAACATTGATAAAAAGCTAGAGACCTATTACATTGTTAAATGTTTCCTAAAAAAATTTGGTGAAGGTTATTGCTTCAAGACTAGTATATATTCTGGCAACCTTCATTAACAACACTCAAACAGACTTCATCAAGGGCAAGTATATCCTAGAAAACCTGATAACATGTTGGGAAGCCATGAAATGGGAAAGATACACTAATCAATAGGCTGTAATGATTTTTCTAGATTTTGAGAAAGCATATGATAGGGTGGGGTGGAGCTTTCTCACTACAACCCTTGAGGCCTTTGGCTTCTCCAACATGTTCTATAAATTGGTGAGTACTCTATTGAAATATTTTGTAGCCCAAGTTGATGTGAATGGTTCTTTGTCTGAGAGTTTATTTTGGAAAGATCCATTAGGCAGAGTTATCCTTTGGCTTCAACCCTCTTTGTTATTTCCTCAGAAACCCTCCACTATCTTCTAAGGGTTAGTTCCTTGTCTCCAAAAGTCAAAGGGATAAGATTTTTGAATCAAATGGAGATTATAAACTTCTAGTTTGTTGATGACACAACTATCTTCCTAGTCTTAGAAGAAAACAATATGGAAAATTTGTTGAGTAAGTTTAATATCTTCTGCAAAGCATCTGGGGCCAATATTTCAATGGCCAAATCCATTCTTCTAGGTTGGAAAGAAGAGCCTCCTGATTGGCTTAAAAGATATGACTTCTAGTGGGGTGGCCCCTCTAAACAAGTAAGATATTTAGGGACCCTATTTGTAGTCAACCCCAACTGAAAGGAAATGTGGGTTTCGATCCAATCAAAAATTGAAAAGAAGATTGACAAGTGGAACATGCATCACTTGTCTCGATCTGGTAGGATCCAAGTTTTCCAAAAGATCCTCAACTTCCTAAAACGTCTGTTTTTCCTCTATCTAGTTTTCTAGTGGTTACCAACTGAACATTATTCAAAAAAAGATCAAGAACTTCTTGTGGTCGAATGGTAAAGGTAAGAGAAAAAAACATGTTGTTAAATGGGAGTGGTGTTGTCTTGGAAAATCTCAAAGGGGAATGGGTCTCAAGGATGTTAGGATTCATGGAATTACCCTGGCTGCAAAGTGGATAATAATATCCCTTTTGGGTAATGAACCTTGGAAATTTTTAATCAAAAATAATATTCAACTTGCCACCGCCAAGAAAGCTAAGTCTTGGAAGTAGTTACCACTATGTGATATCCTAATTAGTAAGAATCCAATGTCCCCGACAGGTTCTATAGTTTTCAAAATTATTTGGAAGGCTTGGGATTTAGTAAATAATAAGAATAACTAATAAATACCAACTATGCATAAAGGTAAATACTGATTGCCATGTGTCTAGCTCCATTTGGTGGAATTTGGAACATAATGCTAAACCTTTGGCCTTGTTGCAAGGATGCTCAGAAAGAAGTTGGGCCCAAAAGGGGATTAGATCTTTTAAAGATGTAATTGACAATGGCCAACTTAAGAGTTGGAACACCTTATCTAGATAATTTAAGATCCCAAAGTCTAATCAGAGGACTTTCACCATCCTCCAAGAAGCCTTTAAAAGCATTAAGTTCCCTATTAAATATGATGATAATCTAGATCTTTCTATTTCTTTCCAATGAAATGGATGTCATTGCTCTTCGAGAAATGAAGGCGAAAACCATTTATAACTCATTGGTTAGTGATATTGATGTTACTCATTACCTTAAATAATGTTGGAATGTTGCACTTTCGAATACTTTGTGGCATAATGTGTTTTGTTCTCTTTGGCATAATGTGTCTCTAATAGCTATTTCGAGTCAAGTAGGATCAGGGTGCTGGAAAGAAGTTGAGTCCACTTTTTGGCCAAAAAGTGGGTGTTTTCCCTGATTTTCAGAATTTGACACTTTGACCTTAAACTTTGAAGCACTTAGAGATGGAATCTTTGAAAAAGTCACTAATCATAAAATGTATTACTCAGAGTCTAGTTTCCAAATATGTATTTTATTTCAATACCCAGATTGTACAAATTGAGTTTCAATAGGCATTTCTAAAAACCACTATCTAAAAGTCACTTTTTTTTACCATACCATGCATGTGTACGACATCCATATTTTGACCTAAATTATTGTATTTTTCTAAATCCTTCTGGGAAAATATTTTTGACTCATTGAAGCTTGTTTTTGATATTTTTTGGTAATTTTTTATTGAATATTTTTGTTTTGTTAAATTTTTATTAGGCATATTTGTCATTTTGAAAAATCATCATGTACGACACACATAAGATAACATAAACTTATCATTTTTTGATTTTTTTTTTTTAAATAGAAAATAATTGGCTTAAGTTTGTTCTCATGCAATCCGTTCATAAAAATGTTATGTTGATAAAAAGTTATTAAAATACTAAAAAACACTGATAATTCAAGTTTATGGACCTATTTAATTAGAAATTAAATGAAAAATAAAAAATTAATCCAATTGTAAAAAAAATACATATTTGGAATCTACACTGTCTAATCTATAATGGGTTTTAATTTCATCGAAAAACTTTGCAAAGAAAGCCTTTAGACATATGTCCAAAGTCAGTATTTTTTTTTGACATTGCTAGGACCTTCAACTTACAGTTCAAACTAGGTCCAGGGCTTAGGTTCGGATCCCCAAACCATTTCCCGAACCTATAAACAAAGCAAAAACCCGACCTACATTTGAAATTTAAAAAAACGGATTCCCGTTTTGAAAATTTTCCAAAAATGGAAAATTTTTAAAATGGACAATATTCAAAAACGAGAACTTTTACAAAACGGATCCCATTTAAAGTTACCAAAATGGAAAATTCCATTTTTGGAAAGTTTTCAAAACAGGGTCCCATTTTGAAAACTTTCCAAAAATGGAATTTTTTCAAAACGAGATCCCCTTTTTTGAAAAGCGGGATCCAGTTTTTGGAATTTAGGCTCGAGATCCCAAGCCTAAATGAGATCCCATTTATTAAAAAATGGGATCCCGTTTATTAAAAACGAGATCCCGTTTTTGCAATGTCGATTTTGTTTTTTTGGCTAAGGCAAAAATTTCCACGTTTCGTGGACTCAACTTCTTGCACTTACACATCAAGAAAATTTGGAGGGAGGTGCTCAAAGTCCTCATGGAATACATTATGCTTGATGGGAGATTTACCAGAGTTTATGGGTATCATTTTTTTTTACTCAACCACTTCAGATATAAGGTTAGGGTTTCTTTCCCCTATTACCTGTTGTGCTCTTTGAACAATAGCGTTGAGGAGAATAGGAAAAATCCTAACAAGAATCCGGTCCTACATGTTGGCCTTATTTGACTCATTTATGAGCATTTAAAAAATATGTCAGTTGTCTCTAACCCCATCTCTGCCTCAGCCTCGGAGGGTTACGACACTGAGTCTAGCTCGCTTGAGGATATCAAGGGTTTGGACCCGGACTGGGTGGAAGAGATTACTCCTCCTTCTAGTAAAAAAAGGAAGAACACTCCTTCTAAGCCCTCAAACAAAAAAGATTGTCCTCAGAAGTCCATTTCAAAGGACAAGATAAGGGATGATCCCCTTGTGGATAAGTTGGTGACCTACTCGGAGGATTCTCTGAATGATGACATTACGGAAGGAAATCTCCTTTGCTTCCTTCCACTCTATTGATAGAGAGAATAGGACCAGCCCTAATGTGGACCTAAATCCAGATGATCCTTCTTTTGAACCTGATAGGGAATTTTATGGTGATATTCTTTCCCTGGCAAGAAATGGAGCAATTGATAATTTCAAAATTTTAATCTAGGCCTTTCATGAAATTAAGGACCTGAATCTAAAAAACAGAGCCATCACCAGTAAAATGGAAATTCTAGAAGCCAAAGTGGTGGAGCAGAACTCAGTTGAGGCTTTGTGGACGACGGACGAGAAGATGGCCATGGCACACTACCTCTAGAAAGAAGTTGATTTCACTAAAAAACTTAAGAAGGATGGGGAGAACCTTGGAAAAAAGATTGAGAAAATCAAGGAAACTCTGAAAGCCACGATAAAACACAACCACAAAATTGTTAAAAATAAATCTACTATCTTGAGGGCTTTGGCAAAAAACATGGACAACACTCAGCAGAGACTTTTGATTGTGGATTTAGACGCTGAGAAGAACATAAACAAAGCAAAGGATTTGGGCCCTTCAAAGAGAACCAGGGACAACATAAAGAAAAAATAGGACACTACGCCTCTGGAAACCCAGGATTTGAAGAGGTGGCCTAGGATTTGGACATCTTGGAAACGGAAGTGGCAAAGACCTAAAAGTCTCTGGGTTAGGTTTGGTTGTGTTTCTACTATCATTGTTTTTTTGCTTTCCTTTTGCTGGTTTTTGCTAGTGGCTACTACTCTTTTCTGTTTATCTTTGGTCTACAGCCTGCCTTTTCCTAGACTTACTTATGATCTATCTTTTATTCATTTGTAAACTTTGTTGTTTCGGGTCCCTATGAAACCCATTTTTTCCTCAATCAAAAACATCAAGGAGCCTAAAAAGGCTTGCTTCAGATGGTTGATTATTTTGCAAAGAGTTCCTTTCAGAACCTTTATTAATGAGGTGGATATTTGTTCTTTATGTAGAACGCCTAAATTTGTTAAGCATATATTTTTTGATTATTTCTATGAGAAAGAAATATGGAGAATCTTCTACAATGAGTTTCCAATTTGGGATAGAAATGATAAAATTGTATGCAATGAAAAAAAATTTAATGGAAAAAACTTAAAAATTATTATGCTATGTTTTGGTATTGCTTAACCACTGAGATCCTTTGGAACCTTTGGAAGGAAAGGAATGAGGACAAGTTCATGGGTTCAAAGAGGGCACTTATTGAGTCATCTAAAAGACTCACGTTGTTCAAATTTTTTTGTAGGTCAATATTCAAATGGAGATCTCAATGAAAAAATTATGGAGACTTATTAGGGAAGGGTCTGTGACAGCTGATAGTAGGGAGGTAAGGTGTCAGAATGCTCACCACCACAATGCTGAAGAGGCCAAGACATTTTTTAAAAGCGTTGAATGAACTCCAGAGTAAATTCAACAACTCGGTGTAGGTTGGTGGTAGGAAATGGGGGTAGCAGAATGCAGAGCTTGGGCTAGTGGCACGCAATGGGGGTAGTAGAATACAGAGCTTCAATGAAATGTAGAAGGATTGTTAGACACTGGAGTGGCTATTCCCAGTACATATTCCCTTGAAGGGGAGGGTAGCAATGACTAAACATCTGCAATCTACTTGACATACAATAAGATATGAGAAGGAAAAAAGGAGGAAGGAGACTTAAAGGGATCAGGCTGGAAGATTTAGGTGATTTCTACCAAAATAGGAGTGTATAAACTAAAAGCTTATAGTTGATCTACACTATTATTTAATTTTGTAATTTTGTATATGCCAACCTTGTACAACAAATATCTTTGTAATCTATGTCCCTATTTCTATTTTTGAACAACAGTTATAGTTGTAACTTTTAGTCCAAAAGGTGATAGTCTGCAGTGAGCAATGGTTATGTATATGTTGTGATAATTAATGTAATCTACATTCTTTTAGGGTATGTGCAAGATCATCATGGAAAAAAAGGCCCTTAAGTGGCAAAAATTTCAAAAGAATCAGAGTTAGGTATCTTGACATAAAAATTTGAATAAGTTATCTATATTATTTCAAAAATATGTAAGAATAAAATTTGTAGAAAATTTAAATTAGTTTCTAAATTACTAGGTTTATTTACAAAAAAATAAAATCTATTTGGTGAAAATTTGAAATTTCAATACAATAGTATTTAAATTTCAAGGAAAAAATAAGAAGTAGGTGTCTGTCTGACCACCCTAACCACATTAAAATGATAATAATTTTTTATAAGATTTTATATATAAGTAGAGGAGTCATGTCCTGAAGTGATGCATATTTTTTTGTAATTTTTTTCCAAGTAAATAATTAATTATAAATTTTTTATGAGAACTTTTTAAAAAATATAAAGACTCGTATGTATGACCACCTTAACTTGGTCAAAACTTCATGAAATTCATTTTTTATTTTTTTTTTTATCTTATAGTATGAGAAGCATAGAATGTGACGCATGTTTTGGATTCAAAAAATATGATACTGTTTGAAAGCTATAGATGTTTTTCAATCAGCCTAAAAATTAGCACTTTACTCATAATTGAATAGAAAATGAATAATAATTATTTATTAAATTCAAAGTAAAGCATAATTTATATTGGTGGAAAGTTGAGAATCTCCTTTAAAAACTCTTTTCGTTTCATCAATTTTGGGTAAAAAAAAAATTGTTAGCCACATACCCATCATATTGCCACTTTTTGGCCCATCATGATCTTGCACATACCCTTTAGTTGTCTTTGAACAACATATATCTATGTAACACTGTGTCCAAACTATCATTAATACAAAAAAAAATATTCTATTACTTCATCAAAGAGAAACTTTCTTAAGTGGCATACTCAAATAAACACATATTCATAACTTCATATTTATTTAAATATTTCTATCTACTTATATGATTATACATTTATCTTATTGATCTTTAACTTTTAAAATAACTAACTCATTATATTAAAATCTAAATAGGGAATTTGATTTTGTAGCATGATTTCAAGGGTTGAACTATCATAAAAATTAATACAAGAACAAAAGTATTTTTTATATCAAATTTTATCTTTAACAATACAATAAAACACAACAATTTTACCAACATTGAAAGCAATACTCTCAGCCACTTGTATGGTTGAGAGTCCTTCAATTTCTATAGTAAGTCCCTAGCCTAATAAAAAGGATTTAAAACTCATAATGTTCCCATAGATAAACTGGAAGGCTTTAATTATGAGTCTACGATATCATCATTTTACAATGAAAAGATTAAATCAAAGTTGTAAGTGTTAATTTAACTACTTAACAAAGATAAAAGGATGAAAGTTTAAGTATTAACATAACTTTTAATACAAATATATAAAGTCAAATAATTTGGTATTACCATTTTAGTGTATATATAGATATAAGGCATAGTATTTAAAATTAGCATAATTAGCAAATGCTAATATAGAAAGTCATGGGTAGACCTAGAAAAAAGGTCAAGGACTCGAAAAAAATTCTAGACTAGTAAGGTTTGAAAGCCATGAGGCTTACACATGTCAATGACTTAATGTCACAAATCCTTCACAAAGAATATGACAACACATGGGTTGCAATGCCTACCAGTGATGTATACGAGTTAAGTGACTTAGTGTCATAGTTTCCTCATATAGAATGTGATAGCACGATGATTGCAATACCTATCAGTAATTTATGTAGGTAAGTTTCATTGGTCTCATGCCAAACATAGAATAGTTATTAAGCATAATATCTATTAGGGGTTTATGAGATAGAGGCTAAAACATTAAAAAACCTAAATTATCAAGAAATGCTTTAATATATGATTAAATTTTAAAAATAGAAACATGTCATGACTTACATATATATCCAATAATATTTAATATAAATTTCATAGGAGGTTAATAAGGAAAATAAATCCTATCAAGGTCATGTATTCAATGCACATATCATTTCCATGTCCAAAACCTCCCATAGACTATTTTTCAATGTTTTTCCTTCAATCCCCCTTGACTCTTCTCTTCTCTTTCCTTCTCCTTTTTTTCTTACTTTATTTATTTCCCTTAGTCCTCCTTGTTCTCATTTTTTCCACTTGTTTTACTACATTCCTCACATTTCTACCCTCTCGTAGGTTTCATCTCCATGCTACCTGCTTCATTTACTTTCACTTCATGAGAAGTAAAATATTTTGCCTCCCTTAACTTACCACTTTGAGAAATTTGACATCCACATGAGTCCTCATTATTTTTTAAGTACTAAACATTAATTACTAGTTCCCCAAGCTAGCATTTGATCTAAATTCCTTGTTTAAATTAGAACCATCTATACACAGATTAATATATATGCATATATATAGATGAATCTCTATCTATACATAATTAAATACACATAGACATATATGTATATATATATATATATATATTATATATATGATATATAATAAATGCAATCATAAACATAGACACACATATGATTTCATTTATATATGAATATACTAGACTAAATCCTTAATTAGCTATAATTCATGTTTTCAAATCCAAAATTGAAAAGAATCACAAAATAACATAGTTTAGAGGGTTATAACAAATGAGATGTAATAGAAATGGCACACATTTAGATATACATATTCTAATGATCACAATCAAAATGTAATGAAGCGGTAATGAAATATATCCAAAATAATAGCATGAAATGCAAGCAATAGTGCCTACAAGATTAACTTTAGGTAACTCTTTTTCTATAAAAAAGTGTTACATAATGAAATATTATCACCCTCTCCACATGCACACACATATAATCTTAGGGTATACTCCCATGTGAGGGAGGGGGATAGTGTCATTGGATTCTAATGAAACATAGAGTCATTGATACAAATTAAATTAATATTCTTAATTATATTAAATGTCTATTATTGCAAAATATTACATGATTTTTCATGTTACATATTTTAATTTATCTTACCACTAAGTGGGAAAGGTGTTGATGATTTATCTTAAGGTTCTACATGCTCATCTTTATTCCTCTTGGGAGTGTAGGCACTTAAAAATATCTAACACAATCTTCTAATTCATCATCTCTTGTCATGATCATACATCATGCATTCTTCTAATTCATAATTTTAAGTCATTATCACTCATCATCCCATTCATTGCTTTGAATTAAATATTTTCAATTATTTAATTAAACTAACCCATTTCCCTTCATTAATGAAATAATTTTCAATTTTTATTTATTTCATCATTTTCCCTCGATCATCATTTATTAAATATTTTTTAATTACTTAATTAATTAATTATTCTCCCTCATACACTTTAATTAAATATTTAATTAATTTCAATCATTACTCTTATCCACATAATTATATATTTTTTATTATTTAATTAAAGAACCATGCATTCTATCTCATCTCTCATAGTTAAATAGTTATTAATTATTTAATTAGATGATTATTCATCTAAAATTAAATAAATTATCTATTTTATTTAGTTTGAACATTCCTGTAAAATAAATAAAATATTTATTTTATTTATTTTCCTAATTATATCATCTTCAATCTTCTAATCCTAAATTTAGTTAACTCTTCTAAATTTAGTAACCTTGCTAAATTTAGTGAGTGGACTTTAGTTCACTTCACTTCATTTTTTCATGCAAGCCCATGCACAACTTCTTGATCTCTCATTCATCCTCATCCATTGATATGATCTTACATCTCACACCATTGATCTTGCATCCTAAGTCCTATAAATCAAATCTCCTTTGACAATTCAACTTCTCGAATCCACATCAAGGCTCCTCAAATTGACATCCAAGATACTATAGTGCATCATCATCAATCTTGATTTTGCACAATAAGGTTATGCTAGGTTTATGAGAAATCCACATATCATATCAAGAAGCATAATCTTATACTTTTGACAATGGAGTAAGGCTTATAATTTTTGAGTGAGGTAAAGTAGGTTAGATTAGCTTAAGTTTATTTATGTTCTTGTTCTTTTTTTCTCTCATTTGATTATTGACATCACTTCATTGGTGATAGGTTTATTCATCATTGCCTTTGTGCTTATTGATTAGATTTTCATTTATTTTTTAATCCTTTAACTAGACATGAAACATTCATATTCATAGGTAATTACTTATTGGGTATGCATTCTCTACCTAGCCTTAATTTCATACTCAAATTATGAAATTTAGTGACAATTTTTAGTTGCATTTTCCTCTCTCCTTAATTTATTCGCACTCCTCCATAGTTCACACAATTCAAGCAGGCATATCTTCTTTTGAATCTATTTTTTATTTTCTATGTAGTCTCATAGGTGATACACACATTTTTTCTAGATGACTAGATTCTCTAGATCCAAGTATCAATATTATTTTTTATTAAAACTTATTGTTTTTAATGTATTTATAATTTGGCATGTATACACAATTTTCTTACACATACTAAAGTTGGTGTGAAAGATACTCTAGGAGAAAAGTGCCCTTCATTTACATAAATTTTCATCAATGTCTTGGATGCATGGTTAGTGCATAATTTGACAATTTTGACACACTCATTGACTAAATAAATAATCATGCATTGTAATATAACATTTTTTAAATTTAATCCTAATCTAACATATTCCCCAATAGTCTACTCATCTGAAACGATATATGAACTATGATTTGAATCCTTATGTGATAAGCCTCATAGTCTTGCTTAGGATCACCGTTGCTTCCATTGCCTCATATATAATTAGGAAATTAGGTGTTATAGGTTTCAAAGATCAAACTTTCCTTAGGATGAAATCATAGAAGTCTAGATGAAATTGTAACTTGGATACGATTGTCACCATGATTGTGTCCCACACACTTAGCTTCTCCAATTCTAATCATCATAACTCTCAAATCCAAAATCCAAATTTTATCTTTTTATTTGTATCATCCAACTCAAACTCTAGCAACCAATCACAAGTAATTGTGGAAAAATTTGTTTAGGTGATTGTTATTGTCCACGTATATAATAATGGAAATTTTTGTTTAGGTTGTTATTGTCCACATTAATTATCATTCAATTTTTAGTTTCAATTCATTGCACATTGATGGGCACATAGGATAAGAATTATGTTACATGATAAAATATTTTTTTATGAAAAAATAAACATCTTTATTTTTCAAATTTTTGATTTAAGTGGGTCCCATTAGAGTGGAGTTGAATGTTTCTTTCACATGCTTCTTATAATTTTGCTACTACATATCATTCATCTATAATTTTTTTAAATTCATTCCAATTCTATTTTATATTTAACTATATAATTGTAAAATTTAATATTCGGACTGTAAAAATATTTAACAATTTGAAACTCAAAGTTTTAAACTTATTTATTATTTAAAAATCCATAGTAAAGCTTCTAAAATTTTGACCGCAGTCCTATTATTTGAAAATCTGAATCTGAAATCTGTTTGTTTCATGGGCCACTTACCAATATACCTAATGTAAACTTCATATGAATGTGATACATTGCAGATTTATTTTGAAATTAAAAAAGGCACTGTTCACTGATCCGTTTGATGGTTATGAAAAACAGATTGATAGATCATAAACCACAAATTAGTTCTTATCTAAAAATTTAGTTAAAAACAGATAAACAAGCTGTTTGAATATAATACTGAAACGTCGCATTGAAACGCTGAATTGAAATGTCACATTGAATGCTGATCAAGCGTTATTAAAACATGGGTTGGAAAAACTCAGTAGTTGCAAAAATGGAGATGGAAATTGGAGTTTGGCAAAACCTCCCCGATGAAATTGCTTTGCTTATCATAGCAAGGCTGCTCCCAAGAAGAAGTCTTGTGAGATTGAGGACTGTGTGGAAAGCATGGAATGAGATGCTGTCCTCGTATACTGCCATGCAGAGAATATATCCAAACGTACATCTTTCTTACTCCTCTGCGTTTCTATTTTAATTCGAGAAGATAAAGAAGATTGAGTTAAGCAAGGGTGATTCAAGGGCGATATTCGATAAAACCCATAGATGGGTTATGGAAGGAAAGGAGACTTTTACAAAGTCGGTGAATATTCTAATAGAATAGAATTAGCATGCAACACCATGTTCTGTTTGTATGATTATTGTTACTATTATATTTGCGACGAAAAGAGCAGGTCTTTGAAACGCCTCCCTTTCAATATAAGTGCCAATGAATCTGACGAGCGATACCCATGTATTATAAAAGCTTTTGATAATTCCACCGACAAATCCATTATGCTGGCGGGCTTTTCAATGTCTTACATTCATGTCTGGGATTCATCAACCAGTTTCTGGAAACTTAGACGTTTTCAACGCTTGGATCGAATTGATGCTTTAGGGCGGGGAGTTTACTACAGAGGAAAGTTTTACTGGTTGGATCGGGAATCACGTAATGGAGGGTTTGTAGAATATAACCTTTTCGATAGCCACTGGACAAGGATTTCACCTCCACATGATGCGATTTACAGAGATAATACATTTGAAAATTTTCCACGAAATGAATATAGGACGGTTGCTAGTGTGTATTGGGCTTTAGCTGGGAGTGATGTCGGTGGACTAATTTTGGTTGACAGGGAGTACGGGTTTATGTGGAAATTAGAAAACGGAGAAGAAAACATAAACTCCAAGAGGTGGTGTAGAGTGGATATATGTTTGCCTAAAGAAATTAGGTTTATTTCAGTTAACAGCAGCGGATGGACTGTGGTGGTTGGTGGAGAAGAAATCAATGTATATGATGGAAGCAGAAAACTTGTGAGAAAATTTGCACCGGATGAAATTGATCCGCAACTTGCGATGGCAATAAAGACACTGAAACAACGTACATTTGCTCACCACTCGTTACACCCACCCTTGTTGCCTTTGGAGTGTAACTACTTATGGTGGCCTCGTAACACAAAATTCTGACGTAATTTAATTCTTAGCTGGGTTTCTGCTTCACATCTTGATGAATAGTAAGTTCGAATATCATATGAAAGTAAGATGGGGGAATTATACTATGGAGTTCACTTCGAGATTATGTGAGAGTTGAAAAATAAAAAAATAAAAAGTAAAGATTTTGTTAAAAAACAAGTTTCTAATAAAATATATTTTAAATATTTAAAAAAAAATTTCATAACAATTTTGTTTCAGCATTGACTTTCATTTCAGTTTTTTTTGTTTCGTTTTTTATTTGAAATTAGAAAGCGTTATTTTAAACATGTGATTTAAGATAAATATAAGTTAATATATGCTACTTATATTCAATCTTTATTATTGATGATGTAAAAATTATTATTGACATAATGAACTCAAAGTATGTGATTCTTTTCAATTAACGTTTTTAGTTATTTGAAAACTTTACAGGTATTTTTCTTTTTAGTTCTATGTAAGTATTGGAAGACCATTATGATATATGGGAATGACATCTCTCAAGAAGAACATGAGGATTGGTAACAATATGTATTAAATGGTGATGATTGATTTAAACAATGTTTTGATTTTAGAAACATTAATGATGACAATTATGAATGCTTTTGTGGATATTTGTTAGTTTGCTTGGGTAGAATTGGTAATATTTTTCTATGTTGTTATTAGTTTATTTTGATAAATGAAAGATTTGAATCAATTATGTTGGAGTATACCAGATTCTCTTGCAAGTCTTTCTTCTTTAGTTTACCTAGGCCTTGTAGGGAATCAATTGAGTGATATCATCCCACATTCCTTGGGAAATCTCTCTTTACTACAAGATTTGGATATTATCAATAACAACCTAACTAGGACCATTCCCCCTTTACTTGCTCAGTTTTCCTCCCTCATTTGTTTATATGGTGATGGCAATCATTCAATGAAACCATATATTCTTCATCATTTCAAGCTTCTTTAATTTCTCTATACCTACCACTAAACTAGTCGATTCTAGAAATAGTCTTTCACAACCTTGTAAACCTCTAGAATTTGTATTTGTCTAATTGTGTGCTAGATATCAACAATACTTGGATTCCATCATTTTGGTTATCTTAATTACAATTAGTGTCATGTATGATTGACGGTGAAGTTCCACCATGGATTTCAACATAATTCTCACTTGATACATTAGAATTTTAGTTAACACTAGTCTAGTACGAAAAATTCCCTCTTGGCTATGTGAAACCATTCCTATTTTGTAATATCTAAATCTTTCAAGAATTTATTTAGAAGGAATTTTATTCTTGAATACTTCAATATGCATGCAACTAAAAATGCTAAATTTTTCTTGAAATAAATTGAGTGGGCACATCCCATCAATGTGGTCTCCTAATATAGAAATATTGATGCTTCGTGAATTTTTTTCAATTACAATATTCCTCCAAGCTTGGGTAGATTAGCTCAAATCAAGCTATTTAATCTTGCAAGCAACAACTTAATCATTGTTATCCCTATTGAAAGAACACCAATACACTGAGAGGGGGGTGAATCAATTTATATGATTTTTTAACACATTAAAACAGTAAACAAGACTAAAGATCAAGCAAAACAACACACATATAAGAAGACACCAAAAGGGAGAAACCATGGTGAGAAAAGTTAGTTGATTCTACTACTCAAATCCAACCTCCCAATCAAAGATATTACATATGTTTTGTAAGCACCCACTTACAGGTACATTGACACCCAAGACTGTGTTTTGAGCCACCAACCTCCTGGTACACTGTATACCAAAGACAATGTTTTGAGGTACCAACCTCAAGGTACACTACACAGTTGATTGAGCACCAACCCAATCTTTTTGAGACACCAACTTCTTACAACATTACAAGTTCGTATGTGCAAAATACTGGTTCTCCTTTAACCTGAGAATGCACCTCTTTTTCCTCTATTTTGCAACATACACATTACCTCTCACAATTCAAATTGTTTTGCCTTATCCATATAACACTTAGTCATTCAACTTTTCTTAGCTAGCTTCTCCAACAAGATAACTCACCTCGAGCCAAACAACCATTGACATTATTCAATGGAATTGCTCTTTTTTAGCATCTATCAATCTTAGGTATTGATTTTTATTTGATTCCATACTCTTGTATAGTCGATCTTGTTCCAGATATGATGTATTTTCTATTCTTAGCAACCTGCAAAACTTAGATGATATTCGTAACAAATGAAATTCCTTGCATGATTGATATATGTCTGATATTCTAACCACCTTTTCTTATGTGTCATTGTCTACACATATCTTCACCAATCAAATTGAGTATTTGGATCAATTGAATCAATTAAATTTGTCTTTTGTGTCAATTCATGGCCACTACCACCATTTAGCCATTACTAGATCAAATCTTTCAATTAAAGTCGTTGACATGTACTCTTTCTACCACAATCTGATGATTCTCCTTTAATCATTTGAACTTCAAAATGCAACCATTGGATTAACTATGTTTAAACTCAAGCCATTGATCTCTATCGCCTTATGACTATCACTTTTATGTTTAGGGCTCAAAAATCTTTTCTACGATGTGAAGAAGTTGTACGATACAATAAACACTTACCATTTGTTACCCTCGAAATATGTCCTCATTATCGTACTCCCACAGGGCTAAGCCAAGGACCCATCATAGTCTCAACAAGCTAGTGGGATGCTTCCATCTGTCCCTTCTAACGTCATACTCCACTAACATCGTACATCACATATAGTTTTGACAGATGTAAACTTCAAAATTTGATACGAAGGACCAACACAATGCAATTAATGCTTGTCAGTTGTTACCTTGACATCACATTCCATTGTCGATGGATATCGCTCTCACAACCACGTTTCATCTTCCTGCAATATCGCTGGAAACTAATGACATCACATCCTATGTAGTGTGGGGGGCATGAGAGATACTCGATCATTTTATCACTGATCTCAACTGTTGATATCTTCTAGGTTGCATGCCTTATGCTTGATCCCACTATGGACATGTGGCAAAAAACTGCAATCCCATGGACTAAAGAGTTGGGCCTACCAAAAGTCTTGGGGGATAGTAGGGATACACCATCTACCTGCTTACATCATACTCCACTCATCAGACTTATGAAATATTAAGGCTCTGCCTAGCCGGTAAACATTAGGTCGAGGGGCCAATGAATAAATTACTTTGAAGGCTTCAGTTATAACTTAAGTGACCGGTAACCAACAATATCCAGTCAACATTCAAACATAAAATCTATGAAGGTGCGATGACTGATACACTTAGCCTGGCTTCTTTGCTAAACCCTAATTTGACGAAATAATAGAATTAATTCACTTTTTAGCACATTATTTGTATTTTGATCATGTAGATCATACCAATGGAATGCTCTCAAAAAGAACACATCAGATCCGCTGTCAATTACCTCAAGAAATAACCTCTACAATAACCTACCAATATTTCATGACAATATTGCAACATTTTGAGCAACTTTGTAGCATTGTAAAACATGCTCTTCTATTCATCAATCTTCACCAATCTTTTAGAAATTGATCCACTATCCCTATGAGCTTGTCCAAATGCTCTTCCCTATGTGTATTAAATTTGGGAAATAAATTTTTGAAGGGATTCTTATGATATGAGTTCAATAAGCTAAGTGAATTACATTCATTAAATGTTCATTGTAATAATCGCAAAGGATAATTTCCTTCTTTAATAGAAAATTATTCAAAAGCTACAAGTTCTTGATATTAGGAATAATTTATTTGGAAGTTGACTACCAACATCACTTAAAAAACAATTAGAGAGAAGAGTATTGGTGATGAAGGAGAACAATTTTATTGGTAGCATCTCTCTAAAGCTTGGTCAAATAAAAAACCTCCAAATCTTGTTGCATTCTTCCAATCATATCTCAAGTTCAATTCCTCACATAATTATATTATTGAATGGAATGGAAATAGAAAGCCAAGATGGTTATTTATTTTCCACTTTTACTAATGGAATATTATATCTTGATGGTTTGGATATTATTTTGAAAGGAATAGATTGACACTACACATATATTATTTCTACTCTCACATCTATAGATCTCTTAAACAATGAACTAGAGGGAGAAGTTGATTCTAGTTTTGGGATCTTGAAGGGGTTGAGTATTATAAACCTTTCAATGAACAATTTGAATGGGACCATTCAAAATAGTTTGGGAGAAGTGATTCATTTAAGTCATTAGAATTTTTCATATAGTTAACCTAATTGATCAAATACTAAAGAATTGAAGCAATAACAAGATACAATGATCAATCAAATGCCATATTTAATAGAATTCAATCTACAATACTAAATGACTCAATTGAAAGAAATAAACATGAAATTCAAAGAAATTGAATTTAATTAGTATGCAAACTTCTCAATCCCATTATGGATTGATACATAATGAGTCAATGTGGATGTGGAATCCTTAGATCCATGCATTATCCATTGTTGTTGAAAAAGCTTGATTGAAAATGAGGTTTGATTCTCAAAAGATGCACTCAAATTTCTAGCAAAAGGATAATCAATTTGAGATAATAAATTTACTATGAATATTTTTGGATGAATTTATGTTAAATGGTGAAGTATTTATAGATTTGAGAGATATTAATCAATAGTGGGGATTTAATTGGAGGATCAATGGATGAAATTGAATGAGAGATCATGAAGACATGGATCAAGGATTGGATCAATGGTCTATAATCTATGGGACACTCAACAACATTCCTTAATTTTAGGAATCATGTTGGAGATGTTTTAAGTTGTCCAAAGAATAATTTGAATTCAAATTAGAGGGAATATTCTTTATGCAACTTAGAAAGATTCCAAGGAGGAAAATTAACCAATTAGATAATTCATTAAAATAATTTAATTGTGCAAGTTGGAAGAATTAGGACTTGTAATTAAACAATTAATAATTTTTTAATCAAATGGGATGAATGAAATTTAATTGAAAAATGTTGATATTATTTAATCAAAAGGGGAGAAAATGAAGAATTATGATGAATTAATCAAACAACCTTAGTTATTTAACTAATAGGAGAATTAAATGAATTTAACTAAATAATTGGATATTATTTATATCAAATAGAGGAATTAGGTGAATTATGCTAGAAATGGTGTTAGTAAGTGAAATCATGTGTGTTATATACTCAAGACATTTTTAGGTTTCCACTTTTGCCCCCGTTTGAAGCAAGGTACTTGATGTGTTGCTTCAGAGAACTGATATTGGTTAGGTTGATACTATTCAGATCAAAATTTAAAAAAAATCTTGATTTTTTAGATACCCAACCATGCCCCTATAGATGAACGAATGTTGGTATGCTACCCCTATTGGTGATTTTTCCAGCAGAACCTAACAATTCTCTAAAGAGTTTCCACTTCTTATAATGAATAAATATTAAGGTTAGTGGCCAACACAACGAGCTTAGGATTTTTGATCCTTACTTCTTCACTTTTGGCTTTGTTAAACCAAAGAGGGTAATTATGAATTACATCAGCATGAGATATATCAAATTAATAATAGATAGATTCATAATTGAATGCAAATAAACGCATCCCACTGAAGATTTGGCATATCTTTCAAGTGAATGACTATTCATTTGCTATGAATCAGAATATTTCCATTCCACACATAATTCATTTAATAGAGATTTTAAAAGAGTGTTGTTCTTATTTAAAGTTCAAGGCTAGGTGTGCTATGTTCTCGATTTTCTTGCTAGATTTTAGTGATAAATTGGCCAGTGCCTAAATAATTGGAGCAACGAAGTCAAATATGTAAGAATCTGTAATATGCAAACTACTAAATTCTAGGAACAAATGAACTACCCTCATATTGCTTTGCAGGCTATGAAAACTCAAAAATGCCCAAGACACACTACTTAGCAATCCCAAGCAATTTCTTGCAAACTTTTATACTCTCTTCAAGAATTTTAATCAACTCCTTGAGTTAAAGTTGAGAATAAGATATAAAATTCAAACATAACCATTTGAAGACAAATGATAGCACCATTAGCATTTTCATTCATAACTTGTAAGAAATATACGTAGGAGAGTGTTTGTTTCCAGAAAAAGATTCGCTTCTACATCAGTAATTTGTATAAAACTAGTTTAAGATTGTTACATATAGGACATCATTCCCCAAGACCATTTACTAGCCTATTTACCCTTATCCTATTCAAGATTCCTTTTCTAAGATAAGCATTCACCCAAAACCCTATTGAAACTCAAAAGTTCAACCATTGAAATGAGCCCAGAAATCCCCTTTGTAGAACAAGGGAGCAACAAGCATCAGGCTCATCTACATTTACATTTCATTTCATTTTGAGATCATCTGCACCAAATTTTGAGGCATCCCTAGTTGATTACATGCCATCATGGAAGGGTAAAATACCAACATCCACATGACCTACATGTTTACACACCAGCTACTCATTCCTATTGATCAAAGAATATTCTCCACTATAAGCCCCAACAAAAACATGCATATATCCCAGTGCTAGGAAGTTCAACACCTCTCTTATATGCCAACCCAAAAAATTTCCACATCAGCACTAGAAATAAGAAATCACATGAACATTGAATAGGATAATCCTGACAAAGGGGCTATGGTGTCATCAAAAACAAAAATGGGACATATTCATCACTCTGAGTCATTAGCCTCAAAGGATACTAGCCCACACACTGCTCGTGGTGGAACTAGAGGAATCGTCACCACCACCTCATTGAAATCATCAGATGGTACCAGAGAGAGGGGATAATAATCACCCTCTAAGTTACTATCACCCTCATTGTCTAAAGGGTTGTCAGAGAGCTCACTGGAATAAATGAGCCTCCCTGAATAAGCCTTATAATACTTGCACCTTTTCTTTGTCTTCTTTTCATATCCCACCAACTCCCTGCCTTTGAACTTGACTAATTCATTTGAAACTATTCAGTTCCTTAGGTGGTAACTACTCCTAACACCATACTTCATAAAAAAATTGCATCCTCTTTTATCCTTTGGTGTATCAAGAACTCCCTGCACATCATCTTCATCCACTTGAGTACTCTTCTCAGACTTGAGCAAGCTTAGTCTTCTAGACCTCCGGACTGGCCTAATAGACTCCTCAGATTTACTCATCTTCTTAGAAAGCACCAGCCAATTATTTTTTTTCTCAAAATAAATGTAATATATGAATGAGAAATGTGGAAAATAGTTCCTCTTATAACAAGCCATGCAAGTGTGCCAACCATTAACTCTTCAAAGAAAGCTTGTGCATTCGAGCTGACAACATTCTACCTCAATCCCCATTAATCCTAACCGTTGATCATGATTTAAAAATGAATCAATAGGTAGATTACCATATAACCATTCATAATTATGTTTTATGTGTGCTTTAATGCCCCTTTTAAAACAAAAAGGCATTGAATAGATAAATATCCACTTAGTACTTAGCATCAATAAAAGCCATCTTGCTAGAAATACCTACTCGATCATGGGAAATATTAAAATTTTGTTTCTCCTTGTCGAAAACCATGGGGATTGATCCAGACCCGATCTCAAAATATCGGTTCGTACACTTCTATTCTTTATTACCATCCATTTCACACATATCAAAGGCTGGAAAAATTGACGAATGAGATTTCAAGCATGCACTTTAAAGAAAAGAGCTAAAAATAGTGCAGTTTATAAATAATATCCCTTCGGCCAAATTTGGAAGCATTCCATCTTTATTAGAAACCAATCAAGCCCTTGTTAGAAATTCCACATGGAAAACGCCCACTTGCTTGTTAAAAGATACAGGACAAAGGCGGGGCCCACATGGGATGGCAGGGAGTTGCTAAGATTCAACCACGTCACCAATCATCGATCATTGGAATCAATCCCTTCAAAATAAAACTCTATCATTAAAGCCAATCAATCATCATGAATAGACAAGTGTCACATTGCCCACTAGTCCGTAAGACTATCCCTTCATACAACTGTAGATGAATGGGGGTGCGAGGGAAGGCCCAAATGAGAACACATGTTGCACCACACATTGTTGATCTCTCCTAGAACATGTGTTACCCTATGAAGGAATAGATTTACCTTTAGAAAGTACCATGTGACCATCGCCTGCTAGCCCGTGCCATTAAAATAATACGAAAGAAAAAAAGACAGGCTCGTAGGGAGCAACACAGATATGACCACATCATTAGTCCATTAGCCAATGGATCCTTCTTGAAATATGTCGGTCATCCTAACCAAAGATACTGGGCCCACCATTATACCATACATGTGGCTAAAGCCCGCCAACCCGTATGAATAAAATAAGAAATGATAAATCAGCCCAAGAATACGAGGAATGCTCAAGATTTATTCAATCGATCAAATGGCCAATACAAATGTTTATTATGCACATGTCACAAAATTTATTCATAAAAGGGGGGCATGACTAGGTAAATGAGGTAACGACCCATAACAAATGCTAAGGATTTGTTTAAAATTTCTTTAGATTAAGTCTTCGACTTTTAATACCATGAAAAAAATGAGATACTCATCAACCTAAGACAAGGGATCAATAAATCAATGATTATGATGGCACAAATGACAACTAAAGTGACCAAGAACCAGAAAGATAGGTCAATATGAAATTAGAATGACCAAGGGTTTTTAGGCCAAGATTTGAAAGTTCTACAAATATAAAACCCTGTCACAATGATGGGAACATTGACCTTACATCAAGCACAAAGGACCAAACCAAAATTTTAACATATTTTCATGATAGAACCAAGAAAATTTTGGGGTTCCATCAACCCCCTTGAGAGATCGAGTGAAAAACTACTTTTTGGGTTGAGATTCTGATAATATTACGAGAGGAGTGATTTTAGGATGAAAGATAAATTGTTAGAAAGCTTAGATCTTTGATGTAGATAGATTTTATGATGTATAGACATTCATCGACCATGGGTAGCCTCATGTATATTTTGATATATATCACATAGATTTGATACTTGGATAGAAGTGTTAGTAGAGATAGAGAAATATAAGATAGATAGAAGTAGAAGAATGAGATGAAATGGAATGATTTGAATGATGATATTGATAAAGATCCCTATAAACCTATGATTATTCCAAGATTTTATTGGAGATGGGATGAGGTGGGATAATCATTTTTCTTTTTCTCTTAGATAATTATTTTCATCATAGAAATCTTTATTTAATTTAGCAAATAGATACAATGCACCAAGGTATGAAGAACCAAGGTGGTGTTGTATCTAATACATCAACTTTGAATTTGGAAATAGATAAGAGTATTCTTGTTCATACTTGACATACAAAAAGTTTGTTTGATCATGTGAAAGAATGAAGCCATCGAAGTAAGGAGACTAATACACAAAAGGTATGAAGAACATGATATGTCCTAGCCATTATTTTACTTGAGACTATCCCTGCACATGCAAGACAAGTATTCATTGAGGTTGTATTAAAAGAATATCCCAAAAACATAATTTCTCAAACAAAGGAAATGATCAATGCCCCATTCCTTTCTAAATATTTTTGTAGACATCATCGAGAGATCATTGGAATGGACCAATAAGATAAATCTTAAGAAAAGATCAAATGAATCAAATAGTCAATGTTAGTCATATCTTTTTCCAAATAATATTATTTTTGAGTGATATCTAGTGATGTCTACTATAGGAAAGTTATATTTGTAAGACATATTTGTATGTTGATTGGTTAATAGTTGTTGGATAGGCTATTGACATGATGTTTTGACTAACATGTTTGATAAAGATCAAGATTTTGATTTTATGTTGAAGTTTGATTTTTTCACTAATTATTGTACCTGTTTCCATTTGTGTTGCCAAAGGTTGAAGGCGATGATTGATTTATTATGTTTGAAATTTTATTATGGATGAAAACGAGTAAGAGATGGGTGATTTTGTTTTTTTGGAATATTTCAATGATTTTGACATTTTGAAATGTTTTGAGGCTATTTTTGGGATTATGAAGTTATTTGAATGCTTTGAGTTTTCAAGTATATTTGAGGTTGTTTTTGGTTTTATGTAACCTTTTTACAAATGTTTTGAATGTTTTTGGATTTTTGAGAAATGTTATGGATGTTTTTAGGTTTTTGAGAAATATTATCGATATATTTTTGGGCTTTTGAGAAATGTTATGGATGTTTTGGATATTTTTGAAATTAAACCATAAATTTTAGGGGAAAGGGGGTTCTCTTACACTTATAGTGTTTTTCACCTAAAAGGAGAGAGGTCTTTCACACCCAAAACTTGGAGGGTTCATTCAAGATTAGGGGCTTAATGTGTGTGTGAAATGTGCCTAAATGAAATGATGTATGTGGTGCAAACTAATGAAAGAAACTATTCATTGAGTGTAAACTATTAAAATGTAAAAGATGTTTGAAAACACATTATGATATGCAAACATGTACAAAATCACCTAAGAAAGTTTATGAAACAAGACATAAAATTGTAAAAGTGGAAGTGTGCACCTAGAGGATGAAAAGGGATCACATGAAGGGTTGGAATTTTGAAGAAGCTAATGTAGAAGTCGACTGGGACACTTGTGCTAATCTGGACGACTTAGTCCTAGATCTAGAAAAACTATACCGGAGCTCATTTCAAGCAAAAAGGTATCCAAATCTTTTGAAAACTTTGAAAAACATTTATAGTAGGAATAAGTCACCACTAATGGTGATTTAGTCCACTTTGGCTTTTCTACAAGTCTGAAAGTGGATTCGGAAGCCCTCGGTCTACACTTTCTGCTTCTCCAAGTGTCTGGATCTAAAACCTTGATTTTTGGCACTATAAGTGACTTTTGGTGGATGTTTTTCCCTAGCCAATAAGGAGATGTCTTCAACAAGCTTTCAATAAATTATTCAATTATTTCCAATCCTTCAATGTACCTAAATCTACAAACACACAAGGAGAGAAAGATAAATGTTGATTGTTAGGGATTGGGGGTTTGCCTTAGTCAAAACCCTTTTAGATAATTAAATCAAGTGAAGAAACATGATAGTGAAGAATGGAATATGAGACAATGGGATTATTACCTTTCCATGATGAATGATCTTGAGTTGTTGCACCACTGGAGGAAGATTCAACCCTTGAAGGCTTCAAAAAGATGTCTTGATGACTTAGAATGCTCAAACCCTACCTTTCTTGAGAAGAATGAGAGATGAGTGAATGATGAATGATAGATGTGAATGACTAGAATTAGGGTTAAAATGAGGGGAAAACCATTTATTTATACATGTGCCCTAATTTCCTAAAAATAACACTTCACAGGCCGACCTTAGGGTTTAGGAGACAAAATATCAATAGAATTTTGAGTTAAATTTGATTTTTATGCCACATGGAACTAAGTCACCCAAGGTGGAAACTTAATCCACCTGGGCAATTTTGAGTGGTTGTCAGGAATTAAAGTGTGAATAATAATTTTTTTGGGGATTATCTTCTGAAACACACTAAAGACGACCTATAAGTGCATTAAGGGTCATTTTAACATAAGAAAGGGTTAATTTAGTGATGACAAGCCTAGGAAAGTGTGAGATTTGGTTATTACAACATAAGGCTTGGAAAGGGGTTATTTAGGTGAATTATGATGAAAGGGTCTTATAAAAGTGAGGAAATGTGTTATAACACTTCAAAACACCTTTGCAAGATGACATAAAATCTAAGAAAAGCTAGGCCAAAAACCACAAGAAAGGGCCCAAATGAGTGGAAAGTGTCAAGGCTACACTTTTTTCCGACATAGAAATATACAAATGTTTTGATATTTTTTTTATTTTTGAAACTTTCCAAATGTTTTTATGTTTTTGGGATTTTCATGTTTTTTAAATGTTCTTGATATTTTCAAGATGTTATCGATGCTTTTGGGTTTTCTAAATGATACCTAGATCATGATTTCAATGTCACATTGTGAGATATAGGAAATGGATCAAGAGTTATTGAAAAGAAAGGTCAAATACCTACCCCCGGTGTCTAGTAATGTGTGGAATGAGATATGTGAATGCATAGATTGATGGATGGAAAATGGATGGATTGGTATATGGAGGATGCAAATGATTATCTTGTGATAGGATAACATGTTTGGATATAGTATGTTCATTTAGATACTACATGGATCAAATGATGCTAAATTACATAGGATAGGATCAATGATAATTACCCATGCCAAGATTTTACCAAAATAAGGTTGAAGTATACACTAAACCTTTTTCAAGATCTCTATTATTTAGATTTGGATGGATGGATTTATTATGGGTAAAATGGATGGAATGTTATATTTATTATGGAGGATATGTAATGATTATACCTAAAATAGCACACGTAGATCCCCGGTTCTACTCATGATGCATGTTTGCCAAGTTTTCATCATGGGGTAAGTGCACCAAGATGGTTCCCAAAAAGGGGACTTATGTTTTTTCCTGAAATTCAGAAATACTGACCTTTGATGTGAAATTGAGGATACTTAGACTCAAAATTTTGAGATGGAACAAAAAGAAGGATTCAAGTGCTCCGAGTCTACTTTCTAAACTACTAATTTATTTTGAAAATGATTGAGATTAAGGGGTTCAAACGAGGGACGTACACATATTGATGTTGTTTTTGTCAGAAAAACATAACATAGCAACTCTTGTACGACCCTCATACGGTGAACTTTTTTTTAGTATTTTTAAAATCGCAATGGTCAGAAGTTAGCTAACAGTATGTAGTTGATGCACAATTTTTTGGATAATTTTTTAATGAATATTTGATTTTTTACTAATTTGCCAAGTGGACATATCCTGAAAATAGAATTTTGGCCGTGCTACCCCTACAAATTTTGGAAACTAATTGATTTGTTTTTTTTTTTATTTTTTTATTTTGTAGAATGGAGTCTAGTTTCTAAAAATGTAATTTATTTGAAAAATTGATGAACGGTTAATTTATAAGGGAAAAAATACCAAACACTGCTTTTTGGCAAAAAAATGACATACAGATAAAATAAATTATGGATGAAAGACTTAACATTTTCAGAAAGTGAAAAAAATTACATCGTTGGACAGCTAAGAGATAATCCAACATTACCCATGTGCTCGATTTTTTTGATATTGAACCACGAGCAATCCTGACGGTGAGCACGAACTCGATTATGAGAAATATGGTGGATTTCTTAAAAACACGTCTCTGGTCGTTGGGAATGCCCTCCAAACCTTTGGGTTGGAATTCCAAGGCAATACCAAGCTTAAAGTTCGGTAATTCTCAAAGCAAGATATAACGCAAGCATGCTATAACACGAGTGTGTTATAACGCGCTCGCGTTATAGCTCACTTTGACATGGTTTTTGCTTCTACGGGGAACATGTCTACTAACCCATAACGCGAGTGCGTTATGACTTACTTTATGTTAAATGCTAATATATTAATGTATGCTGATATATTTTTATGTACATGTATGTATGTATGCTTGTATGGATGTAAGATTATATGTACAAATGTATTATGCTTGTATGTATGCATTTATGTATGTCTTTAGATGAAGGGAGAATTTAGAGAGAGTCTAGAGAGATGGAGAGGGGGTCGAAGTGAGAGTTTAAGAGAGAGGGAGTGGGAGAGAAGGGGTTGGATTGAGGGGGACTTAGCTAGGTAGGGTGGGAGGGATAGAGGGAGGGAGAGAGAGAGAGGGGGGGTCGGAGAGAGAGAATTGATGGAGAGGGAGAGAGAGAGAGAGACAAAGAGAAAGAGAGGGTTATGTTGGTAGGGTGCGAAAGGGAGAGACTTGAGAGTGTGAGAGGGAGAGACTTGAGAGTGAGAGGGAGAGACTTGAGAGATAGGTAGTGAGAGGGAGTGTGAGAGAGAGGGAGTGAGAGAGGGTGGTAGGGATTGATTGAACGAGAGGTACGCAGAAAGAGGGAGATGGTAGATAGAGACAATTAGAGAGGGTGGGAGGGAGGAAGGGAGGGAGAGGTGAGATGTATAGATAGAGAGAAATTGATAGGGGTTGAGGGATTAGGATGGAGGACCTATAGGGTTGATGGTTTCTAGGGTAGTAGGGTTTAAGGTTTGAGGGTTGATGGAATAGGTTTGATGGTAGAGGGTATTTGGTTGAGGGTATAGGGTAGAAGGTTTAAGGTTTAAGCATTTAGGGTTGAAGGGTTTCGGGTTAAGGGTTTAGGGTTAAGGGTTTACTTGGTTGAGGGTAGAGGGTTTAGGGTATAGTTTTGAGGGTATATGGTTGAAGGATTAGGTTCAGGGTGCAATGTAAGGGGTAGAGGGTTTAGGGTTTAAGGATTGAAGATTGAGGGATTAATGGTTGAGGGTTGAGAATTGAGGGTTGAGTGTTTAGGGCAAAGGGTAGAGG